>CM053762.1:19245899-19326277 GCA_028658305.1 Pachyuromys duprasi
CCCCCCCCCGCCCCCCCCCGAACGTGGAGAAGAGGAGTGGCTTGCTGGACAAAGCCAATTGCATGCATGTATCCAGTGAGCAACTGGAGAGAGCAGGGCGTGGGATTGGCTCACCTCACTGCGGGGGAGGGGTCAGGGGGACTGAGATGGAAACAGAAGCTTAAGATGAATAAAATGTAACCACTGTTAAGAGGCAGCGGAGAGCGGGCTGCTGTTAGTTTGTTGTTAGACTACTTGTCACTGGCCCTGTTTGCAAACTTCCCTAAGAAGCTTTCAGGAAGTGTAAGCGATACTATTACAAGTTGCTGAGAAAAATTCAAGATCAGATACAAAGTTGCCGAAAAAAGAAACATTAGGGCCCAGATGGTTCTGAGGCCAAACATGACAACCTGAGTTCCATCCCTGGAGCCCACACCATGGAAGACGAGAGCCGACTCTCCCAAGTTGTTCTCTGACGTGCACATGTACACTGCAGCCTATGTACTCCCACATACACACACATTCATGCGCCCACATACACACACACACACACACACACACGCCAAGCAGATAAATAAATGCAGGCCCAAAAGATGTGGGTAAAGGCGACGGCCAGGAAGTGAGGATGACCTGAATCCTACTCTCCAGACCCACCTGGTGGAAGGACCCACTCTCACAAGCTGCCCTCTGACCTTCCCACCTTTGCGCGCGCGGGCGCACACACACCCCCCCACACACACACAAAGTTAAATTTGATAAAATATGTAATGTAAAATCAAATCTAAAAACAGAAATTCGATATGTGTGTGCAAACATATACAAGCGCTATATGATAGGGTGTGTGCGCACACTAATTTGTATTATGTACACACACAAACAACATGGGAACAAAGGCAGAAAGAGATGCCAGTGAGTGCCTTGGCCAAGGGTTTCAGGGACACGGTCTCACTGGCTCCAGGATGCAGTGTCCTTGCCAACCTGCCAGCAGTTATCTGGCTCCTACCTACATGCACATGTTCCTGATGTAGCAAGCAGAAAGTCATCTGGACATTTCAGACAGAAAAAAGGGGGAGGGGTCTTCTTTTTTCTTTTTTGACACATGGTCTCGTGCAGCCAGGCTGCCCTTAAACTTTCTGTGTAACAAAGATGACTTTCAACTTCTGAGCCTCCTGAGAGTCTCTGAGAGCTAGGATCCCAGACACGCATCATCACACTGTTGATGTGGCGCTAGGGACGAAATCCAGGGCTTCCTGTATGCCAGGCAAGCATTCGATGGACTGAGCAGCATCCCTACAGCCAAGTGGTTTGGTTTTTGTTTTTTAATCTCATCATATTTTTAGATTTATGTATGACTCCCTGGTTAACATCCATTAAAGGCTGTCTGTATTTAACATACTGCATGAGTTCTCTATTCAGTGATGACTCTTACAGCTTTCTAAATTTGGCCTGTTTCTTTTTATTTTTTTTTTCATAGGTGGTGCGCATATATGTGATACCCATGTATGTGTACACACATTTATGATGTATATGAGTGTGTGTTTACATGTATATGGTATGTCTGTGTGTTCAAATGTGTGGGTACACATACGTGTGCATGGACACCTGAGATTGACTTTGAGATTCTTCAATTTCTCTCTACCTTATTCACAGAGTCTCTGAGTCAAATCCAGAGCTCAATGAGGTGGCTAGTCTAGCTAGCCAGTTTGCTCTGGAATCTCCGTCTCTGCCTTCTAAGTGCTGGGACTGGAGACAAGCCATGATACACACCTGGCATTTACCTAGATTCTGGGGATCTGATGTCCTCCTGTCTTTATGTGACAAACACATTAACCATGGAACCATCCCTAGACCTAATTTATGTTTTTGCAATTTTCATGCATGTATAAACTCATAACCACAGGCACTGTCCTCCACCACACTGGACGGTTCTTGACTGGGCAACAGACTTGGGACAGTATTAGCTGTGGAAGAGAAGATGCCATCTGGACCTGACAGCATGCCACTGGTGTGGTACAGATAGCCAGAGTGGGAGCTGGACAGCATGGGAACTAAGACAATGCTGAAGCCGCATGGACAAAGGAGAAAGGTCATTCCCACGGCTTTTAAGGGCCGTAAAGAACAAATCACTTCTTCCCAGGTCTGTAAGGCTGGCTGAGTAAGGCCACTTCGCATTTGTACTCCAGGGCTTATCTACATTGCACATTCCAAGATAGTCAGTATCGCTACAGCTGGATTTGGTACTGGCAGGAACTGTCTATGGCTCTCAAGAGTCTGTGAATCATTTCTGGACACATCTCCACATGTTCATATTTTCTTACTGTAACAAATTATATGAAACTGGATAGTTTATAACCGGAAAAGATTTGCTTAGCTCAGAGTTCTGTAGGTTTGAGGAGACAATACCAGGACCTGTTAGTTTCTAGTGAGTTTCATGGTATGTACATGGGAGAGGAAGAAATCACATCACAAAATGAGAAAGCCAGAAAATGACTGCGGTTCCCACTATCTTCTATAAGGGTATGCCACTATAAACTAAGGACCTCCAGCTATCTCCTCCATCGGGTCACACTAACATCGTGGGGGACAGAGCTTCCATCTCATGAGCCCTTGGGGAATACACTCAAACATTGTACAAATAGCACCAAGTCTCCAGAATGACAAGACATTGCCACCAGGCTCCTATTGATCTTCCTGCAGATGGTGAGCTGGAAAGTGTATCTGTCAACTTGGTTTTCACTGTGCCGCACAGCCCACACCCTCAGTGGCTGACAGAAAGCAAGAGACATTTCTAACTCTCTGACAGCCGGACTAGTGGGCTATGGCTGAACCCTCTGCTCTTTCTGCTGGGAAGGAGCAGCCAGTCTCGGATCTTGCCAGCCCAGGGCAGAGACAAAATGGCAGAACACTGGCCCAGGTAGGCTCATTTTAGAGGCAACATAGGACAGTTCATACTTCACTAGGCAGCAAGAGTCACATGTGACAGTCTAATAGAACGCAGGAGAGGCGGGCTCCCCTGTAGGGAAGGGCAGCAGATATCTTGGTGCTAATGCAAGTGACCTCAGAGCCAGTGAGAAGATTGACCACAGCCCTTGTTCTTCATTCTGGGCCAGGTCAAAGAAGCCAATGGACTGAGAGAAAGCCTCAGCTGTCAGTGTCAAATTTTAGTTATGCTCTGTCCTGCTCAGGCACAAGCTGGAAGATGCTTCCTGTCCTTCCTTTTTATTTTCCTCTTGAGATATGGTCCCCAGGGACTCTTGAGGCACCAGACGTGAGCCACGCATACATGATTCTCTAAGTTTGATTTTGTTGTTGTTGTTGTTTTATTTTTGTTCTAGAGATTAAGTCTAGGGGTTTTGAGAGGGTTGTTTTAGAGCATTATGTTTTGCCTACAATGGCCTCAAACTCATGACAATCCTCCTACCTTGTCCTTTCAAGTGCAGAATGAACCACATCCTCAACTTACTTTTTTTTGTTTTTTGTTTTTTTTTTATGTTTGTTTGTTGAGACAGATCTCGTGTAGCTCAGGCTACCCTCTGTTCTTAAACTCACTGTCATTGAGGATGATCTCGAACTTTTCATCCTCCTGCCTGCACCTCCCGAGGGCTGGGATTACGGGTTTGCACATTTACACCCAGTTGATGCAGCATGGGAAGTCCATAGATGCTAAGCAGTCTCTCTAACAGCTGACTCACTTCCCCGGTCCAGATTTTCTTTCTTTTCTTATTTTCATTACATCATTTATTTAGTGTGCATGTGTGTGCATACATGGTGCACATAGTACAACTTGTGGGAATTGGTTTTTTGCTTCCCACCACCTGGGTCCCAGGGATCAAACCCAGGCCATCCTCCTCGGCATCAGGTACCTTTGCTTGCTGAGCCATTTTGCCAGCCAGTTTCTGTTCTTCAGTGCATGTGAATTGGTGGTAGACGCAGTGGGAAGAGAAGCCCTGGACACCAGTCCTCAACAGGAATTCCCTCATTGCTGTCGGGATCAGAACACCGTAGCCCCTCTGGGAAGCAGCTTGATGGTTTCTCTCAAAACAAAACAGGCTCCTTTCATAGGTCAACTGAGCTCCTTTGTATTTGCCCAAATGAACTGAAAACTTGGATGTATACAGATGTTTACAGGGACTTGAGTCAAACTTGTCCAAACTGAAAACAGCCACGAAGCCCTTCACTGAGAGGCAGAATAAGCTAGTGTAGAGCACCCTACAGCTACTATAATTGTGTGCTAAAAAGAAAAGAAAGCCGTGGGGAGCCTTGGATGCATGTATCTAGTCTAAAAAGAGTGCACACAGTCATTCTGAAAAGGCGAAACTACAGGGGCCAAAAAGATCGGGCTTGCCGGGGTGGAGGCAGAGGGCAGACGGGTTCCACTCTTTGTTGGTGTGATAATGAACACAGGGCATCACACATTTGTCTAAACCTATAGCTGGAAAAACCCACCAAAAGTGAGCCTGAACATAAGTTGTGAACTTCCATGAATAACAATGTGTAAAAAAGCAAGCAAGCAAGCAAGCAAGCAAGAAAGAAAGAAAGAAAGAACAGAAGCCCAAATCAGTACTGTTGACCCTGGGGACAAGTTAGGCTATGCACTGGTCAGTTCTCTCCTATGCCTAACCAGCGGTAGAACTGGGCAAGCTCTCAAAGCTTCACTCTACACATCTGCGACACCGGCGTGCCCATACCTCACCATAGGGCTGTTAGGCTAACAAACCTTCTCTCAGGCTCTCATAGCCTGAGAAGGGAAATCAGGGTGGTGAGTAGCCTGCATGGCAACTTACATCTCAAAGCAGGGAGCATGTTTCCTTTCCCCTTCCTGCTTTCTGACTGCCTGCTCCCACCCCATCCTTTGCTTCAACTCTTGGAACCTCAGGCCTTCCAGCTAAATACATCTCACAGTGGTCCCCAGCCCTAGCTCCCCATTCCAGGAATACCCTGGGGTCTCAGGGCCTAGGCAAAGCATGTGCCCTCTGCCAATCCCACTGGCCTTGTGCAGTCAGCATGTGCTGGCTACTGGGAACCCTGCTGTGCCCTGTTTTAAGCAAAGCTTGGGGGTTGCTCAGCTGTCTCCAACACTGTTCTCAGTGTGTTGTGGTTCGTTGGGTTTATCTTTGCCTCCCACACAGACGGTCCTGGGGGGCCTGGAACTGCAGCTTTATTCTCCCCGTGCTCTCTGACATACCCCATTCCTCTGGATTATTAGCCACACCCTCTATAGTTCAGTACCTTCGTGGCCTACCCTGCCTTCTTGCCGGCTTTCTTGCTCTCTGCCAGTAGTGGATCCCTTTGCTCCATTTGCCACAACCTTACACAAAATCCAACCCGCAGCCTGTCGAGCAGGCTCGGGAGGCCAGGGACAAAGGAGGCCCAGCAGTCACACCCCAAAGCACATACTCACCTTCAGTAACATAACCCATATGGTGGTAGCCCAAGTCCTACCAAAGTCCCAGGCAGCCCCTAAGAGCCTGACAGCCCCTGCCTCTTCCCCCTTCTGCTATTCCTCTACTCTAGCACACTCATCCTTCTTCCCTTTCTTCCCTCGTGGTCCAGGGTTTTCTGTCGAGGGGTCCTGGATCACCTCTATCCCTTTCCCAAGGTGACCCCCTACCCACCATCATGTGTCATTACCACTCGGATGGTCAGTACGGCAGACCTACCAACTGCCTTCCATGTGGGTGCAGGACTAGACAGTACCACATGACATCCTGCGTACCCAGGGAAGCAGCCACAGGACAACACACACTTCCCCGCTCTAATAGAGAAACTTACTCACAAGGTCAAGGCTGGGGCCACCTGGACTCAAAGCCACATGTATAATGGTGCTTCCTAGGTCAGGCATCCTTAGATGTCTGCTACAGCCCCTGCCTCACTCAAGAAATGATGGTGGCAATGATCTCTGTGTTCTCACAGGGCTCTGAATGGTTTTGAGGAACCTCCCCAAAGTGTCATCAAATTTGGGGTTGCAGGCTGGCCCCGGCTTTAGTGTTCATGAGAATCATAGCAGGGAACAGAGGCCTGGTTGACCTACACGCAGAGGCCTCTCTGCACTGTGTGTGTGTGCCACATAACTCATTCAGGTCGTTGAGACCCCGTGGCTTCTGGCCTGGTATTCTCCTGACAGTCGGGACCTAACCCATGCCTCCACTGCCCAGCACCTCAAGGACCATGGCCAGCCTCAAGTCATGGAGAAAAGGGCTGCTCTAACACTCAGGTGGATTCTGGGAGTTTCCCCCCACCCCACCCCCATGAGCACATACAGCAAGCAACTTTCCTTGCTGGGATCTAATTCCTGGGTCACCAGCAAGCTGAGGGCTGCTGCAGGCAGCAGGGCCTACCCTCTTAATGAGGTCTGCCTTCTCAATGGGTGGGGGGGGGGGGCATTTCTCAAAGCCTGATCACAGCTGGGCTCCTAGGGTATCCAGGGAAGGCTGAGTTAATTACACACCCCCCACACGTCTCTAAAATCTTGGTCCGGTCTGGTAGTGTCCAGGAGTTCTTCTCCCTGGGCCACAAGGACTTTACGGGCCAATCTGTTTTATGTCGTCTTTTCCTTTGAAAAGGGGTCTCTCTAGATCCAGTGGGCCGGTGGGAAGCAGGGCGTGGGGTTGTAGGAGTCACAGCCTTGAATTCTCCCACAGAAGCTATGTCAGGGCTCATCCCCCACTGACCCCACCCTGTAGTCTCTAGTGATTGTTCCTCCTCCGCACCCCCTACCAAGTCATCACGCTGCCTGCTCCTGGGGGTGCTCCTGGGGGTGCTCTGCCCTATGGGCCTAGGGACCTTGGAGCATTCAGGGCTCCACTGTGTTTCGCACATGGGCAACTTCTGCAGGTCCATGGGAGCTTATTTCGCTCTAAGCCCTGCAAGTGCCCATCAGGGTCCATGAGGAGTCCGATGAAAAAGTGAGAGCCTGTTGCAGGGAGACACTCTCCCCCACACACACACCCCTGAGTGGCAGGTCAGTAGGCCCCATGAAAGCGGACCCCCTTTCTTGTAAGCAGCCAACACCCTGTGGAGTGGTGGCAACAATGTTTGACTGACTCTCCCTTCGCCCCAGCCTGCACCCACCATGTTCAATTGCCCCAGCTCTGGGCTACAGAGGTGTAAAAGAACACGCAGACTCCAAGTGTGACTTTTGTTGGGCCTCTTTATTTAGAACCTGGCAGACGAGGAGCCCTGGGCAGTTGGTATGGGCAGCAAAGGAACCATTTCGACAGTCTGGTCACCAAGTTTAAGAGCAATCTAATAAAGTGGGGGGGACACTGTAAGCTAACTGGAGATGAACGTGTGGGGGGCTTTTACACAACAACCATTCCCCTAGAGTCTAATAGAAAAGTAGATTTACATTTGTGGGCAATCTGAAGCTGGTGATTTCTAGTGCCTTTGGTAATAATCAATAACCCAGCAGTTGCGTGGCAAAGGGATCCACACATGGATAAATACAAATATTAAGTTAGCATAATTTTTTTTTACTTTTTGTACAAATATACATGTTTTTCCTTTTTCTCATCTTTTTCCTTCGTTCTACGTTTTCTAGTTTCTCTTTTTTTGTTTTGCACTGAGAGCGAGTAGAGAGATTCAACATTTTACATAAATGATTTAAAGCTTTACACCTTGGGACCAGCGTACTCCTTGCACTTGGTACAGAGTATTCTCAACACATTGCACAGTTTTCAGATTTCCACAAAACCGTGGGCCGCTATGCGCAGCCATCTCCGGTTCCTGCTACATGAACGAAAGGTCCCAGACGAAGCCCAGAGTTCTTCCATCTTCCGCTGCCCAGGTGCCCAGCAAGTTCTCTCTGGCCTTTAGGCTCTACACTGCGGGGAGAGGGACTCAGGTGAGCACAGGCGGTGGGAACCCCCCCAGGGGGGGCCCTCCGCGACCCTCGGGGCGGGGGAGGGTGTCGCCGCACTCACCTAACTCATCGCAGACGTTTGCGCGGGGTCTGCTCCACCGCGCCCACCCCAGGAGCCGCGTTAGGAGAGGGACACCCCGCAGGGACGTCGTTCGACGCCTTGTTCTCCTGCGCTGATCTCTTGCGCTTGGCGAAGAAGTCTGCGGGGCGACAGCGCGCGCCGGTCAGGGCGGGGCCGGCCCGGGGACCGGCGAGGGGGCCCCCGCGGAGCACGCAGGGCGCGGGGCCGGGGTGGGGGCGCCATCCCCGCCCGCGCCGAGGTCCGCGGCGGGTCAGCTTTGTTTACGTCGCCGCGCAATGTGCTGTGTAAGCATTTCCCCTTGTCCCGCGGCCAAGCCCCCCGGGGCTGCCGCCGCACTTAACCCCCTCCACGCCGCGCACGCGGCGCCCTAAGGGGCTCCCGCGGCCCGAGCCAAAGACCGCGATCCAAGTGGGTCGCGGCCAGGCTCACCCTCCCACTGCACGCTCGGGAGCCTCGGGGCTGCACCCCTTCCCAGTAGGAGAGGGGTGCGGACGCAACCGCGCCCTAAGCGCCGCGGGCCCTTTAACGCCACGGGAGGAGGCGGGGACCGGGCGAGGCCCCCGAGGGCGAGGGAGAGCCCGGCCGGCCGGACAAAGCGAGGCCGGGCCGGGGCGGGGCCGTGCGGGGCTCACCGGAGATGAGAGGCCCCGACAGCTTCTTGATCGCACCGTTCGCTGTGGCCGCGGGACGTCCCGGAGTCCCCGAGAGAGGCTGCTCCGTCAGCTCCTGGCCGCGCTGCTCCTGGTTCTCGTCCTGCTCCTCGTCTGGCTCCTCCGCCGGCTCCTCATCCCTCTCCTCCGCCGGCTCCGCGCCCTGCTCCTCCGCCGGCTCCGCGCCCTGCTCCGCGCCCGGCTCCGCGCCCTGCTCCTCCTCGCCCTGCTTGGGGACCTGCTCAGGGACCTGCTCAGGGACCTGTTCCTCGCCGTCCTGAGGCGCCACGTCCGGCTTCGCGTCCGGGATCGGGTCCGGAGTCGGGTCCGAGGTCGCGTCCGGGGTCACGTCCGGAATCCCGTCTGAGGTCGGATCTGCGGCCGGGGCCGGGGTCAGGGGCGGGGTGGGCTCCACCACCACGGCAGAGGCCGGGGCGCTGGGCGGCTGCTCAGGCGCCTCCTCTAGGCCGTCGGGGGCCTCGCCAGCCGGCGGCCCAGCACGCGGGATGACAGCCACGGCCACCGGGGGAGGCCGGGACCCCAGCACCAGGCGACAGCGCCCCACCTGCACCGTCTCGCGGTAGAAGGCGGGCACAGACTCGCTGTCCACCTCCATCCACTGCAGACGACCAGGGCCCCGAAGAGGCACATCCTGCTGGAAGTTGAAGTCCCAGCGGTTCTGGTCCTCGGCGTTCAGCTCCGCCAGGCGCATCCTCAGCTCGCGGCCCAGCTCCTCGTGGTCCACAGGCCCGAAGAGGCTGCGGCAGGCGCTGCTGCGCGCGATCACTGGGAAGGTATCGCTAGAGGCCAAGCGTTCCATCGCTGTTCTGCTGCGGAGGTACACGTCGGACATGCCCATGGTCGAAGGCTGTGCAAACGCGGGCGGCGAAAAAGAAGGGAGCGGGAGGAGAAGGAAGAGGGGAGAGGAGGAGGGCGGAGGCTGGGCGTGGGCGAGACCCCTTGCACAGCCCGCGTCCGCCTATGCCTAGGGACGCGGCGGCTACCTGGCTGGTTGGTGGTGGACGGCTCCCGCGTCTCGATCGCTTGTCCTGTCCAGCTTGGGCCGCGCCCCCTCGGAGCTTGCCTGCCTGTTCGCTTGCTCTCAGTCGGGCCTAGCCGGCACCCCTCGAGCACAGAGCTCTCGGCCTGTGGAACGCCCAGCCCGCTGCGCCCCTTTATACGCGCTGGCCCCACCCCCGCGCGCGCGGGCCTCCTCGCGATTAGCATAATGTAGTATTTTCAGTTTCAACAACACCGCGGCGATTGGCGGACGCCCACAGAGGCCCGGCCCCGCCCTGCACTCATTGGCCGCGCGCACACACCCCCGAGGCCGGGCGGGGCGGGCGACGGGCGGGCGCTGATTGGCGGCCGCGCGGCGAGCGGGCTGAGCGGGACAAGGGGAGGGGCTCGAGTTAAAGAGCTCTGCGGGCGGTAACGTGACACCGCGACGCCCCTCCCCCTCGCCCCATCCCCCCCCCCGCGCGCCCCCCGCGGGCTCCTTTGTCTGCAGGCGGGGGCTTGCGCGGCCGCGACGCGCGCGCCCCCTCGGACCCTGGAACCGGGCACGGCCTCTGGGCGATGCCGACGTCGTGCAGGTCCCTCAGCCCCCGCGGCCCGCGCTAGCGCTAGGGCTGCGCCAACTGATGGGGCTTTGACCCACCACTACCAGCTGGGTCCTGGCCCTGGCAGGACCATGCCTGGAGCCGCCCTCTGCTCCCAGGCCGAAGTCCCTGCCATCGAGGCGTCAGCACACCTGCTGGCCCTAAGGGCCTGTCAGGGAGATAGAGACGGGGTCGGCTCCGCTCTTTTCCCGAGGGACGATACTGTGAAGATCTTAAGAGCCTGAACCCAGGGTCTGTAGCCTGATCTAGGGGCCCACAAACCCAGGAAATGAGACACAGGCTGAGCCCATCCTGGCCATCAAGACACTGATAGCTGCCCGGGACCTTAGGTTTGGGTCGGGCCACATCCGGCCCCCAGTTCTGCTCACCCGGGTTGCCAGTGGTTGTGCTGGAACAGAGGGAAAGGCCCACCCCTCCTCCACTGCAGTGCCTCACACAGACACACCCCAACGCGGCTGACAGACACCCCCCCACAACCGCCTCCGCCAAAAGGAGTCCATTATTTAGGGCAGGGAGTCCAGAAGGTGATTCAGGCATGTGCCAGCAGCAGCGGGTCTCCCTTGTCCCTTGTCCCCGTCCCCCTTACTTGAAAGGCCCTGCAGAGCCCCCACGCTCTCAGCTCCCAGCAGAGATGCCTCCGGGAATTCTGAGACAGGATCCTATTTGCAGGGTTAGGTGGGTTGGATCAACCCGAGAGTCAAGTGGTGACAGCGGGTCTTTAGACGCTGAAGCCGGGAGCCAGACTGAACAGGTCTTCCCGGAACAGGTAAGAGCCGGGGTTTGGAAGCTGCTCCGGCCAGCTCCTGAGACCCGTAAGGATTTACTTTTTTTCTCAGGACACTATATTACAAATCTCTGTGGACATCGGTATGTCACAGTATTTTTCTTGAGGAAAATAAAATTAATGAAGGCCTCCAAGGGGCCCCCTGAACCCCGCACTAAAGGCTAAAATCAACAAGTCGAGGGTCAGAAAGAGGCAGAGCTTTGTTCTGTCTCTGTGTCGAGGCCGCATGGGCCTCCCCAGAGACCCTGGGCACTGGGACCATGCCTGTTAGTCACCACCTGGCCTCTAAGGTCTTCCCAACAATCCAAATGTCCAGGCTGCAGCTGGCAAGGATGGAGAAGGCTCACTCTGACCACAACCTAGGCCAAAAGCTGCTGAGAGAGCTGAACACACTCCCTGGGGTGCGGAGCTACCGCGCCCTATTTGCTGGGAGAAGCAGTAGAGATACCCAGAGGGGTTGAGCTGCAGGCTGCCTCACTGGGCAGCAGCCTGGCTAGCGTACTCCTACCCCAGCTTGCCTGCCTGTATTGCTTGCTTTCTACTTTTCTATTTGCCAGCGGATTTGTCCGACTCGACACAGGGGCACGTGACCCCTCTGCAGGTCTGGAACAGGTGAAATTCCATCACGGACAGCATCAGCAGACCTGTTAAGCACGCTGGTTCCAGGAGCAGGATTGAGTCCCACACCTCGCCCTCCAACCCAAGGGACTTGTAGGTAAGTAAACATCTGTCCAGCTACCAGAATCGCCTTCTGTTTCTGTCGCTAAAAATACATCCAAAGGAGAGAAAGAAAAAAGAACACTTTTACTGTGTTGCTTCGGAAAGCTGGCAGGTTGGAATGCTGGTAGGGTCTGTTGCCGGACTCATCAAGGAGCTAGTTTCCTGGGCTTCTTTTCTGTGGAGTGTGGAGGAGTATGAGCTCTGGGACCCCCTTCCTTGGACCTGGAGAGAAGAGTGATGTTTCTCCCCTGCAATCTTCACCCCTGCCCTTGGGCAGGGTGTGTACTTCACCTTTTGCCTCTCCTCAAACACCTGAGAAGACCACCCATCCAAGTCCAAAGACCAGTTTCGGCCACAGATCATTGGCAAAATTTCCATGTGCACCCAACTACACTATGACCGTAGGAGCTGTTTTTCTATGTACCGACCCTGCTGGCCAGATGGGGAACAGAGGGCCTTGGCAAGGATCAGGCACAGCCATTCTGCCAGTGATTAGAGTAGGAGATAAATTTTGAAGAGCTAGGGTGACTCAGTGGTAAGGCACTTAAGTATGTACACTGGCTCTTGGTTCCATCCCCAACACGAAAAATGAATGAATGAATAAATAGTAAATCACTTTTGTATCCTTCATCACTAAAAGTTTGGAGCTGACTCTTACGGTACAGTGTGGCTAGCGGCTGCAGCTAGAAGACCCAGCAAGAAGGCGAACACTTCAGCAGTATATTCCGTAGACGAATCGGGCTGGCCGTATTAAAACATTGCTGTGACAGGTCCTCGGTGACGAAGGCCAGCTTAACCCACACCCTCCAGCACCTCGAATCAACTCCAAGATTTGATTAGTGAATTCTAATCGCGGAAGGATCTTGGCCCCAGCCCTCCTGCAGTTTAATTTTTAGAGGAGACTGGAACAGCTAAGCCAGCTCAGTTTCCCAGGACCGTCCCGGGAACGCACTCACAACAATCCGCATTACTAGTCAGCTGCGGGGCGCCCCGAGGAAGCCCGGGTCCGTGCTCAGGGTCTTCCAAACCCCTAGCCGGAGCAGGCCTGTCCTTGGCTTCATGCTGCCCCCTGGTGACCGACTTAGGCAGCACCAGCTTCCTAGCTACCCCTCGCCTCCCTTTCCTGCCTGCGTGGATAGCTCCCCTGGTCGTACACGTCCCTGACCCGGAGCCCCAGGTTCTAGGGCCCTCCCGTGGTAACCAGCGTAGGGCTGAAACTTGTCTCCCTCTGGCCCTTCGTCAAACCTGCCTGAAGCTGCCTTCTCAGATTCTAAGACCCTGAGCTGTCATATCAGATAAATTAAGGCCTTGGAGAATTTTCCATGAAGCCATGTCACCCATCCATCAAGGTGGAGAGTGCAGGCCCAGGGTCAGGACTAGAGGGAGAAGGGCCGGGTGACACACTTTTTTTTTTTTTTCTTCTAGAGAGTCCTAGAGGGCCGTGGACAGAAAGCAGTCCTCCCATAATCCTTTTGGGGTCTCTTCATGGGGCTGGGAGGTCCAGCTGCCTACCTCCTTGAAAGTAATGCACCCTCAAATAGGCCAAAAGCGTCTCCATCTTGTGCCTACTCCCGGCTCTGACCTGTATCTTCTTCGGCTGCCTCCCTCCTTTAATCCAACACTCTAGAGAGATCAGACAGGGCAAAGACAAAGGCTCAGAGAGGTTCCGCAACCTGCCTGAGATCACTCAGCAGTCAGGGGCAACGGCCGCTTCGCCGGTTTCGATCTTAACGAACACTTGGGCCAAGCCCTGGATGGAGTCTGGCTCTGTTTGCGATGGCGGGAGCCCCTGGAATGTTCCCTCCACGGTCCCCCAAGCCTCCAACTCCTGCCCCATTGGTTGGGCTGGAGGCTCCGAGGGGTGTACGCGGTTACAGAACCTCGCCGCCCCGGCGGTAAGCAGCGCCCGGCGCGCACTTGGCGGGGCCCCAGGCAGGCGCAGCGCGAACGCCCTCCCGCACCAGTTCCCGCGCTCGGCTCGCCCCGCCTCCGGGACGGGCTGTTCCCGGGGCCGCTGCCAGACACGTCCTCCGCAGGTGCCGGCCTCTCTCCGGTGACGCGGCCACATGCGGCCCGGGCTCCGATTACAGGGCCTGCCTTGTACTCGGGGTCCGGGCCGGGGGTCCCCACTCCCCAGGAATGGGTAGGAGGGGCAGGGCAGGCCGTGCAGAGGGAGACCGCGAACAAGGAACAGCCGCAGGCAGGAACCGTCCCCAGACACGTGCGGCGGCCGCCTTGCCGCCGCCGCGGTTTGGAGGCAGGAGGGGAGCCTGCGCCCAGCTGCATGACTTGACTGGACCCAGGACCCAGTGGTTTAGACGTCCAGGACCACTGGGTACCCCAGGATCCTGATGCCAGTGTCGGGGATGAGGAGGTCTACAGGGCTGGTGGGAAAAGAAGTCCAACACTGGGCCAGATCCAAACCCCCAGCCCTCTTTCCAGAGACCATGTACAACACTGGGTCCCAGGCCCAGCGGCCCACTTTACCAAGGAAATAACGTAGATCTTGTGCCCCTGAATTCTTTCCCCCCCACACACACCCTTTCTTGTTGGTGCTAGCAGGACTCACATTCAGAATCCTCTACCCACGAGGTGCACCCAAGACCCCATGGTCGTCCCTCCAAGATGCCTGCCTACCTTTGACCTAGCTTCCAATTGCTACAGTGTCAGAGAGTCCAGGACCTGCTGAAGAGGCTAGGAGATAATCAGGCCTCCCGGAGAAGAGCGTCCTCACCCTCAACACAGAGAGAGAGACCACCAGACAGCTTTAGGGGCAAAGGGGGTTGCCAAGAGATACTTTTTATTTTATTTTATCTTTTATCTTATTTTGAGACATAGTGTTTCGGTGGACCAGACTGGCTTCAAACTCAAAATGTAGCAAGGACGACTTTGTAGTTCTGATCATCCCCACCACCACCCCTTCCAAGTGCCGGGATTCCAGGTATGCACCGTAAACCTGGTTTGTGTAGTTCTGGGGATGGGTCCTCAGACCACATGACTGTTAGACGGCAGTTGAGCCCCTACTCACTCAAGCCAGTAACATCCCTGTGGAGGAACCATGGCCAGAGAGACGGGTTGACTGCTCAGGATCCCACAGTGAATGGAGTTTGAGAGAACAGGCTCACCTGAGCTCTCTCTGGTCAGGGCAAGGGACCTCTTCTCACCCCTCAGTCACCTAATTCCTACTATTCCCTTACACCCAGTCCTCCTTGGGCTGTGTTTCAAAGAAAACAGTTATCCAGGCAGGATGTTGGAGCAACAGTGCCTGGGACAGCTCCCAAGATGGCAGTTAATCTTCACCGTGTCTCCTCCAGGACCCCGTGTTAGGGTTCTTCCCTAGCTGGTTGCTCCGAGACTGCGGCAAGAATGGCCATGACAAACTTCAGCAAAGGGGCCTTCAGCCCCCTGAAGACCAAAGCTAAATGCCCGCTGCCCCCTGGTGTTCAAAAACCACATTACAACGCCCACCCCAGCCGGCAGTGAAAGCTGGTACCTCCCACAACTGCGCTTCACACCTAAAGGTGACTTGGCGAGGGGTCTTGCTGTTCCAAGGCTGCATGCCCTCAAATTACAATTTTTTCCAAGTGTAGCCAGTTAGAACTGTTAAAATCCAAAACCTCGGTCCTTTGGGAGCCAGAGCCCTAACTCACACCTCAGCCAAACTGGCCCCTTAGCCTGTGAACCTGACCTATCCTCGGAGGCTGGAAAATAGTAGGACAAAGGAAAGGAAGCAGTTGCAGAGGCAAAGGCCTGCTTGGAAGGAAGGAAGGAAGGAAGGAAGGAAGGAAGGAAGGAAGGAAGGAAGGAAGGAAGGAAGGAAGGAAGGAAGGAAGGAAGGAAGGAAGGAAGGAAGAAAGGAAGGAAGGAAGGAAAGAAAGGACTAAGACACCCTGGAAAAGAGGAAGAGAGTAAGACCCAAGGGAAATGGGGTCTTTCTTCCACCATTCCTAGCCCCTCCCACTTCCACCCTCCCGCCCTTCACCCTCCTTTCTAGCCCCACCTGCTCTCTCACCGTTCCCCCAGGCCTAGCCTGCCTCCATTGCCTTCTGCCTTGTTTCCCTCCCCTGAATTTGCAGCACAAAGCCTCAGGCCTCAGAGCTCCAAAGCCAGCTGGGCTGTACTAAGAGACCTGTCCCCTAGCTCTCCCTTCTTGGGCCCGGGTGATCATGTGTGTGGATATGTGCATGCCTTAAAGGTACATGGCACCATGGTGAAGGGTTAGCAGCCCTCAGGAGACACACCGGCCTCAAGGTCAGAGGCTCTTTACAGGAGGGTGGCTGGGGACAGAACTCCAGGTCGGTGGGCACCCCAGCCTTCTCAGCTGGTTGTGGCAGAGAAAGAGGGTGGGTGCTGAAGAGGCCACCGGAGCCAGGCAGGGAGGGCCTGAGGTTCCATCCCTGAAGGCTGTCAGAAGTACCCCCACCACACTCGATCTGTGGGTAGAGGGGGGGCAAGTGCAGGTGAAGGGGCAGGCAGAGGTGCCCTGGTGCAATGTATGGCTCTCTCTCTGTGTGTGCCTCTGCTTTCTCATTTGTGAGGCTCCTGTGTCGGTTTGAGGACCACATAAGTGGCATGTGAACTGTCAAAACAAGCCTCCCCTTGAGGGTGCCTCACTACCTCCTTCGCTTGGTCGCCCCTAACAACGCAGAAAGGAAAGCACAGACCCTTCCAGGTGACCCCCTCCCACTGCGCTGCAAAGAAAACTGGACATTTCCTTTGATCCCTGAGGTTGGGGGGAGGGATGGTGCTAAGGGGGACTCAGACGGCAACAAAAGCACTTGCACCGATAGTCACGTGGGGTCCCCTAATCCGCAGCCTAATTACCAGCTCTGACAACACAACCCCTCCCCCCAGCAAGCCAGCAGCCCCTGCTCACACTTGCAAACACTCAGCGCCGACTCCCCTCTGGATGCTGATCCGCTGCGTCTGAAGTTTTATGCTCTCTGTCCCAAGCGTTCCTGTGCTATGGTATCTATGTGCCAATAACTGCTTTTAATCCTCAGGAGAGTCAATGAGACGGAGAGCAGGGTTGGCCTCCACAGTCCATACGGGGAAACTGAGGCTGGAGAGGACAAGAGTCTGATCTAAGCCTGGTCAAGCATTACTGTTGACCACAGAGGCCGCTGTGAATGCTCAACATGCACACTATTAATGTACAACAGTTCAACCCAGGGAATGGCCAGTGAAGACTGAAGTCTTTCTGACTTTTGGTCTTTCAGACTTTTGTTTTGGATTGGATTTTTTTCTGTTTGTCTTTTTGTTTTGTTTTGACATGATCTCCTGTGGAGCCAAGACTGGTCTCTAACTCACAACTCTATCTTAGCGTCCCCAGTGCTGAGACCGCAGACAACACCACCACGCCCCTGTTTCCACCAGGTCAGCGCTGAGCATTAGCTATACCTGGATTTCAGCCTCAGTGCCCAGGGCACCAAAGAGGACATGGAGGGTCTTGGCCTGGGCCTGATTGTCCCAAGCCAGTGCTCTTCACTGCCTGTTAAGTCAGGGCACTGATGAGTTGCACCTACTTTGGAGTAAGTATGCCTAGAAGCTGAGCCCTGGGAGAGGGGAGCGGGGGCGGGGGGGGGGGGAGCTTCCAAGCAGGTGGTCAGGGAGAGAAAAAAACCCAGCAAGACCAGAGGCAGAAGAGATTTCAAGGTATTAGCCTGTGTCACACTCAGAGGTGGAAGGGATCTGCAGGCAGCTGGACAAGAGATAGACTCACCCAGAGATGCCATATATGATCATGGCAGGCAGAACCCAGGATAGAACCTATGGCGAGACTCTAACAGGCTGCCTTGGTTCAGCAAATTTGTTGCAAAACCAGTAGAAATAGGAAGACTCTAGTCTTCACTAACCAATCCCTGGGTTGAACAGTGCTACCTGAGGCCTTAGGGTAGGGGCAGAAGGGGTTTCAGAAACTCACCCAGCTGGCCAACTGTGGTGACATATACCTTTAATCCCAGCACCCCAGAGGCTGCAGGTAGCTCTCCGTGAGTTCAAGGCCAGCCTGGTCTACATAGTAAGATCCAGGGCAGCCAGGGTTTCATAGTGAAATCCTGTCTCAAAGATGAGAGGGGGAGGGGAAGGGAAAAAACAAAGCACTGGAAACTGCTCTTCACACCTTTAATTCCAACACTCAGGAGGCAGGGGCAGGAGGATTGCTTTGACTAGGCTACGGAGTGAGGCCCTGACTCAAAAAAATAAAATAAAATACAAGGGCTGGAGAGAGGGATCAGTGGTTAAAAGCACACACTGCCCTTCCGGAGTTGAGTTTGGCTCTCTGCGCCCACACATTCTGCTCACACCTGTCTATAACCCAAAAGCCAATGTCCCTGGCCTCTGCAGGGATCTGCACATATGAACATGTACTCTCACGTGCACAAGCACACACACACACAGACACAGGCACCCATAATTTAAAACAATAGAATAAATATTTTTACATTTATACAAAAAACAAGCCCTGCCCTTCTTCACTGGGTTGCAGGAGCAACTGCTGCAAGGGACAGGACTCCCTGACACAGCTCTCTAGTCTGATTAGGAGGCCATCTGGGATATTACAGTGGTCTGTGAGGTTTCCGGAGATCAGAGACGGGAGGGCCCTCCATCCCAATCAAGGCAAGTGTCCCCAAGCCAACTGTGAGCTTCACCAGCTCCTATCCTGATCTCTGAACATCTGGCCTGAGTTGGAGAAATGGGACCAGGCTCTAAAGAGTAAACCTCAGCTATCACTCTGAAGCTCAATGGACACTTTTATAGACTTCTGGGAAAGCCTTAATCAGTCTCCATTATCAGAGCCAGCCTGACTGCATAAACTCCCAGGGAACAGGCCTACAGAGGAGCTTAGCAGATGATGGGAAGCCATATGCCTAGCCTGGATCTCATGTTTTGATGCCTCCAGTCAGTTCACAGACTGTTTCTTGGCGCCGACACCAAAAAATGCAGCTGAGAATCTACAGCTTTCTGGGAGCAGGGGAAAGAGCTGTAGACCTGGACGCCGCCTGCTGGCCAAGGTTTGAAACTTCACCCACTTTGACGGAGAAGGAACCTGGGGACAGACTGAGACCTCAAGAGCCTGAGCAGGGCTGTTAGGGCAATATCGAATTCTGCCCCTGCTCTGTTCCCACCCCAGTCAGAGCCCTTTGTTCCCAAGGATGTACACAGAGGCATTCCAAACTTCTCAAATGAATTGTTTAGACTTCACTGTTGGCCACACTGGAAAATGCTCATGTCGGGCCACAGGACTAAGTAGAGAGCACACCTAACGGCACTCAAGGTTATGAGTTTTAGCCCAGCAGACTCAGGCACAACCCCACACTGCCCACTCCCTTGTTGCCTGTCTGCTCACAGTTCCCTCCGCTGACCAGCCCAGAGCCCTCGTGCTTCGTCCTTTGGTAGAAATTCTGTTCTGAGAGTCGCTCCATGCAGCAGGACTGGCAATGGGGTTAGCTCTCCTGATTGCTACCCAGTGTCTCAGGACAACTCGTCTCTCCATAGATGTGTAGATCCCACTGTTGATGGCTCCTGGCAGACCTAAGACCCACAGCCTATCCCTGTCCAGATGGTCCATGGGAGAAGCCGCCTGTGCTGGATGCCTCTCAGCTCCTCAGCCAAGACATCCCTCCCTCTGCAAGCCTACAACAGGCCAGATCAGAAGCCCAATGCTGCCAGTCAGGGGATAGCTTCCATGTTTGGTGGTTTGAAAGAGATGTCCCCCATAGTCTCAGGTGTTTGGGTAGCTGGTCCCTAAATGGTGATACTGTTTAGGGGACACTCAGGGGACCTTTGAGGAGCTGTGTCACTGGAGGCAAGCTTTGAAAGTTTAAAGGCTCATACCATTTTGAATTCACTCTCTCTACTTCCTGTTTGAAGTTCAAGATGTTGAGTTCTTAGCTTCCATCTCCAGCCATCATGCCTCTGTTCCACCAATATGGATTCACATCCTTCTGGAAACATAAGCCCTAATGACCTCTTTCTTCTCTAAGTTGTCTTTCTCCCTTGTGGTGTTTTAGCGCCTCTTAGAAAGGTAACTAAGACAGAAGTTAGTACCAGAAGTAGGATATTGCTGTTACAGGCCTGACCATCCTGGGTTTTTTGGAGGACATTGGGAAAAAAAAAAAAAAAGCAGTTGAATGTGATAAATGGAACTTAATGGGCTATCTTAGTATCCTGGAAGAAATTAGTGCCAAAAGAAATGAGGATTGTGGAGGCCTGACTTAAGAGATTTCAGAAGGAAACAATATTAGCAAATGAGCTAGAGACAGTTCCTGTGATATTTTGACAAAAAAAAAAAAAATGGATTTGCTTTTTGCCCTTTCTTAAGAGCTTGCCTGAGGCTAAATTTAAAAGTAACAGGCTAATATCCTTGACAAAGGAGATCTCAAGACAGCCTAATATTGACTCTGTTGAGTGTTTATTAGTAATTACTCTTCTGCAGGTCTACAATGAAGTGGGGCAGAAAGAAATACAAAATATGCACTTTGGAGAGGCCAGATTAATGCTACAGGCAAGGCTTGTGATGGAGAGGGGCTGCAGTTCTAAGAGACTGCGAATCAGCACCATCAGGAGGGGCCTGATATGGACTGGAATAAAGCTAAGCTTCTCTATTTGTAAAAAGAGAACATACGGCATTTTCTGTTCCTGGAAAACAACTGCAATCAAAGTTGCCACTAATGTGGGCCATGGGAACGAGGACCTACCACAGGCCAGCAGCCGGACTTTTCAGTGCTGTCCACATGTGCTGTCTTTAAAGTCGTGAAAGAAAAGGAGTCATGGATCCACAGTTTCAGAGGCTACCAACGCCAGTCAACAGGCAGCAGGAGAGTCCCTGCCTGAAAGCCCTCAGAAGGAAAAGAGGCCCTCGAACACCATTGTGGTGAGGCTGTGCAGGTAAAGCTTGTGTTTTATTGAAGACCGCAAAATGTTGGGGTGCCAGAGCCATAGTATACCTGCCAGGGAGAGATGCATACAGGAAGTGAAGCCAGCCCAAGAGAAAAAAGTATGTTGCAGGCAGCAAATCTAGAAAAGTGAAGCCCTCTAAACCCTTTGACATGAGACATGGAATTACAGGTTGTAGAGTTTGCCTTGGTGGGTTTTGGTCTTGTTTTGGTCCAAGACTCATACCATTTCCTCCCTGTGTCCCCACTTCTCCCTTTGGAATGACAATGTATATTCTGTGTTGTTGTATGTTGGAAGTATGTGATTTGCTTTTTTATGCTGCATGGCGTTACAGTTAAGAGTTAAGTGCCTTGAATCTCAGAAGACACTTTGGATTTCTGAACAGTGTGGAGACTGAGAGACTATGGGGACTTTTGAAGTTGGACTAAATGCATTTCGCACTATGATATGGCCATGAAACCTATGGTGGTTTAGATGAGATGTACTCTAGAGTCTTGGACAATTGAATAATCAGTTTCCAGCTGGTCATACGGCCGTAGGAGAGCTTAGAAGATATGGCCTTGTTGGAGAATAATGCCCTGGGGGCAGAGCTGGAGAGTTTAAAGAGCCACAACATGTCAAGTTCATTCTCTCTGCTTCCTACTTACAGTTCAAAATATGCACTCTCAGCTTCCAGCGCTAGCTGCCATGCCTCTGTTCTGCCATCAAGGACTCTTATCCCTCTGGAAACATAAACCCATTAACCTCTTTCTTCTGTAAGTTTCCTCGCTGACGGTGTTTTGTCACAACAGTAAAAAAGTAACTAATGCACATGTTGTCACCACTGAGCTGTGATCTGTCTCTCTCAACACATACGCCATCAACAAGCTAGTCAAGGATGCAGAGGTCGTGGGGGACAGTTCAGCCAGAAGCATGCTTTCCCAGAAGTAGCCTGATATCCCAGTGCTGTGGAGGCAGGCAGAGACTGCCAAGTCCTGAGGCTCCTGGGGAGAGTGATGGGTGCTCTGGAATAACTAATACCTGATATCGACTTCTGGTCTTTCCAGGCAGCTACACACACACACACACACACACACACACACAAAGGACATAGACCCATTGCTCAATGCACTTTGATTACAGGATATAGAGAAACCGAGCTGGAACTGACCTTAAAGCTTCCTCCCTGCTGGCTAGCTTTTATGGTGCTGGACAGTGTTTTGCAGGCCACAGGGAGAAAGAAGCCATCCACAGCCTTACCCAGCAGCAAACCCTGCCCCAAACCAAGCCACCAAGCAAGGCGTGTCCACTAGTGCTGTAGCGGTGTGAATGCTACAGGAGTAACCAGTCACCCTTGGTTTGGACCGAGTTTTGCTCCTTAGGAGGGAATTCATGCCTAGCATTGAAACTCAGTCAAAAGTACCTGGCTTAGGGGTCATGGGCCCTAGGAAGGAATCTACTACTGTTTTCTTGTTCAGTAAATGTTACCAAACTGCCTTCTGAATGTTTGTTTATTCACACAGATTCCTGCTTAATCTCGGCCAGAGAAGCTCCTTTCTGCAGTGAGCAATAGTTGATGAAGAAACTCATAACTCAAAGTGCTAAGAATAAGTGATTGCTGAGAGCTCAGCTCTAAATGTGATATCTGTATCAACCTGAACTCCAGGGCTCAGGGGACATCAAAGAATAGGGAACAGAAAGAACGTAAGAGCCAGAGGATAGGAAGGAATGCCTTGACATGATGTCTTCTGGACATGATAACGATCATTGTATCCAGAGCTCACTGCAGCCGTGGTTACCTGAACCAAGACTCAGTAAGTTGAGAGAAAGGAGAGAGAGAGAATGAAAGAGGAAGGAGATATGTTGGAGATGTGCTATGAGGGAGAAATGGGAAGAGATAGTTGAGTGTGCATATAATGAAGATACATTGTATACATATAGTTGCCAAAGAATAAATAAATGATATTCTCTTTCTTTAAATAGGTCACAGCCTGCATACAGTAGGTCTCAATAGTTACAGGATGAGGGAGGTTCCTGCTTCACCTCCACTTCATTAGGCCCAGGGAATCATATAGGCCGTATAGTTCTTCTCAGGGAAGCTCTGGGGTGTCCTGAACCCCAGCACATAGCAGTCACAGTGACTTCCTCTGTGTATGTGGCCATGCCCCACCCCTCTATCTGCCCTAACCCCACTGGACTGAGTTGCTTGAACTTGCCTCTGACCCCAGCCACACTCTACCCACTTCCTACACCTGCTACACCTGTGCTCTTCCTTAGGACCCTGATGAGAAGCTGCCTCCCAGCCCTGCCCCAGATAAGAATAAGCCCCTTTCTGTAGCTGTCTGGATTGGTCTCCTTTGCAGAACTACAGCCATGTGATACTGGTTCCCAGAGAAAGCTGCTTCTGCTTCAGGAGGAGATCCCAGGTTCTAGGCTTCTCTGTTCCTCTCTAGCCAGAAGGGAAATTTTCCCACACTCCCTCACAACCAGGAAGTGCCCCACCCTCCGGGAGCCTGTTTAGAACAAGCACAAAAGCCAGGATTATTCTGCCTGCCTGTTCCCCCCACTGCAAGCTCTGTTTGTGGGTGAGTAGACTCCCCCTTCTTGCTTATCATGAACACGAGAGGACCCTTGCTTGGCCTTCTCCATCCTCAGGCAGTCCTACACCTCAAGCTCTACCCCAAGGACCCTGGATTCAGTAATGATATCACCTGCCTACCGGGGAAGAATTAACCCAATCAGGGAGCTAACCTGATGGGCACTTTCCCTCATTTCGACCCCTTGGAGTTCAGAAAGGCCTGGATTCTGGTCTCCCTTCAGGAGTCCCGAGATTCCTGACCCCCAAGCCCTCTCCTTTCCATATCAGCCTCCCTCTCATCCTTCCTGGAAGCCCTGGTTGACTGGGTCTCCTCCAAGCCTCAGAGAGCCAAGGTGGGTTCCTACAGCCCTGGGAACACTTGCAAAGCATCCATATTTGCAACACATCTCCCATCCCACTTCTTGCATTGGAATCTACCCCAAACATACTGCGCACACCTGGAAACAGAGCCCTGGGCCTGATCCAACGGGGCGAACTCTAGTGGCCCTGCCACTGACTGCCCGATTTGAGGCATGTTCTCCCGCACCCCTAGGCACCTCGTGTCTGCCTACCCTGTCACAATTCCTCCCGTTTCTGATCTGCTGAGCTGGGGAGAACACACAGCAAAGGAAATCTGAATTTGACGTTGTGGCCTATGGCCTGGCCCCTACTCTGCAAGGTGGGACTGGCGAAGGGGTGAGGGAGCCGCCTGGAAAGGAATGAGTATGGACAGCACAGGCGAGAGCCAAACCCTGTGTTCCCAGGGATCCCTCAGCAATGTCAAGGCCGCAGAGCTGTGTACCAGGTATCTCTGTCCCTCCAGGGAGTTGGAGACAGAGCAGACAGGGTGACATGGGGGAAAGGGAGCATTTCTGTAGCGCCCAGAAGCCTCCTGGTCTGTGCAGAGAGATCCGGCGTCCAAAAGTTACCCAGGCAAGTGTAGTATCTCAGTGCCTCCCCTAGCTTCTGCTTTCGCTTTTCTCCTGGATCCCAGTGGCAGCCTCTCTCCTTGTTCTCCTTCTCTTACTCTTCCTCCTTCTCTTCCCTGCCCAACACTAAACGGACACCCTGTGCTGCTTAAGGGGTCAGAGTTCCTGCCTCCTCTCAACAATGGTCCAGGGCAGGACGAAGCAAAACACTGTAACCTCGCCAGCCCCGCGGAGGCGGAGGCGGAGGCGGAGCCTCGGAAGGCGTGTCTGGATTGGCCAAAGAAAACTCAGAAACGGCGTTGCAAGCTATCCTAGAACCCCGGTAGTGGGTAGTGGGGCGGGCTCCCCAGCGGGAGGCCCCGCCCTGGTGAAAGTGGATAGACCCAATCTATTGTGGGGCGGGGCCTCTCCGGGTCACTGCGGAAGGGCAAGTGTCAGGAAACATCTAGGAGGGCTCACCCACCAGGAACACAGCCCACACTCTCCCGGCAAAGACAGGTACCCAAACTCACCTGTTGAGCTTCCAGAGCTGAGGATGTCCATCTAGGTGCAGCTGAGAGCCTTTGACGGGATCTCTGGTTATGGCTGTCTGAGGGCCCTAATGGTGGAATCAATCAAAGCTTTGAAAGGAGCTCAGACTGGCCCCAAAATCTGGTTCCCACCCGTTGAGGAGGTTGGGAGGGAGGAAAGCACCCCACTTCAAATTCGGCTGAGCTGACGAAGAAGCAAGGTTCTCAGTGGGGCCAAGAAGAGGCCTGCATAATGACTTGTGTCAGCCCCATACTCACCAAAAGCAACGGCCAGAAATCAGACCTGCCTGCATTTCCCTCTAGAAATAAGGCATGAGGTCTCCCTGTGGACGACTCCTGGAGGCTCACCCAGATGCAGGGTTGGATGCCCCTGTCTCCTTTTCTATGGAGGCTATGACCTAAACCAGGAGCTGGCAGGTGTTGAAGGTACTTGATTCATTCTTGAAGGTCAAGGTAGCTGGAGAACCCCAAGAGCTCTGTAGTCAGCCACTCTCTTCTCCCTCTCCTACAGGCCCAGGCCACCCCTTCCAGCCTGGTGAGTCAGCACCCAGCCAGAACCAACAGGACTTTTGCCCCTTGCCTGCTGCAGCAAGGCTTGCCCTGCTCTGGCTCAGGTCTCTCCAGGGCTCCGGACACCGCCTACCCAGGATGTCTGGGCAGCTCCCTGGTAGCATGGGTGCTCTGCGCCGGCGAGGAATCATAATACTCACCTATGTGCTGACTGCCCTGGAGCTAACCTGTCTCTTCATGCAGTTCTCCATCATACCAGTGAGTAATACCCACAGTCCACACCAGAGGCCCCAAACTGCCTTCCTCCTGGGCAACGGCAACAGCAGGGAGCAGGGTGGGGCTTGATGGGGACCCCTCCTGCTGGGTAAAAGTTAAGGGACTGGACCCCTTGGTCACCCTCCACCAGTGAGTTGCCCTCTCTGCCCTTCCTGAAACAGTACCCTCCTCCTGTAACCACCCTCACTTGCTGCCCCTTCCCCTGTTTTTCACTGATCACCTCAGCCTGATACCTACTCAGCTCCTGTCCCAAAGGGCTGTATGCAGTCCCAGTCCTTTCTGAAGCCTCTGTGTCTATTCATCCCTTTGTCCTACTGGGCATCCCCTCTGTTTCCTTATGTCCACACTTGATACCTTATTGCATGTTAGCCATTCCATTGGCTTCTCTCCCACCCACCAAGATATGAGGGCAGGGACTTGATCTCACAGCCTTGGTGAGCTCTACCTGGATCAGGGCAGGATGGGACAGAACAGTCACTACTGATTACAGGGTCCCTACCCAACACCCTATGGTTCAGTCCTATTTTTCACTATTAGTCATTCAACAGACCTTTGTGGAGTTGGCCCACAAGGTTCCTGGGCAGCAGAATCTAAGACAGCTTAGAACTCAGAGGTTGACTCTCCATCTCCGCCTAACCTGAGTCCACAGACCACCTTTAAAGTGCCCCCTTGGGGACTCTGAAAGCCCAAGCTGGCTGGAGTATTAGGTTGAGTCTGTCTCTGTGCTAGGCTTGGGTCCCACTCTGCCTATGGACCTGGCTCTCAGTGATGATCAGCAGGTCAGGCTAGCAGAAGTGAATGCCCAGGCACAAAGGAGTTTTAGTTAAAGCCAGAACTCTTCTCACATTATACCCAAAAGTCCAAGGTTCAGGAACACAGAGAACAGAGTCAAATATGACCAAGAGAGATACTCTGAGTCCTTTGCTCCCTGGAGTCCAAAAAAGCAGAGCTGCCTCTGCCTGCAGCTGGGGATATGGGTTAGAGGCAGCCCTGGCCTTTGTCACCATTCTAGGAATGGCAGACATTCCCAGGTCAGGACCCCACCCTCCACCACCCCTCCTAAATTGAGCTCTGCTTGCTCGCATATAGGGAGAATCCCCACCCCAAGCCTCCTTCCTGAAATGTGGGAGCCTGAACAAGAGCCTTACCTCCCTCCTCATAAAAGGAGGGTTGCTATCCGGAGGATAATATATTTCAGCCTCAGGAACAGCCTGCAGGGACCTTCAATGGCTTCCAGAGAGAGGTCCTGGTTGGTCAGCCTATCCTCATTAAGTCCTGTGAACAGACACTAAGCGGTGACACAGCAGAGCACAAAGGACCAGACAGCCGGCCCTCAGAGCTGGCTGCTGGCGGTGTTCAAGTGGTGATGATGTAATAGTTATACTGAGCAATGCAAGAAGAAATGGTTGGGAATGAGAAAGGGTGAGGGTACTGTGGGTCTGAGGACACATGGTAGATGGGGGTCAGGACAGTTTGGCTGAGAAGGCAACATGAGAGCGGAGGAGTGAAGGCAGCCCACGAAGCATTGCTAGTGCAAAGGGCCTAGCATGGGGCTGAGCAGCTACAGAGAAGGCGCTGAGATCTCAGGACCACACCCACCGGGTGCTGAAGATATTCCAGGATGGTTAAGGGTGAGAAGGCGGCGGATCTACCGCATGGGAGGGTGAGAGAAAGGAGTTCAGGGATGACACTGGGACTTCGGGACCCCCTCCTGTGAGGACAGAGATGCTGCCAGGTGTGGGGGGGAAACCAACATTAGAGGGCTAGGTGAATAAGAGACCTGGCTGCTCTTCCAAAGGACCGGGGTTTGATTTCCAGCACCCATATGGTGGTTCACAATCACCTATAAGCTGTAGTCCTGGGGAATATGATACCCTCTGTGGGCATTACACGTCCACGGTGCAGAGACTACATGCAGGCAAAACAACCATCCACATAAAATAAAGTGAAAAAAAAAAAAAACAATCAAAGAAGCAACAGTTGAGGATCCAATCCGTTTGGAGGAGAACAGGTGCTCAGTTATTGCTACACTATGCCGAAGATAACTTCAGGCAGGGTCCTGAGTAGATGAGGGATGTGCTGGCAGCCGGAAGAGGCCTGCGGCTCTACGGGGTGGTGACATGAGAGGAGGCGGGTGGAGACCAGTGGACAAGGTAGGAGACCCAGGACAGTCTAAGGCACAGGGTTACAGGGGAAGAAGCAAGCCACCTGAGGCAGGTGCCAATCAGAAAGGGGTCTGCGGGAGCTGCCCTTGAGAGGGCTGCTGGAGGAGAGAGGGAGGAGGAAAGCAACCGCTTCAGGCCAGGCAGGAGAGACCTGGAGCAGCTAGACCAGACCCAAGGCCTTGAGGACTAAACGACGAGGCACTAGGGAGAGTCCTAACAGAGCGACCTTGCTGGAATGAAAGACCCCAGGAAGGCCTCAAGAGAAGAGAGAGGAGCTGAAGGATTGTTATCATTGGCATAGGAGCCTGTAGGGCTGGAGACTCAGGTAAAAGACAGGTGGGGCCGGATGGAGGAAGGAAGAAGGGAGGAGGCAGAGGTTTGGGGAGAGACATCAGCTCAGGCTTCTGAAACGCAGCTGATGGGTTGGGGGGTAGGGATAAGATCCTGGGATCCCAGGACTGCTTGGGTCCTCTATAGGGACACTGCCATCTCCCTTCTCCTATCAGAGAGTCACCCTCTGACTCAGAGGGGCTGAGCCCTAAAGAACTCAGAGCAAGCTGTCTTGCGGGGCAATGGGCCATCACAGAGGTTATGAAGAGATGTTGGCAGTTGCTTGCTGGCCAGGACAACACTATAAAGCCTTGAAGCCAAAATATTGAGGGTGGATGGCTTTCTGTGGCCCACTTGAAGTATGTCCTACAGAGAGGGTGAGCCAGAAGTCTTTGGCTAGGGAGGAGGAGTAGGGTCCCCGTGGAAGGTCTTTTCCCCCGTGACACTGCCCCTTGTTCCCTCCCACTCCTACCCATCTGAGGAGTCCTAACTCCAGGCCCTCCTTGTGTTTCAGTATCTGTCTCGGACACTGGGCCTAGATTCCGTCGCCTTCGGCTACCTACAGACAGTCTTTGGGGTGCTTCAGCTGCTGGGTGGGCCTGTATTTGGCAGGTATAGTATATGAGGGATGCAGGTCCCCAAATCCACAAAAGTCGTTGCCACCCCCTCTGAGTCTGGGTCCTGCCAGATCCTCAGAATCCCTGTTCAACGGGAGGACAGGTGCAGGAGAGGTCCAGCCCCTGGTTGGCTTCCAAGTGTCCTTGCACCCCAAACTCCAGCTGGTGGACCTACAGATTACTTCCTTGGTGGAAGCCCGCATACCCACACATGCCCTGGGCAGTCCTTCACCCGGGTCCAAGCCTACCAGCAGCCCTGAGTTGGGAGTGAGGAAAGGGCCACGCCTGCTGGGGAGTGACCAGTCTTGTGGCCCCAGGTTCGCAGACCAGTACGGGGCAAGAGCGGCACTCTCCCTCTCCTTCCTGGCGGCCTCGGCTCTGTACTTGCTCCTAGCAGCTGCCTGTAGCCCAGCTCTGCCTGGCATTTTCCTGCTCTTCACCTCACGCGTACCCGCAGGGCTCATGCACACGCTTCCAGGTAGGGAGTGGTGGGTAGGCCTGCGGGGTAGAGGGGAGAGATGAGCCTCAGTTAGGGGGTAGGTAGCAGGTGAGCGAGGTGACAAGCGGATGCAGAGGTGGTGCGTGGTCTGGGGCAGGCCAGATAGAGTGGAGAGGTTTGTAGAAGTGTGGCCTAGGTGGAGGGCTGTGGAGGGGCTGTGGGGAATGGCCTAGTTTAAGGAACTTGGGGACTCTCGGCAGTTAGGGATAGGGTCTAACTCAGCCCCCTCCCATCCACAGCTGCCCAAATGGTCATCGCTGACCTGACAGAGCCCGCAGAGCGACCTGCTGCCCTGGGCAGGCTGGGCCTCTGTTTCGGCGTCGGAATGATCTTTGGCTCCCTGCTTGGCGGAACCCTTAGCACCGTGTATGGGTAAGTGGCCTGGCGTCTCGGGTGGGAAACTGGGAAGACACTGGGCAGACTGCTTGAGCTCGGACCATAGGCCCAGCAACACTACTCCCCACCTAAATATCAAGCATTTGGGGACCAGCCTGCAGGGTTGATGGGGCCTTGAGGAGGCGTTGCCAGCAGAAGCCCCCACTAGGGGGCACCAACGTGACGCCCATGGGCTGTCTAGAAAGAAGGCCTGAGACTCCTGACTTCGTTCTTACCGCGGCCAATCCCCTTCAAAACGGGGCCCCGAGTCTCTAGAGGTGGCTGTACTCTGTGGCTAGGCTTCTACCAAGTCCTCTGCTCTCTACTCAGGAGCTCTTCACCTGGCCCTGTCCTGGGGAGTCAGCTTTACTTCTGTCTGGGAAGATCCCCCAATACATGGTTCTAGGATAGTCTGTGGTGGGCTCTCCCGTCTGTCCCCTGCAGTTGTCTTTAAGTTGCTGAGGGTCTCTTGGGAGAAAAACCTCACTTTGGTCTTAGCATGTTTCCTTGCTCCTTTCCCCCCAAACCTCCTGCACCACTCAGACCCTAAGAGTCAGCCTGCACCCGCCTGTCATTCATAGCTAAATTCGCATGAGTCAGCTGTGGTGCTGGGACATGTGCCTCAGGGACGTGCACTCCTCCTCAGAGGAGCCTGTGTCACCAAGATCCACACCACTCCCTGTAGGCTCTCTCCTGAATAGAGCCTTCCTAGTGCCTAAATCTTTGTGCTTTAGAGAGACACTTCTGTCACAACCAGGCTCCTGGATGTTGGATAAACAATGCCAATCCTAGGTTCTCAGGACTTTGACTTCCTCCTCAAGCCAGGTCCCCCTGAGGGCCTGTTACCTAGGCTCTCCAAGTTTCCTTAGACCAACCCCAGTAATAATAGCGGCATCTGGGTGATGACTAGGCTGAGACCAAGGCATGGGCTGACACTACAGCCCTACCGCAGCATGATTTTAAGGTGATCTACGGTGCGCTCTTCTGTCTGTCTATCCATCCCCTGCAGAGGGGACAAAACCAGCTTGGCAGGAAGATCTCTGTGGACATATGACAGGGCGCGTTGACATGGCCCTGAATATCCTCTCAACGTGTGAATGAGAGCCTGAGCTGGTCTGTTCACTGGTACACATAGGGCCCTAGATTCTGGAATACAATAGGGAATGACAGTCCAAGTCTCTAAATATCTTAGAAATGGGTCTGGGGTCCTAAGAAAATGACGAGCAAGACAAAGGTTTTATTTCTGCAGAAGGGGGCATGGGCATGCCTAGTCTAGCAGGCAAGCACACCACTGGGGGTCCTGCTAGTTTTCACTCCTAATGCACAAGGGTCCTGTGCCTCATGATGAGAGGTCAGAGTTCCTTGGTCTGGTGTTTTTCCATTGACTTCAGCGTTTGCACAAGACTGGCTGGTTTAAAGCAGTGTGGCTGATAAGCAGAGTGCAATTTTGGGCAGAATTCCTGACTTTAAGCACGTATTTCGATTTCAAGAAGTGATGACCCTGGGGGAATTTGAGTTTCGGCCAAGCAGCTCCTTTACTTTTTTTTTCTTTAAAAAAACAAAAAGGTTTCGCTGTAAAGCCCTTGTTGACCTGGAATTTGCCATGTAGACAGACTGACTTCAACCTCAGAAATTTATCTGCCTCTGCCTCCCAAGTGTTGGGATTAAAGGTGTGCGCCACCCCATCCAGCTCTTTTACAGTTTGTTTGTTGGTTTGTTTGCTTGTTTGTTTGTTTTATAAAATTTTGTCTTCTTAAACAGGTTGATAGAAGAGAGTATATTTCCCCTAGATGTTATAAAGTTTAATCGAACTCTGTGAGAAATGGAAAGAACTCAAGACAGGGGTGGGGGTGGGTAATCATCGGGATTTCTGCGCAGCTGAATTTTGAGTAGAGACCCAATGCAGGAAAGGAAGAAGGCAAGTAATCAGAATGTGCACAGACCTTGAGAACTGGGGAAGGAAGGAGGCCAGTGGCTGCAGGGGCCAAGGAAGGGGAAAAGCCAAGCCATGGGGCTGCGAAGTGGGGGTGAACACACAGCCAGGAGATAGGGGACACTCTGCACCATCCGAGTGGGTAAGGACAGTGAGTGGACCAGAGATGGCCATAGGGGTCGGGACAAGAAACAGATTCCTGCCTCTTCCTGCCCACGGGTAGGAGGGAAATGCAAACGTAAGTCTCTAAAGCTATGTGCAGTTTAAACTGTGCTCATTCTGGGGAGTCCGAGCAGCTGGAGGTCTCTTGAGCCAAAAGGCTGTGGAGGAGATGTACAACTGAGCACCTCTTCCAGTGGAGGACAGCAATGGCTGCATCCTCCATGGTGCCCTGGATGACCCTGGACTTTCAAGTTTAGGAGGCAGAGGAGCTGAGGGCCGTGCGGGTGCGGCTTGCAGGTGACAGGGAACTGAGCTGCAGTAGCCGGTTGACTCAGGCCCAGCAGGGGACAAAGGTTCTTCCGCCCCCCCTCCCCCCGGCTATGACCTCTGTGTTGGGGTCCATAGCTAGACCACAGGAAAGGAGGAGAGAACAGAGGAGTCAGCAAAAGCAGACTGTGGCTTTGCAGGGGAGAAGAGGTGGATCTCTGTCAGGACGCAGGCACCCAGGGAAAGATCAAATTCGTGGGGCCACTCTCCTGCTGCCGGGGGAAGCAGGGGTGCAGCCTCTTACATGGACAGGTTTTCTCACCTGTGGTGTGGGTGCTGCAGGGGTGAGCTCACCCCTGAGCAACCCCGATAGTGTGCAGTCATTGCCAGACACGCTTCCCACCAGCAGTCTGCCCATCCAGCCCCTTTGGCCTCCCCTGCATTCTGGCATCCCAGCCACTAACTCAGAAGACCACCACTCACTCCTTTTCCCTCTCAGCAGCCCCCAAGATGGCCTGCCTCACCTTCCAGCATATTCTGCCAGCCTCACTAAGTCCTTTTATCCTGAGATCTGAGACCCTTAAAATCACCATGGCATCTGTATAGAAAGAGGACATCCTCAGCATCTAATTTAATGAGTCGGGGAACTAAGAATCAAGAAGGGAGGCAGTCCGGTGCTCAGGCTTAGGGACAGTGCACAGTGAAAGCGGGGGGGGGGGGGTGAACATTCGTCGGAACCCTCCTGATCAAAGCTGACCTCAGGCCGACCCAAGTTGTGGAAGGTACAAGGGAAGTTCTTTCTTGATGGCTTATGGCTGAGGGGTCTGTCTTTGTCCCACCTAGATGTGACTAGCCACACCCATAGCCAGGCAGCACCTCCAGGATTCATAGAGCCTTGAGTGTGTAGAGGCCTGGGTGTTTAACCTATTTGCAGCTACCTCTCGTTCCCATAGAGGCTGCAGAGGCAGCCCCTAGGACCCTGATGTCCCACAATGACGACTTTCTCCTTGATAAGCAGCCTGAACACTTCCTCTACCCTTTCACTTCCACACACCCCCCACCTTGGAGCCACCAAGTCTCCTCCACACCTGACCTTGCCTCAGGCAAGAGTCACCCATACCTTCCTTTCTTCCTCCTTGATAGTAATCAAAGCCACATAGGGGTCTTCCTGTCCAGTCTCCCTGCTCACCTCTGGGAGCCTGTCCCCTTGGAAGGTCCCAACCATGCTCATCTCTGAAGCCTGAGGCTACAGGTGGGAGGAGGAAGTGGACTTGGCACTAGAGCCTGCAGGGGCGGGCACTGGTGTAACTGGTTTGGACCAGCCTAGTGCTCAGGACCAGGAGGCTGGAGCTGAGGCCCAAGGAAGGCCCTGAGCCCAGAGCCACTACCTACACACCAGCATATGTGGGTGATCCTGTGATTTATCACCCTGAACCCCAACATCTCACAGCCTGGGGTCGGACTTGGGCAGGGTCCTGAGCCACTGGTCCTCAGGACCCAGTTCAGGTATTAAGTCTTCCTCTAATCTGAGCACACCCAGGGCCACTGTGTGGGGCCAGTGAGGAGCCCTGCCTGTGGGTGGGCAGTAGCATTGTGAACTGGGGCGCCTGTCAACAGAGGCACAGTCCTATAGGTAAGATGCCCTAGTTATTTGAAAAGATCCAAGGATTGAAAGTAGCTAGAGCCAGGAAAATAGGGCAAAGTCCAAGAGGGCATTTGGGGGGGGGGGGTTAGGGATATTACCTTTACATTATCTTGGGGTCCCCCATCAGTACTGAGCACAAGACCCATGGGGCTCCTGTTGTTGGGGTGCTGGCTTTTTGGAGGCCGATGTACAGTGAGTGCGGAAGGTGAGTGTGGTGCATAGGCCCTGGGAGGGTTGAGGGCTGTCCGAGAGGGTCAGATCTTCATCCTTTTGATGTTGAGTCATCAGGCTTACTGATGGGTATCAGAAGAAGACCCTAGGAGACCTGTGGGGTTTAAGACAGCATAAGACATCTAAGCTCAATCGTGGGGGCTGTGGAAGTGAACTTGGTGATCGAGATCTGGGGCATGAAATGGTGACTGGCAAACTGGGCAGGCTTTGGCTGTCCCTGTAAGCCCCCAGTGGCTCTTAGCCTAACGCTGTGACCCTTTAGTATAGTTCCTCCTGTTGTGGTGACCCCCAACCATATATTTATTTTGTTGCTACTTCATAGCTGTAACTTCTGAAGTTTTTTAAACCGGCGCTGTTATGAGTCATAATGTAAATAGCTGAAAGGATTGTCGGACCCCCAAAGGGGTCTCAGTGGACATGTTGAGAACCGCAAAGCTTTGTAAGCAAAGCTGAGGTAGTAAGCAGGCTTAGCTGTATACCTCTCCCGGTACAAGCTTGCAGGTCCCATGGGGGTCAGGCCCAGGAGGTTCAGGGGAGTCAGAGGTACTGAAGAATCATGCAAACCCAAAAACAGGTGACCCAGGGCCTCAGCAAAAGGAAACGTCCTTCACCTATCCCAGTAAGCTCCAGATCACCCCATGGCCATCCAGCAGGTCATTGACCCAGCTGGACCTGCAGCCTAGGAGTCTGGGCTCTCAGGCACCCACAAAGAGAAGGAATTTGAACAGACGCCACCAGGTCTGGTAGGCCTACAAGGTTTCTAGCGACAGACCCTGACGGTCAGGTTGCCCCGAGATAACAGCGGCCACCTGCAAACTCTCCTGGTCACCCCTGCTCACAGTCATACCCAGAACAGACCACACATTGGTTGCAAAATCTTATCTGGTCCCTGAGGCCTTAGAGCCATATGCCTTCCAAAGCCAGGCAGGAAGAGTGCTTCTCTCCCCTCAAGTCTTGAAAGGCCCCTCACCCCTCAAGTCTTCAAAGGCTCCAGGCAAGAAGAAACTGGTCATTTGGTTGGAGTCCTATGTCACAATCGGGAGGCAGGAAGAGGAGCTGGGAGGGAGCTCCAGGCTAGAAAGCACTAGGTAAAGGGGATCGAAAACTTGTTTGGGGGTTAGAGAAGCACCCCCCCCGTGGGATCAGATCCATCTTAGCCATAGGGCTTGCATGCCAGGCACTTATCGGGCAGGTGGTGCAGGTGGTGGTGTCTCGCCGAGCCTCAGGCTGGGTGTTCAATGGTCCTCTAGAGTCTCCTGCCTCTTGTGAAAGACATCGTATGCAAGCTGTCCTCCGAGTCTTAAGAGAGAATGTGTAACTAGAGGCCTCAAGCCTCATCTGCATGTTAGCCCTGGCATCAGGGCTCTACCATCCCCTCTCGGGGCCTTGGAGACACTGGGCAGGGGTCCAGGGTGGTGAGGAAGGAATTGCCATCCTAGAAACCCAGATAGAGTTGTACAGTCTGTGCCATGGCCACCTTCAGTATTACAGGCCCTGGAGACAGGAGAAAAAAACAGTGACTATTGTTCGCTGAGCTATGGCTGCAGTGCCAGAAACCTCCCAGCGGCTGGCAGATAGGGTGTAGGTCACCAGGCTCCTAGACAGCCAGAAACATGGTGGTGAGGAGACAGGCAGAGCTACTTACTGTCCAGTCCTCATTTGCAACTGAGAAAATGCATTCAGGGAGCCAGGGGAGACAAGGCAGCAATGTTCATGGAGAACTCTACTTCTCTGACAAAGGCATCCCTGTGCCCACTCATCCAGTTTCCACTCATCCAATGGATGAAAAGAAGTTGAGGAGTGGGCAGTGAAAGGCTGAGCTGATGTCCTTGAAGTCTTGGCTCAACATACAAAAAAAAAAAAAAAAAAAGCATAAATAAAATGCACCAAGTATGGTGGCAAATGCTTTTTTTAACTTATTTATTTAGGAGTTTTGTTTGTTTTTGAGACAGATTCTCATTGTGTAGCCTCGACTGGCCTCAAACTCACAGATATCCACCTACCTCTGCTTCTGCACCACTTCACTCGCTGGAGCACACCTTTAGTCCCAACACTTGGGAGGCAGAAGCAAGCAGATCTCTGTGAGTTCTCTGCCAGCCAGGACTGCATAGTAAGAGTATGTCTCAAAAGAAAAGAATAAAAAGAAAGAAAGGAAGGAAGGAAGGAAATAAGGACGGAAGGAAGGAAGAAAGAAAGGAAGAAAGACAGAAAGAAAGACAGAAACAAAAAAACAAAGAGAATATTCAGCTCCCGGTACCCACATGGCAGCTCAAAACTGTCTGTAACTCCAGTTCCAGGGGCTAGCAAAACAACAATGCACTTGAAACAAAAATAAATTAATCATCTTTAAAAAAAAAAAAAACACAAAGAGAGCCAAGCAGTAGTGACCCATGCCTTCAATCCCAGCACTCTGGAGGTAGGGGCCCACAGATCTCTGAGTTTAAGGACAGCCTGGTCTACAAAGTAAGTACCAGAACAGCCAGGGCTACACAGTGAGATCCTGTCTTGAGAAAGAAAAGGAGAAAGAGAGAGAAAGAAAGAAAGAAAGAAAGAAAGAAAGAAAGAAAGAAAGAAAGAAAGAAAGAAAGGAAGGAAGGAAGGAAGGAAGGAAGGAAGGAAGGAAGGAAGGAAGGAAGGAAGAAAGAAAGAAAGAAAGAAAGAAAGAAAGAAAGAAAGAAAGAAAGAAAGAAAGAAGGAAATAAAAATATAAAATGGGGCACGAAGTGTAGGACGTTCCAGAAACCTGTCCAGTGTGGCCCTGCACCTGTGCGAGTCCCAGAGGCGGGACCCTGAGGGAGGCACAGTGGATGATAGGCTGGGGTGCGGTAATGTGAAGGCCCTGGAGGGATGTCACAACATCCCATAATCTTGAAAGCCCTAGGGGTTGGCTGCCCTACCATTTTAATTCTTTTTTACAGATTTTTTTTTTAAGATGTAATTTTCACCAGGCAAGGCAGTGCATGTCCCCGGCAGGTGAGAGTCTGCAAGTCTGAGGCCAGCTGGGTCTGCAGAGCAAGAGTTACATCAGCCAGGACTCTATAGTCAGATCCTTACGAAAAAGAAAGTTATATATACAATTTTATTTATTTACTTACTTTTAGGGTTTTTTGGGGGGGGGGTTGGTTTGGTTAAATCAGAGGGGGAGTTGTTTGGTTTGTTTGTTTATTTGTTTGCTTTTTCAAGACAGGGGTTTTCCATGTCCCCCTGAGACTCAGAGATCTGCCTGCCTCTTTGCCTTACGGGCGCTGAGATTAAACGCATAGCCCACCACCACCCAGCAATTATTTATTCTCACTTGTGCATGGTTGCCATGTGTGAGTTTGAAGCCCGAGAAATCAGAGAAAAGTGTCTTGTCCCCCTGGGGTTGGAGTTTCAGGCAATTGTGAGCTGCCTGATATGGGTGCTCAGAATTAAACTTGGGTCCTCTGAAAGCAGTAAGGGCTCTTAACAGCTAAGCCGTCTCTCTGGACCCCCTAATCTTTTGTATTATATGGTTGTGTGTGTTTGTGTGTGTGCGTATGCGCACACGTGCTAGTTGGACCGAGCATTTGCTGCAATGTGGTTGTGGAAAGCCGAGGACAATGTGCAGAGGTCAGTTCTCTCCTGCTGTGTGGGTCTGGGGCTTAAACTCTGGAGCATTACTCTCTGAACCATCTCACCACCTCAGAGTTTCCCTCCCCACCCCCCAGCACCGGGGATCGGACTCCGGGACTTGCACACACTAGGCAAGAATGTTAGCGCTGAGCCGCACATCCTCCCCACCCCCATCCCAGCACTGCCTGTCTGTCTTGCCTGCTCTCCTTTCAGAGTTTTGTTTTAGTGGAGCTCTGAGTGTGAAGACAGTGGTACCCCAGCTTTCACAGACAGCAGCCTATTCACTCTGGGAGACTTGGGGGCTCAGGTTCTCCTGGGACCCTGCAGAGTGTCCCAGCCCCAGGACCTGCATTTCTAGAGAAGTGCTGTCCTTTGATTTGCTGGTCGCCATTCAGAAGACAGACAGGGTCCAGGAAGGGGTCCAATGAGGCAACCACAACAGTCAGAACAAGATGCCCAGTTGCCCTGGGTGGGCAGGGAAAAGGCAGGAGAGCTGCTGAGGTCTAATCTCTGTTCGTGGCCCTGCTGGCTTCCTTGCCTGCAGGTGTACATATGAGTTCTTGCTTAGGTACCCATGCACACCTATGCGTTCATACGTGTTGTGTTTCTGTGTGTGTGTGAAAGAGAGATGTTCTATATCGGTAAGCACGTGTCTGTGTACACCTGTGCACATGCCTGTGGCCATGATATGGAGGGACACAAGCAGCTTGAACTGGTCTTGTTTGGTACACCCTGACTTTCACTCACATCTGTCCAGGAGCATGAGCAGGGCAGGTGTGGGATGCTGCTAAGGTCCGAGGGCAGTGCCTTGGCAGTCCATGTGAACGGCTGGTCACATTTACCTGCTGGACCTTCAATGCAATGTCCAGCCTAGGTCTATCTACTCATGGGCTCCAGATTCTAAACATAGGGTAAAGAGCACCTTGCTGAAATCAAGGGTTGGCTCTGGGAAAGGGCCCATGCAGAGTGTGTAGGGGTTCACCCACCTGAGAAAGAAAGGGTATTCCAGCCTAGGGTCCTTGGCTAGCTCAGAGAAATTTCCTACTCGGGGGAAGGGTTGGGCTGGGTGCTGGGAGATCTGAAAACCAGTCCCCAGGTGCCTGTGTTCCCAGAGGGAGAGGCTATACTGGAAGTATTGGGTTGCTCCATGACTCATAGCAAGGCACCAAAGGGACAGTAAGTCTCTGGCAGGCAGGAGGGTTTCCTACAAAATCACTCATCAGGGGCCTGAGACACTGAACCCAAACTCTCCAGCTCTTGCAACCGCTGACCCCTAGGGTGTAGAGGGGGGTCTTTTGCAGGAAGTAAGGTAATTTCTTAGAGACCACCAAGTGCCTAGCCTATCCTCACTGGCGAGGGGACATTGCACCTGGTCTCGGGTCTTGGGGACACCCACAAGCCTATCTGACCCTGGAGAACCTGGCGACCAATTGCACCCCAAGTGAGGCTGCTTTACCTCAGCCCTCTGGGCTCACATGCTGCTCCAACCCCCCACCCCACCCCCACGTCCCAGAGGCTGTAGGGCCTGCATGTTGGGACGTCTGTCGTGTGATAAGTGTGCTTTAGGGGATCAAGGAGCTGGGACCGAGCACCCTTAGCAGGTGAGGCTTCAACTGGCCAAAGGAGCAATGTGTGAGGGTGGAGCTGCTTTAGAGTGACTCGCTGCGACAGCCTACTGTTTCCCCAGGATCCAGTGTCCTGCCATCGTGGCTCTTGTGGCTACCCTCCTAGGAGCTGTCCTCAGCTTTACCTGTGTCCCTGTCACCACCAAGGCGACCAGTGTCCAATCAGACCATCAGGGTAAGCCCCACCTGCCCACCACTGGGTCAATGGGCACTACCTTGCCCCAGAAGCCAGCACCCTGGTCCCTCTACTGGAGATGAGGGGAAGACCAGCCAAGGGGTTCAGGGAACACAAAGAGGAGTTGGGGGTCTCCTCTCCACTTCTTGCTACTGATTCCTTGTGGGTCAAGCTGGGCACAGTTAGGGGAGTCAGGTAAGCCAAGTCACCAAGCAGGAAGGCCCTATAAGGCAAGTCTAGAAAAGTCAAGGAATACGCATGGGACACGGGGGCGTGGGAGTGTCTTCTAGTCTCTGGGGTGCTGAGTGTCCAGAGCCATGTGAGGTTACTGACTCAGTCGGTGATCCCACTGGGCCAGGCTGGCTCTTTAGATGGGTCACTTCTGTACCTTTGCCCAGTGACTGACATGGAGACTTCCCTCGAAGACTCCTTGAGATAGGAGGCTATGATACAAGAAGGAAGAACAGGGCCCCAGGGGACATCTAAGCATAGCTGGGAGCTGGTGGCCCAGAGTACCCTGGGTGTCCAGGCATGCCTCTCTGGCTGTCATTGCCTTCCACCTTGTCAAGAAGGCTGAAGATCTAGGAATGCTCCAGGAGAGCTACCTGATGCTGGGTGCATCTTCTTCCCGCTCTGCCTGGGATGCAGGACTTCTGGGTTAGCCAACATGTGATGAGTGGCCCAATGCCCACCGCCCCCTCCCCCAGAGGGAGGAGGCTGCCAAGAGAGTAGTCAGTTCCTGCTCACTTCGGCAGCACATACAGAGGAGCAGACCGATACAGAGGAGATTAGCATGACCTCTGTGCAGGGATGGATGTGCAAATTCATGAAGAGTAGTCAGCTTTAAGCCCTGGGGGACAAGGCTAGCAACAGAGTCCCACAACCAGTATTCTGACTAATGTCCCCTGGTGGCCAGGTAGAACCAAGGCCAGCGTATTTGACCTGAAAGCCATCACCCGCCTGCTGCTGCTGCCTAGAGTGCTGCCTGTATTCCTGGTCAAGGTCATCTCTGGCTTCCCTTCAGGTGAGTCTCACTGCCCCACCATCCCCACTTGTGTCCGGGGTCTGAGATGGCTGACAACCTAAGCTCTGGGGACCCAGGACCGTAGGTGATGCTTTGCTCTGCCTGTGAGTCCTTATTGTCCAGCTACACCTGTGTGGGCTTCCAGAACACACTGTGGGCGCAGATTGAGGTTGTGTGCTAGCACAGAGGGAGGAGAAGGAGGTCAGAGCCCTCCCTGCTGTGTCCTGGACCCTCTTGTGGGTCATCACCACAGGGCCTCGCACATAGCCCACAGACCCCTGCTAACCTTAAGTCTCCTCACCCAGGCCTGGCTTCCAGGGCTGCCACATAGCTCTGAGAGGCAGCCAGACTATGGAGACTCTTGCTCTGACCATCTGGTGAAGGAACACAGGACCCCATACCTAGTCTGCTCAGCTTTGAATATGCCAGAGTAACCCTATTTTTCAGAGATGGCCACAGTCTGAAGGTTTTACTTGTGGTACTGAGACTAGAACCCAGAGCCTTATAAAAACCAGGCAGGGGTCCCACCACTGATCTATTCTTGCTACGGGTTCAGAGGCACTCTAACTCCAAAGGTTCTAGACCCCTGGCAGGAATAGAAGGGGCCACAAGAAAGCTGCCCCACTCTGAATGGTTCCACCCATTCAGGTTGGATGTTTCAGCTACAGTGACTGGAACCTGGGAACACAGAACCTATGTGGCAGGGGCCTCTGAGACTTCCCATTACTCCCTGGCTTCCCATCCTGGCACCTTGTGGCTTATAGGGGACTCCTTAACAGCAGCCCTGCAGGTCACCTTCTACAGGATCCCAGAGGGTGTTACGTGCCCTCCCTAGCCAAGCAAGTCCCCTCCCCAGAACACAGGGGAGAGGTGCGTGCTACAGTAGGGCCTGGCACCACGGCTGATCTGCTTCTCTATCCAGGACTCTTCCTAGTGATGTTCTCCATCATCTCTATGGACTTCTTCCAGCTGGAGGCTGCACAGACTGGCTACCTCATGTCCTTCTTCGGGGTCCTCCAGATGGTGAGTAGGCACCAGCAGTGGGTTGCTGGGCGGAGAGAACCGGGTTTCCCAGCGTTAGTCTCTGGGAGACCTCCCTGGGTGGCCCTCCTGGCTCCCTCCTTTCCCACCTGGGAAGGTCCTGTCTTGAGTGAGGGAGTGTCCGTACAGGCACACACACTGAGAGACATACTCCCACAGAGGGGGGTGGGCAGGGCTTCCCATCCTACAATATGGCAGAGAGCAGGGTCAATTCAGTACATGTCTCAATGCTGGGCAGTAGACAGGTTTTGGAGGGACCGAAGACACCAGAAATAGGCATGTTTTGATGGGGGTCTGTCTGGAGTCAGGGTCTGCCCTGTGTAACATAGCAAGTTTCGGGACTCCATCTCCTTTCTTCATCAAGTGATGCTATCTATGCTGTATGTCCCATGAGGTGGCCAGGGTTGTATGGAAAAATCCTGGGCACTCAAGGATCTTCTTAAGAGCATCTAATATGTTAAGAGCCATCTAATATGTTGTCCTTATAGAAGCTAGGAGCTTCTGGCTGCTGGGAGTCTGGGGTGCCCTTGAGCCAGTTTGAAGCAGAGGGTCACATATTCTCTCAGCCAACCCCTCAGGGAGCCCTGGCTCCAAGGCCAAGGCCAGCGTAGTCAAAGCCAGCTACCCCTTCTCTGGTTCCTACCGGCATTTGCCCAGACCCTGGGTGGCAGAGACAGGTGGCGATGTGCCACCATGGCCCAATGTGACTTGACTGTCAGTCTGCTGGAGCGCAAGAGTGGCTATTCTGAGACTTGCAGAGGAGGAGTCTAGATCACTCCGGAAGCTCGCTGGCACCTCTGGGCCATCTGTTCTCTGAGCTTCCAGGCCCAGAGCTGGCCTACTCCCTAACCAGCTCCCTACCAAGGACAGTGAAAGCTTCTAATCTGCACCAGCAATAAGGGGTGCACTGATGGGGATAAATAAATTAAACAAAACCAACAATACTGACCCATGGCTGAGCAGAGCTTCATTCTAAATGGATTGCGTGCTGAGAATGTAGCTTGGTTGATAGAGTGCCTACCTAGCATGCACAGAGCCTGAGTTCCATCCCCAGCGGCACATAACCAGACATGGTGGTACAATCTTATAATCCCAACACTCAGGAGTCAGAGGTAAGAGGATCAGAAGCTCAAGATCATCCTTGACTACATAATGATTTTTTAGTCTAGACATAATACCCTTCTCAAAATTTAGCGAATGAATGAATGAATGAGCCTTGCTTGCAGCCAAGCCAGACAAGCCTTTACTCAGTGTAAGTCCAGGCCCTTTTGAGACTCTTGGAGACAGATACTTCTGTGGTCTATGGTTTTGGTCACCTAGAGCTGTGGCAAGTTAGTGTGGTAACCTGGGATTGTTGCAGAGGCTTAGAAAGAGGAGTCTGGCTTGGGAACCTGGGGCAAGGGAGAGTGGGACAGGGAGGCAGAGGGCAAGTGTGTCAGACTCTGTGCCCCAAGACCAACAAGGAGTGGGTAGACTTGTGTCCTTGAAGAGAGGGTAAGGCTGAAGGCCATGCATGTCCCAACCACATCAGGATGAGAGTGATCACCAAAAGTCCCTGAGAAGAAGAAAGTTCCCATTCAAGCCATATCCTGCCTACTCCATATGCTCCTGCAGGCTCCTAGGGGCTTTGGGACCCGAGGGAGTGGCATGCAGGGAGTTCTAAGGTATGGGATTATGATCATTCCAGCAGGTGTGCAGACCCTCTCCTCCCTCCCTTTCCCTCTCCCTTTCTTCCTTTCCCCCTCTACCTTTTTCCCCATCTCCCCCTCTCCCACCTACCCACACACACACACACACACATTGTTTGTTTGTTTGGGATTTTTTTTTTTTGAGACAGAGTTTCTCTGTGTAGCCCTGGCTATCCTGGAACTCACTCTGTAGACCAGGCTGGCCTCAAATTCAGAGACCTGCCTGCCTCTGCCTCCTGAATGCGGGGATTAAAGGCATGTGCCACCACAGCCAGACAGTAGACCATGTCTCTTAAGGACCCCTCAAGAGGTACTCTATGGTAGCCCTGATACCTGACTGTCACCAAGAGCCGTTCTAGGACACTAGCCATGCAGAGGCCACTGAAGTGGGGACAGTACAGAGCTACTAGGGTACCAAATAAGATGCTGAGTAAGAAGGAGAGACACTGTAAAAGAGGGAGGAGAATGCAGGCAGAAGGAAATAGCAAGGAGTCGAGGTGTGGATGATGGGGTTAGGGTCAGGGGTTATAGTCTCCATGGGAACAAAGACCCCGGTAGGACCAGATCTGGCAACATTTATAGGGAAAGGTGGCCTGGTTTCCTGGGAGTGGTAGGGGGTCTGAGTACAGGAAACCTTAGGCTTTAACTGCTAGGTAGAGGGCCAGCAGCAGGGACTGGCTTGGTTAGTTGACTGACTGTGTGGGAAGGCAGAGGCTACAGCTGGGAAGACTGAGGAAAGTAGCCTTCTCGGCTGCTTGACTAACCTCACTGTTTTGTCAGATAACGGCGAGGCCTGCACAGCGTCTAGAAGCTTATTTTCGATTTAATGGGGAAGTTGAGGCTGGGGCGGTTAGTCAGGATGTAGGTCCAAGTGGCAGAGGCCGGGATTAAATGCTTCCATAAAACCAGTCTAGAGAGGATTTGTTTTTTTAAGACATTGATGGTTCTGTAATAAGCAACCGGGTTTTGCCTGGCCTAAGTGGGGGTTGTGGCAGGACCAGTTTGGGCTCTGTAGGCCTGAGTCCAACCCCCCCCCCGTGAACCCTGACAACCACTGGCCCCAGCATCCTGACAGCTCCTTGCTGGGACTCTATTTAATCCTGGCCTTTGGTCCCATCCACTTCCTTCCTGGTAGTGACGGGCACTTTCTATCTGAGAGAGGAGATAGGAAGCCTCACCCTGAGCTGAGTCATGTCTCTGGTGTCTCTGAGTGTCCCTGGTATGGATTCTCTTTCCCTTCTTGTGGAGAGGAAACACTGCCCTGTGACTTTGTGACTTTCTAGGAACCTCATGGTTCAAATGTCTGTTCTGGTGCAGTCCCTGCTGGGAGAGGAGATACTCTCAGGGATGTAGATGATGACGGGCCCCCAGGACAGAGGTTCCCTTACCTTGAAGGTATCATCAGAATTGTCAGGGTCAGAGCCTAGGTCCCGGCGCCCTAACAACTTTGGCTTAGCTGCTCATCCTCAATACCTGTCAACCAAAGGGACAGGTAATGGTGAAAAGCAGAGGGAGGAGATTTGTTCAATGGGGCCACACTGAGAAGAGGAACAGAGAGGTTCAATGACCCTCAGGTTTACCTTTGGGTCCAAACATACGGTTCAGGCTTAAACAGGGCAGAAGGGCAGGAGGAGCGCATAGCTAAGCAGTCCTGGCCAAGGTGTGGTCCTGCCCATCACTGTCTCAGCTCCAGTCTCTCCTGCAAGGTGGTCTGACAAGTTTTCAGAGCTCTGGGAGGTCTCTGGGAGACAAGCTCCCTCTGGCTAACAGCCTTTCCCTCCCCCAGCGTGAGACTCCTGAGGCAATTCAATGGTCTGATGGCCGAAGAGAGGCTCCCGTGTATCCCTTTAGAGTAGCTTCTCTCCTCATAGAACTCTTTCAAAAGGCAGGCCATGGTCTAGAGCAGTGGTTTTCAACTTTCCTAATATTGTGACCCTTTAATACAGTCCCTCATCTTCTGGTGACCCCATCTATAAAATTATTTTTGTTGTTAGTCGGGCGGTAGTAGCACACACCTTAAATCCTGGCACTCGGGAAGCAGAAGCAGGTGAATCACAGAGTTTGAGTCCAGCCCGGTATACAGAGTGAGTTCCAGGACAGCCAAGGCTACCTGTCTCAAAACCCTGACTCAAAAAACCGTAGTGGTAATAATAATAATTATTATTTTTTTCTACTGTTATGAATCATAAAAGTAAATATCTATGTTTTCCGATGGTCTTACACAACCCCTGTGAAAGGGTCATTTGACTCCCAAAGGGGTCACAACCCACAGGTTGAGAACCTCTGGTTTAGGCTGATTTCTTCTCCCCTCTGTCACCCTTCCTAGGTGATCCAAGGCCTGTTCATTGGAAGATTGAGCGTCCACTTCCCAGAGGAGGCCCTGCTTCGATCTAGTGTGCTGGTCTTTGCTGTTGTGGGACTGGGCATGGTGAGAGCGCACACACACACACAATGTAACACAAAAATTATGGGGCTGGAAAGATGGCCCAGCTGTAAAGACCCCTTACTATATGCACTTATGCATGGGTGTGCACAAAAGCACACTCACACACATATATGCACACATGTGCACAAACACATACACACATGCAAAAACACATACATGCACACACACACAAACACACAGCTGCCCTATTAAGCAGATCTCAGGCCATCCTCCCTCCACCCATGTCCTGTGTGTGCCCAACTCCCTGGCCTGCCTCAGGCCACATTGCACTATTCCTTCTCCCCCGGCCAGGCGTCTTCCACAGTGGAGCATTATGGGTGGGACCTCACGGTGGGTTGCCATCTGGGTTTGTAACATCCCTGCTCAGCCTGGCTCTGCCCATTGCTCTGCCAGGTGCTGATGTCCAATATTCTCCACTTCTGCTTCCTGATACCCGGCCTGGTATTCAGTCTCTGTACCCTCAACGTGGTCACTGACAGCATGTTGACCAAGGCTGTGTCCTCTTCAGACACAGGTGAGCTTACACTGGGGCCCCAACTTCCAGGATTTCTCCTGGTAGCCTGGCTCAGAGAAAGTGAGGTGACAAGAAAGAAGAGTCCAGGTAGAGATCCTACCCCTTCCTTGTCCTGCTGACAAGTCAGGAGTCAGGCATGGACACAGGTGGAGGGCTTCCTGGAAGAGGCATTTGGCTTGGCTCTGATCCATGCCAGAAGTTCACTAAAAAGAGGAAAGACCAGGCAGAGGTCAGATGAACAAAGGAATGGACCTGAAAGACCTACTGTGGCCATTTAGGAAGACAGCTGGTGGCTGGAATGGTGAAGAAGCCGGAGAGGGAGAACAGCAAGGGACGCTTCCTAGTCCTGGACAACACAAGAGCTCAGCACTTCCTGACTAAAGGGTTCGAATCCATACAGCTAGGGGTATCTCCTAGGCCTGGCCTCCAAGTCTCTCTAGGAGGAGGAAGGGGGTGTAAAGGACAAGCAAGTGGAGGGCAGGGACAGCCAGGAGGAGCAGGACAAGCCACCAAAGCCGCATCATACCTGCAGCACCACCCCTCATCACAGATAGGGCAAGGCCTGGTTTGCCTGGGAACAGGAGGTGTGGAGGGGGTGGTAATTGCCCTGTCAGTTAGTGTCTTCAGGCATGTAGGCAGTGAGAGAAGCTGCTCCTGAGTTCCCCCACAGCTGGCCCTGAGTGTGGGGAGAGGCTTGCAGGTCCTTGTCTTGGCTGAGTTTAACAGCCTGGTCTCAGAAGTCCCTGGCCAGTGAGCAGCAAAGCTCACTCACCTTCCGGAGCAGGGGGAGGCTGAGTGTGACTCCCACCTGGGGATGGAAAGTGGGAGAGGTACTCTGTGATTGCTGGCGTCCACTTGCAGTCACTTTAACAAGGTCCTATGCAGGTATGTCCACACTAAGACAGCTGACCAAGAGGCATGGAGTTGGGGGCTCACACGCTCAGGCAAGCACACTGGTGCCCTGAGCTTGGTGGTTAGATGTCTCTCTTTAGGCTCCCTGTAGCCCTGGCCCTGCCCTCGGAGATCTGTTGAATCCATAGGAGGATGGTAGAGGGACAAGAAAAGGAAAGGCTATAGGGGAGGCCCCAGGGGCAACGTGCCCAATTAGGATGCCAGCCCAAGAGAGCACTGCAGTGGCTCAGGGGACCCTCCATAGCCAAATCCACACTGGCGATCTCAGTCACCATTTGGAGAGAGTGTGAGAGCCAGCAGCCCAGATGTCCTAAGTGGAACCCAGCCTACATATATCTGGTCTACACTGACAGGACTAGGAGGGTATGGTCTATTCCCAATCTTTGACCTCTTTCCCAGACTCCTCCCTTGCCTGAGAAATATCTAGAGCAGGAAAGAGGCTCAGCTCCATCCCCACAGGGAAACTGACCCTGAGGGTGGAGGGTGCTGTGCCTAATTGGGGTTGGGGGAGGAGGAGGTGAGAGGCAGCTGTGAAGGGGATGGACAGGTGCTCTGAAAAGTGTCTCTAAGCATCTGTGAACAATGTGCAGGGCAGGTTGGGATGGGCAGAAGGCTGGGCTATGGCCAGAAGGTAGGCGGCCTGTCCAGAGACCTGCCCGGGCTCTAACAGCTATTCACCCTTTCTCCCAGGGACCATGCTGGGCCTCTCTGCATCTGTGCAGCCACTGACCCGCACACTAGGACCCACCCTGGGTGGCCTGCTGTACCGCAGCTATGGTGTCCCCGTCTTTGGCTACGTGCAGCTCATGGTGAATTTGCTTGTCCTATTGGTCCTCTGGAGGAAGCCATTGTCCCAGAAGGGAGACAGAGCCCGGTAACCACAGAGCCCAGGGACCTGGCCCAAGTCAGTCAATAAATTGAACCTCTTTTTAAGTTCTTGGGGCTTTGTCTAGATCTGTGGGTAGAAAGCCTGGGAATCAAGGATGGAGCCAAGCCAGAGAGCTTTCTGGAAGAGCAACTACAGCTGGGCCCAAGGCTCTAAGGAGCACAAATTTGCCCGTCGGTTCCAGATCATTAATCCATCCCTTGAGTCCTCCAACACAGCCATTGAGGAATACTCCAGAGACAACCCAGGCATCTCTAGCATAGCCAAGAGACAGGGTGTTCCTCTCCCCTGGCTCACACTGCCACCCACCCTCCTGGGATCTGAAGTAGGTTGGTTTCAAGACAGGAGCCAGTTGTGATAGTGCATGTCTTTAATCCCAGAATTCAGGAGACAGAGGTCAGCTTGGTTAATATACTAACTAGCAAGTTCCAGGACAGCTAGGGTTACATAGTGAGAACTCGTCTTTAAAAGAAGGGGAGAAAGAGGGCGTGGAGGAGGAGGGGAATTAGGTCTTGGGGGTGTGTGGGGGTTTCTGGGAACCAAGCACATAACCCCAGCCTTCCCAGCTTTAGACTACAACAGGCCTAGCCCATCAAGCCTGGTCTACAGCGGGAGTTCCAGAAGAGCCAGGGCTACACAGAAACCCTGCCTTGAAAACAAAACAAACAAACAAACAAAAACTACATACATGATTAATAAAATATAATTAAAAACAAAAACCAAGCCAGGCATGGTGGCACACACCTTTAATCCCAGCACTCCGAAGGCAGAGGTCGGCCAGCCTGGTTTATGGATTGAGTTCCAGGATGGCCAGAGCTACACAGAGAAAGTCTGTCTCGGGGGATGGGGGTAAAAACAACAAAAAAACAAAACAAAACAAACAGAAAAACAATCTCAGAATCCTCAAACCTCAGAATCCCGCAGTCCCCAAACTGTGATATCCATCTGAAGTCCACCCACAACCTCAGGACCTCAGGGCTCACCTCCTGAGCTTGGTCATTTGACCATATGAGGAGCTGTGGGGGATGGCCTTAGATGAATGGGATAGCAGGGTCCCGAGATCCTGCTGATCACTTCTGCTCTTAGAAAAGCCCCTCCCCCATTTGCTGTTAAGAGAAACTTCCTTGTAAGAAAAAAACAACTCGAGCACCCAAGCCTTTCTAAGAAGAAAGGGGAACCCCTTCCTCCAGTGCTGGCTTCCCAGGCCAAGCTGGGAGGCCTGTGGCACCCCCATCTTCATGGCTTTCCTGTAGCCAGGGAGGCCTGCTTAGGCAGAGACTCGGTGTCTGTCACTATGCCTTTTTGGGCTTGTCCTCCAGTAAGACCTTGGGGGAAGGGCTATACCTCTGTAACAGGCCCTACCACCTGGTGAGGAGCGAGAGTTGACACCTGGCAGGTAACTCGAGAAGTGGGGTAGAAGTAGGACAGAGGTCTGGTGAGCTTCACACCAGTACCCTAGGTCCGGGCCTCACTGCTCCATCACTGGAAATAGTCAGGCCTGCCTCCCATGTGGCAGAAAGATGTTCACAGTATACTATCCCGTATACTATCCCTGTTCCTAGACGCTGGGCGGGAGGCTGGTGGCTGGACTCTCGAGCCCGGGTCCAGTGATGGGGTGGGGGTTATCAATGAGCAAGCAGTCAACGGTCCTTCGAATCAGCTGCCGGACAGATGGTATGTGGGTGGGAGGGAACAATGAAGACAGCCTAATAGAGCAAGTGCTCAGGTGTCCGGGAGGCGGCTACTAGTGAGTGAACTCTGAGCAAGCATGGCCACCCTAGCCTCGTGAGGCCACACCCAGGAGCAAAAGGTAGCCAAGCCACACCCAGAGTACTTCCTGACCTGGAGGGGCTGTGAACCCCGCTGGGAGGTGACAGTTCACTCAGAGGAAGTCTGAATGGCTCCTGGGATGTGGAGACGGGATGATCCCGCATGGGAGACCCTTTCGCCCCCCCCCCCCACGCCCTTCCACACACGCGCACACCTGCAGGAACTACACGGGCCACACAAATTGCTAAAAAAATATGGCATCGTTTATTTGGAATGAAAACATGGTATAAAAAATATTAAGACGGAATGGTGGGTTGAGGGCTAGTGACCATTGGTATAAAAACAGTCCAAATAAGTTAGCGCGCCCGCACAGCAGGGCGAGGCTCAGCGAGCACGGGAATATCTTCAGTGAAGAGCAGCGTCGTTACCCGGGGCATCTTCTGGGCTCCCGGGCTCCTGGGCTCTCCTGTCTGACGAGGCCGCGTGGGCTGGTTCCCGGCTCAACTGGTCCCGTGCGTCTCTGTGGGGAGAGGACTGAGTCAGAAGCTGTTGCGGTGCAGCAGCTAAGTCTCCAAGTGGGGCGAGCGACTCCTGCCACGCGTCCCAAAGTGGTAGGATTCCCCCAACTCTCCCCCTTGGCTTTTGAAATCGGAGTTTTCCCCACTGAGCAGCACGACCTCCCTCCACCCCCATCCCCCACCCCCACTCCGCCATGCCCCGGGCTCCGACGGCGCTGAAAATGGCGGTACTCACCACGGATTGCGGGGGTTGTGCTCTCGGGGTTCCGGCTGCGCCGCGGACGCCGAGCGGTAAAAGCGGAGGCGGCGGACTTCTTCCAGCGCCCGTCGGTTCTGGAAGTCGATCAGCGCCATGGTGATGGCGGCGTTCCAGCAGCTCTCGCTTGCGCATCGGAAGTCGATCTCCTTGTAGTCGGTGGTGACGATGGTGAAGTACACGTACTTGGAGGTGTGCTCCACGCAGTCCACCTTGAGGATGGAGTGGAAGTACAGCTCCTTGACGCGATCGCTGCTCCCGGAGTAGAGGCGCAGGCGGTCGGCGGTGAGCACGCCGCGCTTCTTCTTCCAGACCTGGAACAGGCTGTCGCTCCGCTTCTCCAGCTCGCCTTCGCGAATGATCTCGTCCTTGCTCTCCATGACTTTCGATGCCATTTGGAAAAGCTTCGCCGAAGACAGCTCTCGCTCTGCTGCGGCCGGCCGCGGGCTTGGGCCTTATAAGGACTCCGCCCCCGGGACTAGACCCGCCCCGTGGCCGGGCACTCTCCTGCCTGGGCAGGCTCCTGGAGCTGCCCCCACCAACCGCCCTAGGCTGCCCCTTACCCATTGCCTAGGGCTGCCGCTTATCGGAGGCCGAGGAGGGGCGGGGGGCTGCTCGGCGCCTCTCTGACGGGAGCCCCGAGCCTCCCCTCCAGCCCCAACGTCCCAGCTGCCTGGTCGAGTGACTCTCGGTCCCCTCCCATCCCGGGCGCCGACTCCGAGGGCCGAGGAAAGCACGGCAACGGCCCCTGCCCGCCGTGACTCACGTGGCCGGGAAGCCCCGGGAAGCGCCCGGACCCCTAGACAGGACCACAGCGCTCAGAATCCCACTCACGGGGAGACCCAGGTCTCCTGAGCGCGAGAGTTGCGGACCCAAGAGTTCGTCCCAAGCCCTGGCCGCCGTCTCCTCCCACTTGGGGAGCATCCAAAGGCCACCCACTAGTCTTTCTTGGGAAGTGGCTCTGCCACCCGTATTGCTCCCCGGAGTTGTGCCTCGAAGGAGTTCTCAGAGTTTCTTTTTCCTTCTTTAAAATTGGGACAATGACCTTTATTAAGTTAGGCGGTGAGGAAGGGGAACAGCACCCCACAATGCTCAGCCATGTTAGCAGAGTAGCCTTCTTCCTTCCTAGGGCCCTTGGGTGTTCCAATCTGGACGACAGACACCTCGGGCTGCTGCAACCCTACAATCCTGACTTGCAGAAAACTCAAGGGGCGCTAGCAAAGCTAGCCTGGAGAATGCCGGGACCCACCTAGGGGCCAGGAATGGCAGGGAAGGCTGACTCATCCCCATTCAGTGCACGGTTTTATTTACCCTCTGCTTTTAAAGGTTTAATAGCAGCAGGAAGCAGACGCTGCTGCTCCTCCAGGGTTCCCAGGGACGGGGGAGGGACCCCTGTTGGGGCAGGATGGGGGGGTAGTCAGGGGTGCTGCCAGGAATCCCCCCCGACCCCGTTGGAGAACCAGACACCTGGCGTCTAGGCGGGCTGGCTTCCAGTGAAAACGCAGGTCTCTCCATTTAAACAATTAAAATCAAGACTGACTAAAACTGCAGTTCTGTTGCATGGTGTAGCTCCGAGGCAGGTATCCCCCGCCTCGGAGACTGAGGCAGAAAATGGCCGATCTAGGTCAGTCTGGGTGTTACAGTGAGTTAGGGACTACCCAGAGCCGCACAGCAAAAATGAAATAAAGGGACTGGAGAGATGGCTCCGCAGTTAAGGGTGATTGCTGTTCTTGCCGAGCAGCTGAGTTTGGTCCCTGCTCCCAGTCGGATCTTTCCTCAGCTCCTGTCCTCTCTTGTCCCCCACCCAGAACACACATACACATGCAAAAAAAAAAAAAAAAATCTTGGAAGGAAAGCGTGGGACTGTCCCAGGGGTAAAGAGTACTTGGAGCTTTTTCAGAGGACCCGGGTTCCCATCACCCACAGGGTGGCTTACAGTCATTCACAACCCCACAGGAAGTCTTCTGATTTCCCTGGGCGCCAAGACATACGAGTGGTACGCATGCATACATGCAGACAAAAACACTCAAACACATAAAATGAGCTAAATTTAATTTTTTTTTAAATATAAACTACAAAAGGTGGCCTAGCACAGGCTGTTGACCTGATGACTTGAGTTTAATCCCCCGGATGGGGCTTCCCGGCCACGTGAGGGTGGAAGAAGGCCTGAGTTCCTCGCGTTGCCCTCTGACCCTTGTGTAAATGTTTGCTCCAGCTCTCACACACACCGAAGCAGTGTAAAAAAAAAAAAATCTTTTAAAATGAAGAAATGAATGAAGCAATTCTGACAATCCACTGACTCTCAGTGTGTTCCACAGGCCCCCTTTCCCCAGAACGCACAGAATCCTGCCCTTCAGGGTCCCTGAGGAAAACAGAGCCTTGCAAGCTCTGACCATTCCCCCCCTCCCCTGAGGGGAGGGTGTGTGAAAGAGCAGGAGCGTCCTGGATACCTGTGGAAGAAGGGCGCAACAATGCAACAATACGGAAAGAGGAAGGCAGTAGTCAGTCAGCCCTGTCTACCCTGGAGTGACAGCAGGCCAGGGGTGGCTGGGAGAATGCTCTTGGGACCCTCTTGGGTAGTGAGCCCATGATGGAGGCTTCCGGGAGAGTGTTAGCTCTCCCTAGTGTCCCTTCCCCAGGCTGCTTAGACAAGTTTATGGCCTGTGCTGCCTCTGTGTGGTGTGCTCCTGCTGGTGAAGCCTGAGCCAAGAGGCCGCTCTAGAAAGTGAGAAGCTGGGACAAGGAAGAGGGACTCTCTACAGCTGCCCTACTCCCATCAGCACCCTCCAGCCCGTTCTCCACGCTCCACGCAGCTCGGGGAAGCTCTTGCCCCAGGCCTCTCAGTTATTTGCTCAGGCACCTGTGCACATCTGCCTGCTCTGTGTGCTGGAGAGGCAGGAGGGAGCCCTACTTCCCAGCAGACTACTGCTGAGAGATGACTGTGAGAATCGGGCGGGAAAGGGTCTCCGAAAGATTGTGGAGGGCCTTTTGCTATCCAAGTACCAGGCACTATGCCCAGCCTCCACCACCGTGCCAGGGATCCAGACAGACTATTCTAACCTGTGTCACTGGAAAGAAATAAGTGCAAGGGACAGAGGGCCTAGATGACCCCCTCAGGCCAGAGGAGGATGGTGAGCACTTAAAGAGGGCTTGGCAGATGACAGCCTGGCCTTACTGGGAAGCCCTGCTGCTCTCTGGAAGTTAGGGTTTACCCAGGACAGGGCCCCCCCACCCCCCACAGTAGGGAAGGAAGTGGGGAAAGGATCTGGGAGGCTGGGCACAGGGCACAGAGAGCTCTGTCTGTCATCCTCCTGAGGGCTTCCTGTTCATACAATCCAGGCCCCTCAGACAAGGTCAACACTGAGTGTGGGATGGGGCACGTCCTGGTGAGCTGCTGCCCAGATGAGTAGAGCTGGCCAGCAATGCTAGTCCCTTGGCTGGTCACCAGACAACTGTCAAACATCCCGTGGTCTAGCGTGGCCAAGTCAATAAAAACCCAGTTGGTTGTTGGTGCTTCTGGGTAAGTAGAGACTTTTTTATTGACGCCCTTCGGAACTCCTGCCCACACAGGTCCTCAGAGCAGTGCTGTTTTCAGGGTCACACTGGCAGGAAGGTTCTGAACCGAACCCTCAGAGGCCATCTGAGTACCCTGAATAAGGGGACTGAGATGGCTGTTTCCCAGGCCGGTGGGGTAGGCGTCAGGAGAACTCTGACTCAGGAGCTCAGGAGAGAGGCATTGAGGCCCCAAGGCTTTTCGTTGAGACAGGGTCTCCTACAATCCAGGCAGGCTTTGAAGTTGCTGTACAGCAGAGGACAACCCTAAACCTTTGGTCCTCCTGCCCCCACCTGTCAAGTGCTGGTATCACCAGTGTGCAGGACCACCCCAGGTTTTGTGCAGCAGCTCAAACTCAGGGCTTTGACCACGCTAGGCAAGTGCTCTGCCAACTGATGTCCAGCCACAGCGCCCTCTCTTAATTTTTCCCTTTGTTTACACTTGTCTGCGTGTGTGCACAGGTGTTCTTGTGCCACAGCACATGGAGGTAAAAGGTTCTCTCCTTCCACCGTGGGGTCTGGGGGCAACTTCAGGTCATCAGACATGAGCAGCAACTGTTTCTACTTGTTGAGCTGTCTTGCAGCCCACCCACCCCCACATCCTGTTCCTTTTATATAAATTACTTTAAAAAAAACTTTTAAATTAAGGTTGAAGAGATGGGTCAGGGTTAAGCGAACAGACCACCTTTGCAGAGGAGCTAGGGTCAGTTCCCAACAGCTACAAAACGGCCTCCCACAACCAACTCCGTGCAGTTCGAGTGGGTCCAGCACCCTCTTCTGGCCTCCTCAGGTATTGCACAAATATGGTATACAGATGTATACACTAGCATTCATAGAAATATAGAATCAAAATAAATAAATATTTTCAAATCCTTTAAAATTAATTTAATTTAATCATGCTAGACATCAATTCCTGGGCCTTGTGTGACAGGCAAGAGCTCTACCTACTCCTGAGATATACCTCGGGCCCAGCTACCCTTTTCTGAAACAGGGTCTCACGTAGCCCAAGTTAGCCTTGAATTCAGGAGGCATAACTTCAGCTGAGCCTTCACCCTCCTTCCACTGGTCAAGGGCTAGAATTACAGGTGCACACCAACACTTCTGTCCTTATGCAGTACGGGGGACTAAACCCAATGTCTCATGCATGATACACAAGCACTCTGCTAACTGATAGGCTCCTAACAGCCAAGAACAATCCTAGTGCGAAGAACAGACCTCAGTTTCTTACAAGGAAAGCCTGGGTGTGGCGTGGGCTGTGCCCCCGGGAGGGATGTTGTGCCTGGCCTCTAGGTCAGCTGACACCCAAGGCTTGTCCAGTGTGGCCCGGCCCCATGCTCAAGCTGGGGTCCTCTCTTTTCCATTATGATTACACTGCAAAGGGGGACAGGAGGTGTAGACCACTCAGAGGTGAGGTGACTCAACCAGTGTCACATAGCAGCCCATAGTATTCACACCCAGAAGTCTAATCAAGGGCTGAAGAGATGTCTCATCTCTTAAGAGCACTGGCTGCTATTCAGAGAACCTAGGAGTTTGGTTTCTTTCCAGCTGCTTACAACTGCCAGCAATGCCTGGGGATCAGATGCCCTCTTCTGGCTACAATCGGTACTGCATACATGTGTCATCCATTCACATGAACATCCATATACATAAATAAATTAAATCTTTTTCTTTTTTTCCTTTATTTTATTTTATATGTATGGGTTCTTAGCCTACATGCACGTCTGTGTGTCACACACATGCAGCACCCACAGAAGCCAAAAGAGAGTGTCAGATTCCCTTGGAGTTAATAGATAGTCATAAGCCACCATGTGGGTACTGGGAACAGAACCTGGGTCCTCTAGAAGAGCAGCCAGTGAGTGCTCTTAACTAAACCTCCCACTTGTTTATTTTTTGAGGCAGGGTCTCATTGCATAGCCCTGGCTGGCCTGGAACTGGCTACTGCAGCAGGTTGGCTTTGAACTCACAAAGATCTGCCTGCCTCTGCCTCCGGGTGCTGATTTAAAGTGTGTGCCACCATGCGTATGAAAAACAATCTTTTTGTTTTTAAAGGGGGAGGAGTGTTGGTGAGATGGCTAAGCAAGTTAAAGTACTTGCCATCAAACCTGACAACCTGTGCGTCCCTGGGACCCACGCAGTAAAAGGAGAATAACTGATTTCTATAAGTTGTCCTCTGATCATGCACACACACACACACACACACACACACAAAATATATTTTTTAAAAAGTGACTTAAAAAAAAAAAGGCCTGGCTCTATTGGGCCCAGCACCTGGAATCAGGAAACAACCCCTTAACTTGGTGCGGGGAGAGTGCTAGGTTAGGGCCTCTCTGACAGGGAGGGTGGGGTAGGGGACAGGCCTCCCATATCAGTCAGCATCACTGGTCAAGTTTACTAATATTTATTGGGGCAGTATCTGGACTGACACAGCCTGAGCCCAGGGTCTGCCCACCCAGGCAGGCTACAATGGATCATGTGTCCCCAAACTTCTGGCCAGGACACTTGCTGCCCTGTCCAGCTGTCTGGCCTCTTGACACTAGAGCTGAGCTGGGTGAGGCCCTGGCTCAGTTGGGAAGAACGAGGCACCTCTTTGAAACTCCCCAAATGAGGTCACCTCACGGTGATGAGGCCAGCATGATAGGCACCCGCCCAACCAGCCTGGTGAAGCAGCCAGCCCATGAGGAAGCTGTGTGTCAGACATGCCAGGGTGCTGGGGACTGAATGCCACTCTGTGTCGTGAGCATGTCAGGGTGTTGGGGACCTCTTCCTGTGGGCTGTGAACTCACAAAGGCCTGGAGATAGCTCTCCTGCTCTTCTGCCTTCAGGGTGTCTGAGACCTGCATCTCATCAAGCGCAGGCGGGTGTTTGCGTCAGCACCTGATACCTTTTGTCTTGGCCTTCATAGCCCCTAGTCTAGAACTTACGAATTAGGTCAGCCCTGGAGCCTTTTTCCCTTCAGCTACAGCCTAAGCAAAGCAAGAAACCTGGGATAGAGGCGGATCTATCCGCCCCACCTGATTCCCTGGTTTCTTTGCTGTCATCCTGGCCTCAGCCTCCCTAGAGGCGGATCTATCCGCCCCACCTGATTCCCTGGTTTCTTTGCTGTCATCCTGGCCTCAGCCTCCCTGAGCCATTCTCTCTATCCCTGGTTCCCATTTTCTGCAGCTGCAAGTACTGGCTCACAGGTCCTACAACCTAGTTCAGTGCTGCCACCTACAGTAGCCTCCTTGCTCTGCTTAAGTCCTCAAGGACCTGTTCAGAGGTCATCAAATACAGACCTGCTACGTAGCCCACACAAATACCCGCCAGAACCAGCCAAGGCAGTCAGATGATTCTAAAGACAGAATCTCCTCTGAGCCATTCCTCAGCTAAAAGCATGAGCTTTTCCAGGTGGCCAGAGATACCATCCCTAGCGTCCCCTAAGACACACGGAGAAAGAGAGTCCAGGTGAAAGCTGAAGGCTGATGGCAGTTGACAGGGCCACAACCTAAGGACACTGGGGTCCGCTAGGGCTGGGAGCAAAAGGAAAGACCCTCTGGTCTGCGAGGAGCAAAGCGCTGCCACATTTGTGGAACTGTGTTTGTGTGTTTTAGCTCCCACACTGGGGAGTCATGGGACCAGCAAGTCTAAGGGCAGTCTGGGTGATCAACCCCACACAGATGCAGCTGCCAGCAGTTTTCCAGGACTGCTCTTTTCAGGACTGGGGAGTTGTAGACATAAGTGACATGAATGGGCATTTGCACTCCTGGACGTGGGCAGAGGCTCCCTGGTGTTCCTCCGATATTGGTGGGGAGTCTGATAGAAGCACAGCCAGGGCCAGGGCCAGGCCTGAGGGCAGGTTTTCCTGGCCTCACACACAAAGCTGTGTGGAAGCAGTGAAACAGTGGGATATGGAGGTGTCAGATGGCCCTGGCATCCACCTCTATCCTGAGGTGTGCCTCAGGGAGACATCTTGGAGGGGCAGTCGGCCCAGCGGGCCACTACCATTTCAGCAAAGGCAGGCTGAGGGCCCACCTGCTCACCCAGGATCACCCCCTTACCTGGTTACATATGCAGACCCTATTGCCACCTCTATACACCTGGGGCCCAGCTTGAAAGCCCCCTGTCCTGTATCCTGTCCTACACAGAATGGGCCTGGCCAGTGAGCTCAAACCCCTCACCCGCCTAGGGACTGGACCCCTCCCCCACACTACAGCAGAGCTGGGAACAGCTGGCCAGTGGGGTAGGGTTTGAGTCTCAGCATATAATAGCCACAGGAGCCACCCGCTCTCTGATCCCCACATGAATTTGGGGTCTTAGGGTGCCAGTCCGGTCGGAGACTGAGCAGGTTGAGACCCAAAGGTGTCCTCAGGCTTGCTAGGGCCACCCTGCTGAGGACAGAAGCTGCCTCTCCTCCAGTATGGGACTGGGAGGGTTGGTGTGGCCAGGGGCAGGGCTAAGACACTGAAGTCCTGGGAAGTGAGTTAGCGGACACTGGAGTCATTGAGGCACCCACAGGGAGAGTGTGATCTGCCTCGTGCACCACATATTGGGTTGTCATGGACAACATCCGGTCTCCACCTGTGAGAGATGAGTCAGCATGGCCGGGCGGCTGGTTGGCACAGAGGCTCCACCCAGGCACATAAAAGTGACTTGGACTTGGCAGGTATTCCTAGGCCTCATTCTTCAGTCACTGGAGACGGAGAACTGTCTCTAGGTTAGTGGCCTGTGTGCCCTGGGCAGTAACTTCCTGTCGGGACTTCAAGGTCCATATCTGAAAAATAATTCCACATAGACAGGAAACCATGCCAGGTGAACCCTACGGCTCTGGAACACCTGCCGGGCCAGTGCCAGCTGGTGGGTGGAACCAGGCCAGTCTGGGGTAGGAGACTGTGTGGGTTCTGCCTGCAGGGGAAGCCCTGGAAAGTCACCACTGGCTTTGAGCAAGCCTGGGCCAAGATCCTCATTCACATAGTCTAGCTAGCTGGCAGGAAGCCCAGGGCAATGCTGGAGACTGTTCTGGTGACCTGGCCCTACTAACATGGACCCTCTGCAAGACAAGGTCTCCAGCCAGCTGTATCTGGAGATGGCACCCACTGGGAGCTCAGGCCTGAGCCAGGACTCAATAGCCAAACAATCTGAAGACAGGAGTAGCAGATAGACCCAACTGGGGAAGACAGAACTCCTCCCTGCCATTCCCACTTAACCCTCACCACGAGGCAAGTACAGACCATGGTAGGATACCAACATCTAACTCCACCCAGGAAGGAGCTGGGACTAGACATTTCAGTAGTTGAGGTAGACGAGCTGGGCAGCATAGCATCTCATAACCTGCGATCGCAGTGACCACCTGTGGCTGCATGCCATCTCACCCTTCTGTGACATAGGCTCTACTCTACAGATGCAGCCACTGCCTTGAAGCTGCCACAAGAGCAGTCAGGGTTCTGGCTCTGGCCCTGACCCCAGCAGCCAGGGTGGAGTTGAGGGCATGCAGGAGGAAGCTAGAAAGCACAGCCCTTGCCCAGAGGCTGCTTAGCTGCCTCATTTGGAATACTTCAATGACAGCCGGGTGCCTGGGGCATGGCAGCCGGAAGCCTATGAGCAAATTGGCTTCTGCTCCAAGTCTACTAGGTGGGTGAGTGATGACAAGTTCCTTGGGGCCTCTGAGCACCTAACAGTGGCTAGGCAGGAATTTAGGCTCCACACTCTTAAGGGGCCACCTCCCCCATCTGGTGACCCCAAAGGGCAAGCATGGAACCTCTGAGCAGAGGCAGCCCAGCTCCATGAGCCAGTCCCAACCGGGAGGGGGGGGGGAGGTCGTCCCTGAACACTTCATGCTCAGAAAGGAAACCTGCCTCTATTCTGGGTTACTCACCCCCAAAGCTGCTCTCCTGATGTGTCTGTCCTCTACACTGTTATGGCTCAGCTAAGAATTCTGCCACAACACTGGGCACCACCACACTTTGGACCTGTTTGACTCTCACTTCACTCATTTGGGTGCAAACGCTACACTGCTCATGGCCCTTGCAGACTCTTCTTCAAGGAGGCCTATTGCCCACAGGTGGTGAACGAGAAGCCAGAGGCAAGGCCAGCTCAGAAAACCTGGTATGCAACTGTGACGCCAGCTGGGCTGTCAGGCTAACATGCCTCCAAACTACCCAAGTACATAATCTTGTGCAGTTACCTGATCTTTTAATAACGTGTGATCTGCACATTTATAAATGAACTAAATTGGCTCAGATGGAGAGAATCTGTAAGTGGCCATTGCTCAGTGACTCCCATCCACGCTGGGCTGGCAGTAAGGGGCAGCATGCAGGGCTGACACCACAAGATGAGTCAGGATTTCCTGGGGAACACCACAGCATGAAGGAAGGGTACACCATTGTCAAAGCCTGATTTCTCCTACCACCGTGTCCTGTGGCTCTCAAGTGGCAAGGGACAGGGCAGACATGTAGGCAGCCCAGGGACACTTGCGGGCAAGAGTAAGCTACTTCTGTACCTAACTTTGAGGCTGCAAAGCAGGGATGAGCTCTTCCCCCGTAAGACTCAGTCAGACACATCCACAAGCCTGACCTTCCAGCACTTTGGGAGGCTAAGGAAGTAGGGGCGCTGCAGGTTGGAGGCAAGCCAGGCCTATTGTAACATCTCATAGCCATCCCTCCCACATCAAACTTAAAAAAACAAACAAAAAACTATTAATTCCTTATAAAGTATTCACCTTTCCTGGATGCCGATTCACAAGGCACAGGCTCAGATCCAGAGGTGTTTTCATTTCATCTACGTGTGTGTTTGCACGTAGATCTGTGTACTATTCGCATACAGTGGCTACAGAGGCCAGAAGAGGGCATCAGGTCCCCTAGAAATTAGATGGTTGTTAGCCATCATGTGGGTTCTGTGAAATTGAACTCTCTGGAAGAGAAGCCAGTGCTCTTAACTGCTGTGCCACCCATCATTACCGACCCCCTCCCCCAACCATTTCTTAAGGTCTTTCCACAGTAGCAAAATGTTTCCAGGGCCCTACAGTCAAATAGTTCTTTTCTAAGAATGCGCTTTCAGAGACTCATCCAAGTGTGAAGTCTTTGATCCAGCCACTCCTGAGTTCAGCCCAGCAGAGTGTGGACAGCTGTGGGCTGTCAAGAAAAACAGTACTCACTTTGTGTTTCACAACTTTAATAGAATATTCTAACTATTCTGTACAAATTGAAAACACCGTATTCAGTTACAAATGTGTTACTGGGTAAGGCTGAGCACGCTCTACATGGCTGGTCACTGTGGACATGCCTGTCCCGGCTACCAGAGACCCCCAACCACACACTCGGATAACCCACACACACCAACCACAAACTGGTCACCAAACCTACGTGTAGGCCTGGTATGCACAGTACAAGCTGAAGCTGTGCTCTACAGGCCGGAGACTCCTAGTGAGGGAGGACTCCTGCACCCTGGCTATAGCCTGGCACCCTCCAGTGGGACAGTAACAGGTGGTCTGCATGGCACCCAACAGTTGGTGGCAGGAAGCAGCAGGGCTTTCTCCACAGGCCTCACTCCACTTGTCACATCCTCCTGATCAAGTCAGCAACCTGGTCTCATAGTGGGAGGAGGACAGTAAAGTTCAAAGCCCCCCAAGCATGAGTGAATAAATAAGTACGAGGGTGAACCCGAGAGCTCTGGCCTCAGAGGTGTGTGCCACAACCCACCCACCCCTAAAACCAAAACGCAAGAAAACAAAATGCTCTAAGGCGAGCACAGCCTCCTCTACAGTGCTTGGGAGATGGCTAGGTACAGCAGCTGGAGCAGCTTCCCACATAATTCAGCGGCTGGAAAACCATGGGACCTCTTCAGTAGGGGAGGGCTATGTGCACAGAATCACCAGGCTCTGCCAATCCCAGGCACAACCCCAGCCCAGCCCAGCCCAGCCCAGGCCACATGGTCTTCAGGGACCAAGGCTGCAGGTGCTACAACTAAATCTCCTATTCTGAACTGCAGCCCAGTCTCCACTGTACAAGTTAAGCAAAGTAAGAAGGGAAGGGGGAAGAGGAATCATGCACTTGGAAATGGTTAGATGTCACAGCACTGTCAACAAAATTCTGCTTCGGCAGGGACTGAGGCCCCTGCCTGTGGCCTGGGGTCCTGACAGCCGTCCACAAGGCAGCCCCACAGGGTCGCTGCTTCTCACTGCTGCTTGCACTCCGCTGGTTGGCTGGGTTCTTTCTGCAAGGAGAATACAGGATTTGAAGAGAATAAAATCAGTATCACTATCAAGCCTCCCCATCCCACAAGAACCAAGATTCAGTGAGTTCATTCCTTCTTGGCAAAAAGATGGCTCCCACAAACAGACTGTAGTCCAGGAGTTTGCTTTTCTGTTCTAATGTAAAGTCTAACTCAGAATGTGCTAGGCAGAGATCTGCTGGGGCCACAGAAAGGAACTAGCCACATGAGAGGCTTTGCTGCTAGTACAGATCATATCTGCCTCTGCAAGCAACCTCCTCTCTCTCTCAGGGGCAGCTCTGTCCTGGGTATTTATGGAGGGAAGGCTGTCCTTCCCAGCAAGCAAGTTCTTCCCATTAACATTGGAACAGATTCAGTCCCAGTGGCTCATGGTGTAGGAGCAAATGGGCAGAGGCCAGCTCCTGTGAAGAGCCATGTCCATCAGTTAACAAGCAGAAGTCGGGATCATACCTGTCTGAGGAGCAAGGTGACTTCAATCTAACTTAACAGACAAATCTGGTGCCTTTAAAACACACTCAGGATCTGGGAGCTTTGTACGGAAGCCAATGAAAGCCTGAGACAGACAAGGACCTCACTGCTACCTCAGAGCTAAGACATGTACTCAATTCATCTGCTGCCCAGGATCCCTGGGAGCTACAACTAAGTATCTCTGTGGCTGTGGCACATGATGGTATAATCTGTAATTCCAGGCTAAGGCAGGGAAACGCAGGTCCAAGGCTAATCCCACACAGTGGACTCCCCATGTCTCCATAAGTAACAAGGCCTAGTGATGCAGCCCAGCAATGGAGTACTTGCTTGGCATGCCCAAGACCCTGGGCTTCTCCTCAGCATCACATCAAAAATCAGTTATTTTTAGACAAGATTAATTTTTGTTTTAAGATAGGGTCTCCCTATGTAATTCTGGCTGTTCTGGAACTCACTATATATATAGACCAGGGTGGCCTTGAACTTAGAGATCTGCCTGCCCCTGCCTCTCAAGTGGTAGGATTAAAGGTGTACTCTTATTATGTGCACATGTGTTTTGGTAACATGTATGTTTGCACATCATGTATGTTCCTAACATCAACAGAGGTCAGAAGAGTAGGTTGCTTGGAACTAGCTATAGACAGTTGTGAGCTGCCAAGTGGGTGCTGAGAACTAGAACTTTGTAAGAGTAGCCTGTGCTCTTAAGTCTATAGATGCTCTGAGTCTATCTCTCCAGTTCCAATAAAATAAAGTTATTAAAAGGTGATTATGGCTGGGAATGGTTACACAGGCTTTTAATCCCAGCCCTCAGGAGGCAGACAGGTGGAGTTCGAGGTCAGCCTGGTCTACAAATCGAGTTCTAGGACAGCCAGGGCTGTTTACACAGAGAAATCCTAACTCAAAACAAAACAAAAAAGTGATTCGGACTGGCAATGGGGGTCTAAGAAAAGCCTGTATTACATGAACATGTGGGATAACACCAGAAGTACCTTGAGACATTACACTTCAGGGGCAAAAATACACATACAGTGCCAAGGCACGCAAGGGAAGAACTTGGCTTGGTCTGACCTCTACTATTCTTCAATTAAACAAATGTTATTTATGTATGTACATGTCTGTGTAAGAACAGGCATCAGATCTCCTATAACTGGAATTACAGATGGTCGTGAGCTACTCTGTAGGTGCTGGGACCTGAACCCAGGTCCTCTTCAAAGGTAGCCAGTGCTCTTAAACATGGAGCCATCTCTCTAGCCTCCAAACTTTAATAAGAACACAGGGTTATTTTGAGCCCTCCAGTTTGGGGCTCCCATCCTACCTGAATCTCAGGGGCCTTGTAAGTAAACAAGGAACCCAAGCCCAGAGATGCTGTGCTATTCTCAGTTGTCAATTTGACCAAATCTGGAACTAACTCAAACCCAAGCTGCTGGGCACTCCTGTGGGAGAGTTTCTTGATTAGATCATTTGAGATGGGAAGACCCACCTTAAATATAGACCACCTCTCCTGGTGGCAACTTATGTAAAGGAATGGAAAGAGGTTTTTGCTTTGGTGGCTTGCCCTCACTCTCTGGCAAGTCCACTCCTTCACTTAGCATTAGAGGCTACTTCTTTGGGATTCCAACGTATATACAAGACCAGCTGAGACATCCAGCCTTGTAGATTAAACAAGGATCAGATGTATGAACTTTCCGTTGGGAGACAGTCATTTTTAGAATACTTGAATCACAGACTATAAGCCACTAATAAATCCCATTTATAATGGAAAGATTCATTCTATCAGTTGTTTCTCTAGAGAAGCCCAAAACAGATACCAATCAAGCAAGAACTGTCAGAAGACAGCCAAGGCTAGATCTGGAGGTAGCCAACACAAGTGGCTAAGGTCACTAACCCACTGACCTCGAGAGCATCAGGGAGGTGGCGTGTCCCAAGCAAGTATAGCAGGGACAGGAAAGAGCAAGGCAAGCAATATACACGAGGGAAGAAGTGTGCGCTCTAGGGGTTGGGATACAACTGGGGTCTACCCCAAGCATAGAGGGAAATAAAAAAGGCATTGCAGGTAGAAAACCAGTGGGCAAGAAGTAGGTACCTCCCCATCACTGCCTCAGAATACAGGCATCCTGCATTTTATTCTGTTACTTCAATGAAGTGTCATTTTAGCCACAATATAACATTTTTGTCTTCAATAAAACCAAAACTGAGGATGTAAAATCCAAAACATAGAGCACAGCAATTTAGGTAAGGAAGTTGCCAAGAAGCACAATCTATACTATGGTGACAGAAGAGGCCATCAGCAAGGCAGAATGGTAAGGCAGATTTATACAGGGATATCACAGCTCCAGACCCCAACCCTATCAGGCGCTCCTGCTGGGGTTAAGAAGTTCTTGAAGGGGATTTTGCAAATGGGACACTTACTGGCTTTGTCCTATGACAATCAGAAACTAAAATGCAACTGCACTGTACCATCTGCTCCATCACAAATAATAATGACAATTTGGCCACTCAATGCTAGTCCAGAGCACAGTGGGCTGAGAAAAGTGGAGCCGAGGCCACTGACACTCCACCACATCAGCTGGAGAGCAAGGTCCACGTCAAAGCTGCCTGCAGGTGAACACCTCCCATGGTCTGTTGCCACTATAGCCTTGGTAAAAAGGGATCCTTTAACACTGACAGTCAACTGCACCTAACTGCTAGAGTGAAGAAGGCCCCAGAATGAGCCCACTAAAATACAACAGGCCAAAGCTTTGTAGGACTCTGCCATCATTCTAGACAGTTCTTTATAAACTGTTAACTGCATTAAAAAAAAGGCAGGGGCCTACCCATGGGTTGGGACTGTGAGTTACTTGTGGTATCTCCCACTCTCCCTGGCCTTTGTTCCTTCCCCTACAACATTCAGTACATACAAAAGCTTTGAGTGGCCTACAGGAAAGGTCTTGCCACTGGCAAGGGCCTCCCCCTGCTGCTAGTTGCTTGCAGGGAAAAGAAGGTGTCCTACACCATGTCCCCAACTGGCTCTGTCCTCCTCCAAACCAATCTTGAGGTGCGGCTTTATACTGCCAACACTGACAGGGACACCAGCCCACCTGACCTGATCTTTTTGTTCACTCAACTGGTTTGCACAATGCCTAGTACAGTATATAACCCTCAACAGACACCTAGACAAATCCAGAGTAACTATACTCACAGTGTATCTGTGCCTGTTGCAGTGCAGCCAACAGGCACCTCTCTATCAGGGCAGGGTGTCCAGATTAACTCCTATGGCCATCGTGTCAGCTGCTGACCCCCAAAGCCTCATGTTCTGACTGTCAGGAGTGACAATGCTCCCAGAGTACAGCTCATTGCCCAGTTAGCAAAACACACCAGGCCCTGAAAACAGGAGCTAAGCCTCACTGTTCTGCTGGTGTTAGAAATGCATTAGCTATACAATAGGAGCCCTATACAAGCAGCGCTCACAAGGCCCAGAGGTAGCCCTAGTTCCTACACAATATGGTGGACCGCACCTTTCTGTGTCCCAGAAGTCAAAGCAATGCAATGAATCAAGTACAGACAGCATTTGGAAGTTAGGTATGAACAGATTCCACCTTACCTAGAAACGCATGAATGATTAACACAAAAATTACACCTAAATGGGGAAAAAAATTGAAAGGAACTGTCAGCATGAAAGAAAATGAAATGCACAAAATTATACAGGTGGCAACAGCCACATTCTCATGATACAAAAGGCTTCCAGTAGGGGTAGGAGCAGGGTCAACACAGCAGAGCTGTATTCCTTCCCAAGGTCAGAACCTCATTCCCACTTACAACAAACAACTCCCAGTCAACACACTCTGTGCACTTTCTGTGTGCAGATTCCAATTACTCTTTACTTTGGAGGACGCACATAAAGCCACAGAACCATCGCATCTTGACCTAAGGGCAGCAGGAGCACCCCTTGGACTGCCTGCAAGAGCAGCTCTTCACTGTGCCCACTGCCTACACTACCTCTGTAGCATCTCTCCACCCTTAGACAATGCAAAAGAACAGGTGTCTGCAGGTCTTTTGACTAATCATGTGATAAGATGGGTGAAAGGCTTTCTTCAAAAACAGGGACATGAGAGGAGACAGAAGGCTCTACAGGGTGACAAAGGGAAAACAACAGGAAAAAGAAATAGGAGAGGGATGCAATGGAGGCTATGTGAGACACGCACAGCACAGAGGCCAAGCTGCACCACGTTGGAATGTGTACAAAACAAGCTTCTCATCATCGTGGCCAACTGCACTCTGACCATGTGTCCATTCAGTGCCCACGGGGCATGAACAGCCAATACTCCAAGGCCCACCACGTAGTACAGTCTCTGTGACCCAAGAGTGACCCTTAGAGGAGAGTGGCATTTGTGACCGTGGCAGCAGTCCATCTCCTGTTTTTCCCTCCAGGAACTTCCCAGTGTGTGCATGCATTCCCAGCAGCACAGCAGCCACAGCACGAAGTCACTGCCAACAGCAGCTTTTAGCACACACTCCACACAGGGAAAACAAGGACAACAAATAGACACCAGCCAGTCAGAGACGCAGAGCACAGGGACACCAGGCAGGGATGCACTCCGAGAAACCCCACATACTGTCAACACAGGGCAGCACAGCTCTGCTAGAGCAGCTCAGGGCATCCTGTCATTGGGTGCCACAGCACCTAACAAGTCTCCTGAGGCCAGAGAAAAACCCAAACTTACAGCAAAATTGGTAGAGTAGCCTGTCTTTTCTTCAGCTAGTCTTCCTCAATCATGTTCTCTCACTCAGAATGCATATTTGCATGTATATACAAAGCCTAGGACACTTCTGAATCTTCTCAGCGAGTATGAATGGGAAATTCTGACCACAATCTAATGTTCTTTATTACCACTCACAATCCACACCAGGCCCTCTGCAGATGTACATAGTGCTTTCTGTTACAGCATTCCTCTAAGAGCTGAAGGTCATGCACGCCCAAGTCTACAGAGAGCACCTGGTTGAATCTGTCACCTAATGCTCTAAGTGCATAAATTGTCTTTCCTCAACTAGGGATTTTTCTGACATGTGTATTCTTAGTATCACTGTCTCAAAGTGGAGAAGAGCTTCAAAAGCCCCATTGTGCAGTATTGGTAGGCTCAGGAAGCCTCCAAATAACTAACCTTGGGGTTAACATCAGCATCATCCTCATCTTCTCCCTCCTCATCACCTTCCAATTCCTGTATAAAAAGGAGACAAAAGTAAAAGAGTGATCACTAAGGATGTGACCAAAGGGTAACACCTGAACATCTAGAAAGTGATATATAGCTTACTTGGTACAACACAAGCTAATTCTTACAAACAAAACCAGGACTACAGAGACACTCACTGCTTAGGAGCACAAACAGCCCTTGCAGGGGACCAAATTCAGTTCCTAGCATTTATGCCAGACAGCTCACAGCTACTGCAGAAGTCTGCTTCAGATACCATCTTCTGCATGACACAGGAACCAGCATACAAGCACACACACATGCAGACAAAATTTAAACTTAAAAAAATAGAGTTAAAAAAATCTTTAAAATCTTAAAAGATGTATGTCTTTCAATTACTCTCTGTATTTTTTTTCCATAGATAATTCTGAAACAGTTTGGAAAAATCAGACACTCCTTATTAAATTGTTACTAAGATAAAGTTTTATAAGCAAAATCTATGGTCACCAAAAGGGTCAAAATAGTATAAGGGTCAAAATCTATGGGCACCAAAACCAAATGGTTCAAAATGGCAACTGAAACCAAAGCAAGGCCCCCTTTTATAACTTCCTAACTTCCAGTAAAGAAGTCAAAGCCATACAAGGTTGGGGTTAACAATATTGCATGACTTCCTCCTTACCTCCTCTTCGCCCTCCTCGCCTTCTTCAAACTGCAGAGGAAACAGAAAAACAAGTTAAATTTCTAGGACAATGCTGTAGCTGATAAGCACCCTGTCAGGCTGACAGCAGCATGAAGCTTGGTGCTGCTAGAGCACAGCTGGCTCCGCCCAGGTGCCCATTCGGCACACGCTGTTGCTGCAGGCCCAGCAGAGCAACACTGTACTGAGGCTTCTCACAACTGAAAGCTGATCAAAACAAGAGTTAAAAAGGGGAAGGGTACAAAGACTTGCCCATGGACATGCTGGATTAGCTCCCTATCTTCAGACTAAAACAGGGGCAAGTGAAGCCATTTGGGAAGAGACTCTCAATTGAGAAAATGCCTTCATGAGATGTGCCAGTGGTACACTTTTTTGATTAATGATTGAAGTGGGAAGGCCCTGCTTATTGTATGTGGTGCCAACCCTGGGCTGGCGGCTCTTTGTGTCACAATAAGTACAAGGCTGAGCAAGTCAGTAAGGTCTCTGCATCATTTCCTGCCTCCAGGTTCCTAACCTTACTTCTCTGGAAGACAGACTACAAGCTGTATGATCAAACAAACCCTTTCCTCCCCAAATTGCGTTTAATGATTTTTTTTTTAATCACAGCAACAAATACCCAACTAAGACTATTGCTAAACTAAGTTAATCAGCTGTTTAACTGCATGCAGAAATTTTTGCATTTCATGAGGGGAGGTTGGGTCCCATGGGGGGGATGACACACAATACGGACCCGAGACAGGCGCCTTTATTAGGTCTCTTTTTAAATATTTATTTTACAAACACTTATAAAATCTTGGTGTTTAGTCAAAACACAATAAGGGCCTTGTGTCAATTTCTGTCTAGCACACTGGTAGTCAGACAAATTCAAGTCGCAAAGATCCAGTTCCTAAAAGCTGGTCACTCTAGTACCAGTGGCTACTGGATGGTCACATGGGAGAAGGCAGCTGATTTGTCATTTATAAACTTAGACCATTCACATATTCCTTTGAGAAAATAAAAAAATGTAACTTCGAAAAGCCAGAACCTACTGCCCTCCTGTCACCACAAAACAGTGAGATGGGACTTAGCAGTGCCTTTCCCCCCATCACATCCAAGGAGGTTTCTAAAAGGGAGGTCTTTTATTTTTAAGATGAGGGCTTCCTTACACAAGCCCAAACCAGCCTTAAAACACTTAATCCATCTCAAGTGCCAGGATGATAGATATACAGTATGGATCCAAGACAGAAGTTACATCTGGACTAGTCCAGCATCCAGGTCTTAAGATTCAAGTACAATGTCTCTTTCCTTGGGAGCCTATCTTTAGAAACAGTCCTGTGGTGAGGTCAAAGGGGTCTGCCCCAAGTGCACTCCCACATGATGGAGTACACAGGAGGAAGGGCCTGCTGCTTTCCTCTCCAACAATCCTCTGTTCTTTGGGTGTCTGGTCATTTCTCACACTTCCTCTAAGTGCCTACTGAGTAAGGCTGCTGTAGCTACCTCCTTAGTAATGAGGCAGAAGGGACTATGCAGACCCTCATCTGCTACCTTTAAAGTATATGCTCAGTGTCACATTCTAAGACCCTACAAGCAAATCCACAAAGACCACAAGTACATGCAGTCTCACTTTGCCAGCTCAAGCTTTCAGACCCTGTGTGCTGAGTATGAAGACCACTGAACCGGGGGAAAGCTTTCCAATGACTTTTTAGCTAACTTCAACATCAGTTCCACGGTCACAGCAGCAACACGTCAGCAGCGTACATGGTTAGCCTTAATGCCACTATCTTGAGAACGGTGCCCTAGAATTGTTGTGTAGCCTGTCCTAAAACCCATGCACCATAGGAAATAACCAATGCTAAGCAGTATCCACAACCATCGCCACCCAAGGAACAAGCAAGGCCTTGAAGCTATATCCACCAGGAGAGGTATGAGAAGCAGGCCACTGGACCTGCCTGATCCCCTACTTTCCACCTAAAGCTCCAGAATCATGAGCTCTTCAAAGGTAACAACTTGACCTCTACTGACTGTGATAACTTGGAGCAACCCTAGCCTTAGCTACCATGAGGACCTGCACACCAGGCCCTACTAATACCTGGAGCACATCTCACAGGGCAGGAGCCTCTATTGTGGGGCACTACTCTGACACTGACTAATATGAAACAAATGCCAATAACTATCTATTGTGGCCCAACCTCCCCAAGGAAGGGCTTCTTTCACACTGGACTTCGCTCGAAAGTTCTCAGGCCTTCCACAAAACAGTCGGCACTCAGGTCTTAAGAAGGCAAGGCTAAATGAGGGGCCACCCTGCCTCCCAGGTGGCAGGCCTGACAGCCTCATGGACTGCGTCTAGGGCCCTCCTCCTCTTAGCCTAACACAAGAGAGCTGCAGGACCCTGGATCTGGACAATAAGGCAACACACAGCTCTGAGCTTTCCAGGCCACCGTTCAGAGTCTCTGAGGACCACAGGAGTAAGCACCCAGGTGACCACCCCAGGCCCCACATACATTGTCATCATCCTCTATGGCCTCCCCAGTGAAGTAGAGGACAGCCCGTGGCACGATGCGCTCACGGAAAAAGTGCCCAATTTCAAAGTCAGAGGCTAAGGTGAACTCGGAATCTTCATCCTGAGAGGGAAAACCAACAGTTAACTCATTTCAGTGGGGTAAAGACATGCTCAGCAGCCCCACCTCCCCAATCCTTACTTCCGAATCATCTGCACTGCTGGGTAATAGTCACCACGTTCAAAGCCACTTAAAATTACCTTAGAACTAATGTTCAAATTACACGAGTAAATGACATGAAAACAAAACTAGAGAAGATGGGCTGCAGCTCTGCCACTTGTCCTACATCTCAGAGCCAGGACTTTGGGGTCTCTAGAGGACTAAAAGGGAGGCATGAATAAAATAAACATTTTCCCTCAGGCCCAAAGTATAACAATTTCACTTTAACTAAGAGAGCAAGAAAGAATGGATCAGAAAAAGCGGTGCCTATTCAGGAAATACTTGACAGAAAACTAGGGCTTTTGACAACACATCTTACCAGCGATTCTCCATCTCCAGAGGCTAGAAGAAAAGACAACACAATTACATTACAATGACAACCAACATTTTAACATTCACACCGAAGGGAACTCAGCTGGCAAGACATCTCTGTCAGACCCCAAGGAGGCACTATGTGAACATTTTCATAAGTTCCATCTATTAACATTACTTCAGCAAGGGAAGGCTGTGAGCAAAAAAAAAAAAAAAAAAAAAACCCTGAGAGTTTGAAGGATGAACAGGAGGTAGGTGAATCAACTGCCTTAGTCAGTGAACTGGCACCATGCAGAAACTGACCCTACACACTGTACAATGCTGAATGGTACATGATTATCTGCTATGGAGGCTACTATGGAGGCAAGAGAAGAGCGTGCAGTTTGCAGATGACCCTGAAGAGGGCGTGCAGCTTCTCACCCAAGGTTGATGAGGGTCTACAAATAAGACTATCAGAGTGGTGCTGACATTCACCAGGCCAAACAGAAGTGGGTTTCTTACCACACTCCATGAAGCCAAGCAACCATCACCTGACAGATGATTTGGACCTTGACAGCAAAGTGCTGGAATTAATCTAATCCTCTCTGCTTAACCAGCATTTTTCACAGGACTCATGTCACTTGTCACAGGCTGGCAGCATTCACTGGTGCAAAGACACAGTGTTGGTTGTGTACCACCCACATGAGACTATTGCCATGTAGGCAAGGTACATACAGGGTCTAAGGGCTGGACTCATATCTCCCCAGTGATAAGCACCCCAGCATGTACCTTTTAAACCAATTCTGTAAGCTGAAGGTCAGTGGGGACTATACTATGTAGCATCTCCTTCATCCCTAAATTTTTAACTCACTCCCTAACACCACCATCCTTTTCTGTTTACAGAACTCATCACTTTATACTATTATGTGCTACCTGGCTAACATTGTAGCTACTTCCTTTTATTTTCCTCTTCAACTTCCTGGAAGCATTGTTTACAGTCTATATTAACTTCCCGGTAAAATGTGGGCTGGAAACTGAATAAGCTAATTTCAGAGTTTTGTCACTGTCAAACATCACCCTTAAAATCATGTCTGCTTATCAGTTAATTTCACTTTCATTCTGTTGCCGTAAGAACAGTTTTAGTGAACTAAGCATGGTGGCACACACCTTTAGTCCCAGCACTTGTGAGGCAGAGGTAAACAGACCTCTGAGTTCAAGGCCAGCCTGGTCTACAGAGTGAGTCCCAGGACAGCCAGGGGTACCCAGAGAAACCTTGCCTCAAAAACCTGAATGAATGAATGGTTTTAGACAACTTTCCTGAGAAGCCAACTTTTATCATTCTTTTTCAAAACAGGGTGTCCTATGTAGCTCAAGCTGTTCTGGAACTCACTATGTAGACATCAAGCTTGGCTTCAACTGAGAGATCCAGCTGTCTCTGCCTCCCAAATGTTGAAATTAAAGGCATGTATACTATGCTTATAGAGAAGCTGACTCCTGAAGGCAGGAGCTGAGCTCCACATAGCCAGCCTGTTCCAACATGTCAGTGTGTGCTCAAAAGGAATTCCTCACTCAGGAAACTTGAGCACTAAGCATATGGGTGTTCTTATGTTATTTACCAAACTAACATACTTTTTATTTTTTGGCTTCAAAGTTAAGTCATAGAAAATGGCCATTACAACAATAACACCCAAATGTCCCATAAGGGAAAGTATGGTGGACAACAGCAGCAAGCTCTGGGATTTGCAAAGCAAAAGTACCCAGATCCGGTGAGAGACCTGCCTAAGGTTCCCCGCCCCCACCCCCAACAACTCTACACTGGAAAACCTTGGTCGCAGAGATGGACATTTATGCCTAATGATGGTCCCTTCATGGAAAAATGACAGGAAAATGCTGTCACCTCATACCCATGCTCTACCACTGAGAAAGGGTCTGGGCAAGCATCTTCTACTGACAACAGTTACTGTGGGACTGCCAAGACAGGACTCCCCAAATAGGCTGCAGTCGTTACTACTAGGCTCAAGGTCCCACCATTATCGCGCAGCTCAGAAAACTAGCAAAAAGCTTCAAGATTATGGTTTTGCTCCAAGCCTTTAAAAAATTGTAAATATACCTACTTGTGTTTATCACACAGAAATTCCAAATAAACCCCTGTTCTCTGTCAAATTGTGCAAAACTAGGGAAAAAAATGAGTTTGTAAGAAAAAAAAAAGTTGGACAGGTAATTCAGAAACTTTGCAACTGTGACTAGCTTGAGCTGGGAAGGGTCCTAGAGAGCCTGGGCCACCTCTTGCCTAGGAAGCTGGTCTGTCCCCTCCTCACATCCAGAAAAGTGATCATCCTCTCCCGAGAGCTAAGCAAACATGAGGAGATGCAGCAACTTCAAACAACACACAGAGCTGCTCCTGCCCACCTTTCAGGGGGCTGAAGAAGTTGAAGAAAGACTCATTGGGCACTTGCTTGGTGATGGTTCGCACGGTGCCCCGGCCCTTGTGCTTCTGCTTTTTCTTAATAGTTTTGACTGTGACATTTTTTCCTTTCTTCCAGTCTATTGTGCACCTGCAAAGATAAGGCATCTACTAGACACTTGTCCCAAGAGAATTCCCACTACGATCCCAGGAAGGAAGCCACAGCTCTATGAAACTTCTGACGCCACTAATCTGCAAACCAAGAAAAAGAACCCCAAAGCCACCTGTATGGCTGCTTACAAGACTAGCTTGGTCTCATCATCCTTGGGTAACCAGTGCTCAAAACCTTACAGCTCTGAAATGACAGCAGTCTCCCACAACACCCATAAAGATTCTGAAATGTGTTCTGTGTGAGACCCTGTCAAATCCACATAATGCTTGAGAACTCACTACCTATTGCCTCTGAGCACACCCAGGGTTATCACTAAAGTATCCCAACTCAGAAATCAACTCAGTGAACAGGATAGCAGGGACCACTGTCTCACCTCTGGTGGCAGCTGAATGATGTCTGCTCAGGAACTCATGGAAAAACCAAACCTCTTCCACATGGCAGACTAGCCCCAGAAAAAGCCCTCCCTCAATCCAAGCCCTAAATACTCCAAGCCTTTGAATCAAGTAGGGTTTTAGTGAAGCCCCAAGTCACTTAGTGACATCAACAACACTGAGCTTGTGTTAAGCGTTTTACTTCAACAGTCAGTTTCCCTAATAGTGAGACACACCCACAGGAGTCAACTCTAAGCTGTATCTTTGAATGGTCTAGAGACTAACACTGACATCAGGTGGCAAATGCCAAGTTCCAAAGCTGTCAACAGGTTGTGATCAGCTGTCAACTGAACTTCAGCATTCAATGAATACTTCTACTCCTAAGAGCCTGGGGCTTTGCTGGGCATGATGGTAGCACAGCATTCGGGAGGCAGAGGCAAGCGGATCTCTAAGGTCAGCCTAGTCTACAAAGCAAGAAAGTTTTAGGCAAGCCAGACCCTGTCTCAAAAACAAAGCAAAAAAAAACCACTCAGGGTAGGCTAGAGAAATGAAAGACCAATATTTGCTTCCCAGCACCCACATGGTGGCTCACAATCATCTTTAACTCCAATTCAGAGCATCTGATGCCTTTGTTCATCCTCCATGGGCACTACATGCATATGGTACAGATACACATGCAGACACAACAACCATATACATTAAGTAAAAATAAAAAATAAATCTAAAAATAAAAAGACATGGGGCTGAGGACACAAGCCAGTCTTGTGTATAAAGGTTCTGAGTTCTATCTCCACTGCCAAAAAACTAAACCCTTCAATTCATGGTGTCTTGAAAATTCAAGACCTGGCCCCATTCAAACAGAACGTGTGCACAGGCTTATGAGTATATCCGAACCTCATGATAACGACACATCTTCCAGCTTTGGCAATGTCCATATTATGGCTTCCCAACTACAAGCTACTGCATATAATCTCTGCAGGGGTTTTAAGTGATTCCAGACTTTTAAGTGTATTTTTTAAAAATTTTCTGCTGTTCAGTGGTGGGCACATGTCTTTAATCCCAGCACTCAGGAGGCAGAGGCAGGAGGATCTCTGGGTTCAAGAATGAATTTTATGACAGCCAGGCCTACACAGAGAAACCATGTCTCAAAACAAAGGAAAAAAAAACAAGCAAAAAATTATTTCTGTATATCTGTATTTAAGCACAAATGTGTGTTGGGGGAGAGGGAGGCAAGACAGGCCAGACGCCAGGTAGAAGAGGGCATATCAGATGTCCTCCCCATCACTTTTCACCTATTCCTTTGAAGCAGGGTCTTCCTTAACCCGGGGCTTGAGTTGTCTTACTAGGCTGGAAGCCCACAAGTTCCAGCAATCTTTCTGCATCCTCAAAGCTGGGGCTACAGACATATGAAGGATGCCTGGCTTGTTATAGAAATGCTAGGGTCTGAACTCTGATCCTCATAATTACACAGCCATCTCTCTAGCCCCTACGGCTTTTTTTTATATCATTTCCATTTTCTATCTTTTTCTTTGTTGTACACAGATCCTGCTGCACAGCCTAGACTGGCCTTGAACTCATGTGCTCCTTACACCTGACTCTTTTCATTTTACAATTCAAAACCATTACTGCTTTTATTTCAGAAAGACATGTCCTTACCCATCACAGTCCACAATTTCAGGACCTTCAAATGAAAACGGGTCGGCCTTGTCTGGCTCTGATTTCATCTTGTATGTTTTCGTCAGGACAGGATTGGTGAAGTAGTCGTTAGGTTCAAAGTGAAACTCTAGCACAAAAGACTGAAGCAAAGACACAGAGTAAGAACTACCTAACATCTGCAAAAAGCTTAGGGAAACATCTCCCAACCCCTCTCATGGGCTGCAGCTCTTCCTCTAAAATCCACACTGGCAGCCCCACCCTGCTCCAGCTCTTCTCTGTATGAAATCTGAATTAGGCTATGTCTTGAAGTAAAAACAAGACCCTTCAGGGGAGGTCGACAGAGAGGACAGAGTCAACTACTCCCTTCAAGCTGCACAGTATTTGAGAGCATACAGGGAGACAATACTTGCAGAAAAATAGGTATATCAGGTCCAAGATGGCAGTAAGAAAAAAAAAAACTACACACACAAAAAAAGCATTCAGACAATTCACAAACATAAAAACAAACAAACAAGAACAACAACAACAAAACCAAGGAAAAATAGGGAATGCTGTGCATGCCTTTAATCCTAATATTTGAGAGGCAGAGGCAGGCAGACCTTTGAGTTCAAGGATAGCCAAGATAACCAGAGCTACACAAAAGAATGCTGTCTCAAAAAACAGAAATAACAACAAAACAAAACCAGCAGGATGTGATTTTTTCTGGGGCAAAATGTACCCAAAAAAGCCAAACAAACCAGGAAAACAACAACAAACTATGTAGACTGACCAACGCTCTGGGACATATGCCTATTCATGCACCAAAAAAATTAATGTGCTTGATTTTGGGAATTCATCCCAACAGTGGAATTAGGGTGATGTATGTATTTACACTGAACTTATTCATAAAGAAAACCAGGCATGCCTCCTCGACCCACAAAGAGAGTAAGAGTCAACTATCAAGATAAGTGGGTTCACGAATGCCCACCAGAGAACACACACATGTTCCCAGATGGGAAGGACCACGTGAAATGCCCAGACACTCATGAAGTCAAGAGCTCCTCCTGCTCTCTTCACTGTGCTCACTCTACCTAGAGTTCAAATGGGAAGCAGCCACCAGAGGGATCTATGGGTGCTTTCTACATTGGCCTGCTTTATGTTTTGAACATAATAAGTATCTAAGATTTTTTTTGGTACCAGATTTTCTTTCTTTTTTTATTGGGGGGGGGCAGGGCGGGGAACAGTCCACTCTAGCCTAGCTGATCTCATGCTCATAGCAACGCTCTTGCCTCAGCAGGAAGTAAGGGCCCAACTAACATGCAGAGAAAGACAAGACTGACTGAGAATGGAAATAAACAGGCCTCAGAAATCAAATAGGCTTCTAATACGAAAGGGGAAAAAAAAAAAAATCTTATCCAGCTTAAGAGTAAGTAGGTTCATGCTTTTATATTGGGGGGACTGCCATGACTTTCAGGCCTGCCTGAGATGGTGTCAAAGTCTATCTCAAAAACAAAACAACAGCCACCAATGTAGCATTAAGCCTGTAATCCCAGAACATGGGCAGGAGAGGCAAAAGCGGGCTACAAAAGACAGCTTAGTATATATTCTTGGTTAGCCCAGGCTACACAGCAAGACTTTATCTTACAATAATAAAATAATTCATGTGAAGACAAACAATACAACTGAATCTGAACTGAAAGGAAAAAAAACAATAAGAATCTCAAAACTGCCTGGTAAGAGGCAGCACAGGCAGAGCTTTGAGTAGGAACTGCTGTGGCCTGACCAAGCATGTTGGGCTCCCAGTATCCACGGCCCCATCTTCAGAGTGACAGCCAAATGTCAATTTTCACAAAGCAAAAAGAGATGAGATGTATTCAGCTGCCCTCGAAGGACTGATGGCAAAGAAATTCCACCCACTGGCCTATCTCCCTCTACCTATTACCCCAGGCTTGGGGTAAAAATGAGAAGACAGAGACCTTTAGGTTCCTCTCTCAAGATCCCTTTTGTAACCCCTCATAGATTATGTCTCCAAGACCTGAAACTGAAAGCCACCAGCCAGCCAGTCAGTCACGTGTCACTGGAAATCCTGTAGCACTGGAATGGAACCCGCCAGCTACAGCAAGGCTGACAGGTTACGAACAGTGCTCCTGAGTAGAGGGTGAGGCTCAGAAAGCACCAGCACTACACACACTAGTTAAGTCCATCTTTCTTTCCCAACCAAAGCCAGACTATCTCCCATTTTTGACCCTGTTTCAGGGTAACTATCAGTCATATCTCCATTGGTTATTGTAGGGTAAACCCAGGCAAGTTACTTTCTTTAGTATTTATATTTCTGCACCAGTGTTGTTCATGTTTGTGTATGTTTTTCTCATTCTTTTAAGAAAGGGTTGTGATACAGGCTGGTCCTGACTCCTAAACTCAAGTAATTCACCTCCCTCCAAGGAGTACAAGCTGATGCCACCATGTCCTGCTACCTCCCATGTGACACTTAGGAAAAGTATGGTGTGCTGATCATCTCTATCTATCAAACAAAAAAAACTAAATTTGAGGTTGACCAAGAGATAACCACAGCCCAGCAATCAAGGTGAGTTCAACTTGGCACTAGCCTGAATCTAGCTGGTTGCTCAGCCTTGGGACAGGACATAGTCTGTGTTACTAGCCAAATCCTCAGCTCACACTGTATCTATAACACCAAGAGAAATCTGAGGAGCAGGCATGCTCAGGGCTGCCCAACTCTGAGTGACAAGAATCAGATCTTTTGCACCTTAGTCAATCAATAAGGAGCTTGATCAGTACTCACCATAGGCTGCCCAGGGTCTGAAAACTTCACTTTAATATCCTGCAGGTGTTTCAAGATCGGTTCATCATATTCCTAACAAATAGAGAGAGAATCCTGAACAACAGCCCATACCTCATGGCAGTCACAGTTGCATGTATCCCAGAGGCTGGGTACTTGTCCCTATTGGAATTCTGTCTTTGTTCAGTAGTAACTTCTGGAGAGCAATATGATATTCACTATATATCTGAGTTTTCCTCTGCTCCCAGCATGGGTTTTTCAGTTGCTGAGGCATCCATGTGATGATCATGTGATGAGATTCCAAAAACATGCCTCCCCAGGCTCCCAGCTTTCACGGGAAGAACCTATGAACAAGGTCTTGGGGTACAGTGCTGGACTCTGCAGGAGACTACCTCTCAAGCTCTAGTATGGACAGAACTGTCAGCCTTGTCAAGAACTTCAAAAGAAAATGTGGTCCCCTCCAGCAAAGATCTCTCCCCTATGGATCAGGGTTGTTGCCCAAGTGCTAGGCCCCAGAAGGAGACTTTTCATCTGCATTAAAGGCCCTCCCAGAACCTAGGAAAGCAGTGTGTGAGCATAAGCCAGTCTGTCAACATACTGCAGGAGTTATGCATCACCCCAGTTCCCACCCACCAGGCAGAAGGCTCACCTGCACGAGCTCACTAAGCATGTCCACATTTCTGAAGATGGTAAACCAGAACTCAGGGATGCCTTTGGGGTTCAGCTCTTCAACTGTTGCTGCTTCTTTCTCAGCTATGACTACTTTATTCTTCATATCTCCCTACAAAACAAATTCAACACACAAAAGTCATTGAAAATAAAACTTTAACACAGTTCAGGGACTTACTCTAAGACATTATTTTGGGGGCCATCACACAAGTTCCTTTTCTCTCTGTGTGTGTGTCTCCAAACCATGGAGTTGGAAAAGGCATTTTTGGCACTGTGTCGACATACAATTTCACAATGAAATGTCCCATCAAGGGGAGAAAACAGAAGAGGTGGTAAATTATCACGAAGTTTGCAAAAGAATGTTCAGTCTGGTTTGGTGAGCTTCCTGTCATCATGCAAGAATAAATACTACAACAGCTTCCAGCAGACACACATGTGGTGCCACATCCATTACCATTAAAGTGAAGAAAGCTCCTATTCGGCCAGGTACAATAATCCACACTTGTCATCCTGGCACTTGTGAGGCAAAGGCATGAAATGAAGACTGCTATAAATTTGAGGGCAGCCTTGTCTACACAGCAAGTTCTAAGCCAGCCAAGGCTTTAAGAGATCCTGTCTCCAAAAAAAAAAAGAGAGAAGACAGGAAGAAAGAAAGAGAGAGAAAGGAAGAAACGAAGAAGGGAAGGAAGGAAGGAAGGAAAGAAGGACGAAGACATGAAGAAAACCTGCTTTGCTGCAGCAGCAAACTGTTCAGCAACTTGGGTATGCAGTTCCCAGGAGACAGAGAACATGAAAGAAGATATATTGGGCAAACACCAGCACTGTGATCAAAAAAGGGAGACACATAATAAAGCCTTAGGAAGAAAGCAGGTTAAAGGAAGTTGAACCAAGTGAATTCTGAATGCTTGCCACAATAGCCCAATGTGATAGAACAATATGCAGAGCTCTTTAAACCATCCAAATAGGCTTTTTTGGGCCCTAAGGAACTAACTAATGTTAAACCACACCTTCAACATCTAAAAGAGCAACACTAGCAGGGTGTGGTGGCATATGCCATCTGTGTGAGTTTGAGGCCAGCCTGGTCTACACAATGAGTTCCATGTCAGCCATGGCTACATAATAAGATTGTCATCAACCCCCCTCCCAAAAAAACTGTCCATATAACTAGAAAAGTTAAACATATTTCAA
>CM053762.1:19326377-19402448 GCA_028658305.1 Pachyuromys duprasi
ATAAATAAGTAACGGGGGGGGGGGTTTGCCTGGAGAGATGGCTCAGAGGTTAAGAGCACTGGCTGCTAGAGGTCCTGAGTTCAATTCCCAGCAACCACATGGTGGCTCACAACCATCTATAATGAGATCTGGTGCCTCTTCTGGCCAGGCAGAACACTGTATATACAATAAATACATAAGTTACAAAAAAAAAAGGGGGGGAGGGGAACAGATCAGGATATAAGTTAAAGTTAACTTGTACTATGCTGAACTTTCCATGGCATTTGAATGAGACTATCATAAAAAACAGATCAGATGTCATGATGCTGGTCACCTGCTGACCTAGAGACAGCATGAGACTGAGCAGCCTGAGGTCTCCAGACGCCTTCTCCCCACTGAAAAGGAACATGTGCAGTCCCCACCCATGCTAAACTCCACCTTCTCTGGCCTTGGACTCTCACTGGAATTAGAGTTAGCTTTGTTCTCGAGAAAGGGTCTCACTATGAAGACCAGGCTGGCCTGGAACTCGAAATCTTTCTGCCTTTCTCTAATGTTCTACCATGTCTTGCACACTACAACCAATTTTGCCTGCCTGACCTGCATTTCAGTTCTGTGTCATGATACGGACAGCACTGCCTCAGCTGCCAGAGTGATCATGGACCCATGCACCTAGAGGAGAGAACTACCGTACGCCTACTCTACAAAGCTTTGTGGACAGAAACCATAAGTGGAAGAACAAGAGCTTGGGTTCATCCCCCAATACCACAAAAATAACTAGGATTTAACAATACACAGCAGAAACTTACAGCCAACTTGTCATCCTCCTCGTTCTCACTGTGCCACGCTGACTCTGCATCTGTGGGCTCCACGTCACCAGTGATGAATTCTCTTCTCTACATAAAAAGCCAAGAGTCCATCAGCACATTAGGCTCTCTGCAAACTCAAAAGCTAAGATGTTTATACAGGGCTCTGAAAAGACAGTCACAAAGTCCCTGGATGGTACCATGTCTCACCCCACAGAAGTGAGTACATGAGGCAAGCACATAACAGCACGCACCTTGTCAAACAGAGGCTGGTACAGGGCTGCATACTTCCTCTCCAGATCATGAACTTCCTCATAGAACTTGGCTTCTATGTGCGCACACCTCACCTGGAGCTGCTTCAGAGCGTTAATTCTCCTTTTGACAGCTTTGGGTAAACTAGAGAACAGAAAATAAAGTAACTAGGATGCCAGCAAACAACTATCATATACCATAAGCACCCTGACTACAAAGAGCTGCTAAAAACCCTACATGCAAACAAGCCAAAAAATGTCCAAAAATATGGACTGCTTGCTGAGCAAGGTAGTGCATGCCTTTAATTCCAGAAAAGGCAGATGTATCTCTGTTAGCTTGAGGCCAGTCCTGTCTATTGTCTATGTAACAAGTTCCAGGATAGTCAGGGATACATAGAAAGACTGTCAAAACAACAACAAAGGATGAGGGACTAAGAGAGGAAACTGGAAAAGATACAAACTGCCAGATATGAAAACAGACTCAATCTCCTAACATAACAAAAGCAGAAATGGAAGATCAGTTTGTAAAATTGCTCTTTTGTCTGAAACAAACTGGTGGTGAAAAACAGACCACGTGGGAGGCTATAGCAATAAGAGTAGAAAAAGTTGAAGGCTATTCTGGGCTAAACGGAGACCAAGGAGGAAGAGTACAGGTCACAGGTAGAGCACTAATCTAACATGCAGACAGCCTTTGCTATAATTTCCACAACATACACACACACACAGTAGGGAGCTGGGCATGGTGTTATGCACCTAACACTTGAGAAGTCAATAAAGAATGACCAGGTGTTCAAAGCTAGCTTTGGCTACACAGTGAGTTCAAGGCCAGCTTTGGCCATGAGATTTTATCTCAAACAAAACAAAACAAACAAAAAAAGAAGGGTGGGGCTGGAGAGATGGCTCAACAGTTATACTTGCAACTGTTACAGAAGATCTGAGTTCAAATCCTATGGCTTAAAACCACCTAGAACTCCAGCCTTAGGAAGATCTGGTGCTTCTGGCCTCCATGGACATCTGCACTCAAATATGGGTGCGCACACCCCCCCCCATAATTTAAAACAAACAAAAACCCACCAAAGAGATGGCTCAGTGGGTGAAGGTACTTGCTATCACGCCAAATGACATGAGGAGTTAGGTCCCTGAGAATCACCAAATGGAAGGAGAAAGCCAACTACTTCAAACTGTCCACAAGGACCAGACACAGGGAAGCTGACAAGGATTCTGTCATGTGCGCCCTGATGTTGTCTGAAACTGCAGAGACATGAAGTCTGTAGACACTCACATTGAATTCTCTCCTAATCACACCAGTTCCTTTGCCTCTGTGTTCCAGAGCGCACGCACTCGCTCTCGCTCGCTCTGTGTGTGTGTGTGTGTGTGTGTATGGGCACTCCTAAAAATCGAGAAAAAAAAAACCATGCAGGGTGGTAGTGGTGCATGCCTTTAGTCCCAGCACTCAGGTGACACAGGCAAGAGAGCCTTTTGAGTTGAGGCCAGCCTAGTCTACAGAGCAAGTTCTAGGACAGCCAGAGCTACAGAGAGAAACCATGTCTTAAAAAACCAGAAAATGGAAAGAAAGAAAAAAACAAAACAAAAAAACCCTATAAAGTTGTTTAAATTAAAATCCCAAAATTAACACCATCTGGTGAAAACTTGTTCATAGAAAATCTGAATACAGGGCCACATAAGCAGCCACCCAGTGTTGGCCCACGCACTGTTCAAGATCAATACAAGTGAGGCTGTGCCCTCACATTCTATCATCACCCTGTGCCTCTGTCCCAGTGAGCAAATGCACTCCTCTTGTACACTTGCAAAAACCAGAAAACCAGACACCATTCTCAACTAGCTCACTATACCGTACCACCTATTCCACAAAAAACAAAAACAAACAGGACAAGGACAAAGTGTACCCACTGAGGAGTAAACCCAGAAAGGCCTGTAAATGGATATAAGGAAATGTGCAGTGTCTCCTCCTGATTTAACAGCTAAGCCTTGTCCAAATGGTATGGAGCCTAGCTCATCTCTTCCAGGGGCCAGACAGGGAGGCCCTGAGAAGCACTGCTCAGAGTGGGCATCTTGTTTCTACTTTACAACAGCCAGATCTCCTGACAAGGGTAAAGATGTGAGTTATGGCCAGACAACACTCTACCAGCCACATGGTGGCACTGTGCACCACTGAGAAGACAAGATGAACTGCTCCACGCTTGTTCCTACTCTCAGGCAAGCTGTTCTGTCACTTCTGGCAGTGTACTCACGTTTCTATGTAGCTAGAAGGAGTGTGAGAGACGTTGTCCAGACGTTCCTGCAAAGCTGCCAGCACTTGTGGGTTCTGCATCACCTGGTCTGTGAGTTTTTCTACAAGGAGTTGGAAATGAGACGAATTATTTAGGAGCCAAGAACCCAAACACCAACATGCACCCCAGCTACTCAAGAGCCTGAAAGGGAATACCATGCCAAGACCTTATCTCAAAATAAAAAGACACAAGAGAGCTGGGCTGTAATTTAACAGCATAGTACTTACCTAGCACATGAAGCCCTGGGCTCAATCTTTATTACCACAAATGTGTATTACAAATACATTCCCAGCTGGGCATAGTGGTGCACACCTTTAATGCCAGCGCTCAGGAGGAAGAGACAGACATCTCTGAGTTCTGGAGCCAGCCTAGTCTACACAATGAGTTCCAGGACAGCCAGGGCTACAGAGAAACCCTATCTCAGAAAATAAACCAAAAAGTAGTACACATTCCCTGCTGCTTTTTATGCCAATATTCATAAGAAGCTTGTGTTAGGCACAGATAAGAAGAAAGACACTCTACTGTCTCAGACCACATTTGCTTTAAAAATAAATAAAACCCCAACATATGTCTACTTAACTTTGCTACTAATTTCTAAATATAATAAAGTATAGAGACTTATATTTTAAAAGTGTCTTTGTTACAGGGCACCCAGGAGGCAGAAGCAGGTGGATCTCTGAGTTTGAGGCCAGCCTGGTCTGCAGAGTAAGTTCCAGGACAGTCAGGGCTGTTGCAGAGAAACCCTGTCTCCAAAAACAAAACAAACAAAAAGTATCTAAATTACCCCAGGGGGTAGTTGGTGATAGTCAGAGGCCTGTAGACAGCTAAGCCCTAAGCCCCTATCTGAGATCACTAACTACCAACTTTCAGGGGTCTAACTCTGGTTACACCTTGCTTCCCATTCCCATTGGTGCTTGGGAGCAAGGGACAGGGTCAAGATTAGCTTCTAAAGTGAAACAGCATCCACCCACTTCTCAGTCCAAAGAGATGGCTCTCCCCAGCTTGCCCTCTTCCCAGAAAGCCCTTTTCCCTTAAAAACCACCTCTAGCAAAAAGTACTCTGACCTCCTTAATCCTTCTGACAGTTAACATGCCTTTGTTCTAGACTTGTAACACTGAGCTATTATTTAGAATCTGTTCCCCAAATTTAAAAAAAAAAAAGGGAGACACTAAGAGAGTAGGAACTGTCCTTCATTGGTGATGGAGTTGAGCAATTTCCCTCAATATAGTCCAGGCCCACCTAGAACTTGAAATTCTCCTGCTTGGACTCCCAAGTGTTGGGATTATATTATATCATAATCTGCACACCTAGCTCAGAGACAGATTAAGTGTCTTTATGTACATAGTGATACATCTAGGTTTTGCTTCAAAACAAGCAGGAGAGGGAAGTTTAGAGTGCCAACTCTGGTTAACATTCTGATGCCCAGATCATATGATAAGCAGTAAATAGGATTGTTGTTCTCTTTTGTGGAGTCTAAATTTCTAGTCACTAAATGAAGTGCCGGTTCTTCTCTCAGAAACTCGTTACTGCTGTTATAATTACTGTAATAAGTGGTTCTGAAGAAGAGACTCCCAGTCACACATGGAAACCCTCCAACAGCGTTTCATCCATTACACTGACCTGTATTACTGGCATTTTTAGTAGCTTCCACAGAATCTGTAGGGCCTCCATCTGAAAGACTAAAACAAGTTTACAAAGTATTATAAACACGAGTCATAAATACAGCACCAATTGGCATTTTCAGTGTTTGTCCAATGTATTAGGGATCTATGCAGCGAGAGATTCCAGGTCAGCTGAGGGCAACACTGGCTGGGCATGTTGGCACAGCTTTTATCCCAGCATGTGGGAGGCAGAGGCAGATGTATCTGTGAATCCAAGGCTAGCCTTGTCTACAAAGTGAGTTCCAGGACAGACAAAACAACATAATGAGACTCTGACCCCCAAGGGGGTGGGGAGATGACAAACCAACCAGATGATAATGACTTGTGTTCTTCAAGTGAGACTTCCTCTCATCTAAACAGATCACACCCACCCAATCCCTTACCTCTTACACCCAACACACAGGCTGCTTTACACAGTTCTAAAGTGCAACCCTTGCCAAAGCTTCTTAATTTTCCTTTTTGTTTGGAGTCTAACTCAGTAGTCCAGGCTTTGTGGGTATTTGGATGACAAGTATGAACTGCCACAGTTCACGTCTGAGTGCCGCATCTGCATGTGCGCCTGCAGCCAGAAGAGGGCATCAAACTGCGGTCTAGGTGGTTGTGAGCCACCATGTGGTTGCTGGGAACTGAACTCAGGACCACTGGAGGAAGACAGTGCTCTTACTCAATGAGCCATCTTTTCAGCCTCAGTCCACCCCATTTTTATCTTGAAAACTCAAACAACAACTGAGCAAAACAAAATGTATGTGTGCCATGTGAGGTTGTGCACACCTTCAATCCCAGCACTTGGGAACAGAGACAGGTGGATCTCCAGGAGTTTTGAGCCATCCTGTTGACCACAAGAAGGTCTAGGCCACCTGAGGCTACACATTGAGACCCTGTCTTAAAAACAAAACAAAACCCCAAAACAAAAATTGTTTATGCATATGTCCATTTTTGAGTATGTGCAATGGCAGTGGAGGCCAGAAAAAAACTTCAGATTCCCAGAAGTTTGTGAGCTACCTAATGTGGGTGGTGGGAACCAAACTTAGGACTTTGCAAGAGCAGTACACATTCTTAACCACTGAACCATCTCTCCAGCCCTTAATCTTTAATAGCCAATTCCTTGATTGTATAATCATCCTGTAGCACTTAAACAACACCACTCAAACAACTAGCTACCATGTGGTCAGCAGCACACACAAGTGGTCTCATGCAGTGGATGCAATGATCACCAACCACACAGAATCACCAAACAATGACCTTCAAAAGCAGAGGCCTAATGGCTAGCAATAAAAATCCTTCCCTGATGCCTGGTAGCTATATCAGGCTAATGACATGACTTCACCAAAAGTGGGGAAAAAGAGGTTAAAGGCCAGGGAGAACAGAAACTTCTACACAAGGCCTCCAAATATCAGTGTCTGAGACAAGTGGTATCTGACATCAATTTCTTTGCCAGCAAAACTAAGAAAAAAAGGCCATTATCGCTTGAAGTTTAAACTATTTAACTTTGAGGCCAGGCAGTGGTGGTGTACTTCTTTAATCCCAGCACTCTGGAGGCAGAGGAGGGTGGATCTTTGAAGGTCTGAGACAGCCTGGTCTACAGAGTGAGTTCTAGGACAGCCAGGGCTACACAGAGAAACCCTGACTCAAAAACAAAAACAAGCAAAAACACAAAACCCAAACCCAAAACCAACCATTTAACTTTGAATTCTAGTTTCTGAAATACAGTGGGCTCTAGCTCCCAGACTAATTTTGAAGTCCAATAAAGTCCACTTTTGCTTACCTGTTTTCTGCCATCTGAATGCCTTTGTCCCCTACAAATGAGAAAGTTCACAGTTACATTCACAACAAAAAAATGTATCACTCTTCCAACATCAACTAATGATGGCACTCCAGACATAGCAACTGAGATCTTTCTGAAACTGAAGGAAATGAAATTCTCCCAGATGTAGCCTGACACTATTTGAGCACGCATGTTAATCTCATAGACAGGGGCACTTAAAATCTAGGTTTCACTGGACATGGTAGTGCATGCCTTTAATCTCAACAACTGGGAGGCAGAAAATTGTGCTGGTGCTAGGAAAACAGGAGACTTGGGAAAAACAATTCTGGCAAGAATGATATGCAACTGTTTCATAGTTAACTTAGATCAATCTTCTATTAGGTTTTCATTGTTTCAAAACAAAATGTGCGCAGGTGGCTCATACCCTTTAATCCCAGGGTTTGGTAGGCACAGACAATCTACCTACTGAGGTTCAGGACAGCCAGGGATACCCAGTGAAACCCCACCTCAAAGAAAACAAAAAAAACCAAAACAAAAAAAAAAACACACAAAAACATAGCACATGATGCTATGGTTAGGGTTTCCACTGCTGTGACAAAACACCATGACCACAAGGCAAGTTGGGGAGAGTTCATCACATGCCAAAGGAAGTCAGGACAGGGAACTCAAGCAGAGCAGGAACCTGAAGGCAGGAGCTGATGCAGAGGCACAGTGGTGCTGCTTACTGGCTTGCTCAGCCTCCTTTCTTATAGGACCACCAGCCCAGGGTGATCCCATTCACAAACACTGGACCCTCAAACGCTGATCACTACTTCAGAAAATACCTTACAGCAGGATCTCAGAGGCATTTCCTCAACTGGTGCTCCTTCCTCTCTGATGACCCTACATTGTATCAATTTGACACACAAACCAGCCAGTACATATGACTATTGTCTTTTTGAAACTAAGTTAGTTATTTATTTGGTTTCTGGTTTGTTTGTTTGTTTGTTTTTTTCTGAGACAGGGTTTCTCTGTATAGCCTTGGCTGTCCTGGACTCACTTTGTAGACCTCTGCCTCCCTGTTAGCTGGGATTAGAGGCTTGTGCAACTGTGCCTGACTAAACCTAAGTTATTTTATGGACGCACAAAAAAGAGTAAGGTGACAACAGTACTGCAGATGACCAAACCCTCAGCAACACAGCAGCTTCTCATACCCAGCTTCAGCTCCAAAGAACCTTCCACAGATCCTAGCCAAACTCACAGGCCACAGGATCTACATTCCTACATCCACCCTACAAAGCTCACCCTTTTCAATGCCAGCAAACACTGTTGCCCAGATGGCCAACACAGAGGCTTTTCTGCCATATACCCTTGGTTCATGGTCTTCATGAACACCTTAGTCAAATGTGGCTTCCTATCCCTTGCTTTTAACTTAGATGGCAAGATTTCTGGGTTAAAAAATGAGTAATAAATACTGCTGAGCTGGTTTTACACACTGGCACTCCTTACACTTTGGCTACATACAGTACCCCATTACCTACCTATGACTAATAGCACCTTCTCTAGACTACACTCGCAGGACCCCCACCCTTTCCCAGCTGTACAGCACTCCTCAGTACCTGGGTCTCTCAGTACCTGGGTCTCACCATCAAAAACTCAAAAAACGTAGAAGCCATACCCACCTGAAGCAACTTTGAAGCTCAACTGCCTCACTAGAATGGTACGGCAGTCCTGCACATCCCTATGACCCATGCATACTCACCGCCCTACCCTGTGATTCTATACCCTGGACACTGAGACCAAGGCAACATGCTCCAGCACCATCCATTATTGTGTTTATCAAACATTGAAAGTCACAAAGAGCTATCAATTTGCAGGTACGAGATAAACATACATTTTGCTTTAAAGGCTGAAGTGACAGGTTTAATGCTGGTTTTATGAAGCCACAGTACAAAGCCTTGTCAGGAAAACTACTTTTAAAATGCATCAAGAGCCAGACACAATGATACACGCCTACAATCACAGGACCTGGAAGGTGTGGTTATGCTGGCTACATGCAAGTGGCCAGCCTGGGCTACAGAAGTACCTGTCTGTCTCTCTCTGCTTTTTGGTGACAGGGTTTCTCTGTATACCCTTGGCGATCCTGGACTTGCTTTGTAGACCAAGCTGGCCTCAAACTCAGAGATCTGCCTGCCTCTGCCTCCTGGAGTGCTGGGATTACAGTCACGTGCCACTGCACCCAGCTCAGAAGTACCTGTCTTAAAACAAAAAAACCTAGCAATCAAGTTAAATTATGACAGACATCAGGGGCCCTAAGTTAATAGACTACAGAGGTTTAGGTTCCCTTCCAAGGCCAACATGTTGCTTTTATTTGGGCAACACAAGACAACAGCTCAATTACAGATTCCTCTGTTTTGTTCCAAACATCAAAAAAACCTTTCAGAGGAAAAACTTTTTAAACTTTAATAGCAAATTTTAAACTGGCCACTTCTTAAAGATTAAACAAACAAAAAGCCTTTTGTGCATATGAATGCCTGCATGCACGTGTAGTATACATGCTCATAAGAGGCCAGAAGAGGACACCAGATCCTCCTGCAGATGGTTTAGGGCCACTGCACAGGTAATAAGAACCAAGCTCATGTCTGCTGCAAGAGGAGCCAGTGCTCTCAATTGTGAGCACCTAAACTGGCACTCCTAAAAGACCAAGAAAAGCATAAGCTGTGGAGTGTCATCACACTTCACAAAACCTACACTTTTATATGCCATCTGTCTTCATGAAGTCAAAGGTCCTCAAAGTCTTACACAAGATAAGCAAATGATTACTACTAACCCAAACTAGCCTGAAGAGACGGGTCAGTGGATAAAGTGCTTGCCACCCCACCTGGTGATCTGAATTTAATTACTGGGCTCATATGGAAAGAGAGAACAGACTCCTGGGTCCTCCGACCTCCAAGGCACAGTAACTTGGTTCACAGTCTGAAAGATAGCAGGCTTACCCAGTGAAGCTGAGGATGTGTGATCAGGTCCTACAGAACTTAGGGCCATGTCAAAGGGGCTAAGCAAGTGAGGCTAGACAATGGACATAGCTCATCACTACTCCTATTATCCTAAGTGCACATAGTAAATTTTAAACCCCCAGGGAACTGATTCAGATTCTCAGACAATCACAATGTGTTGCTAACTGGGCTGGAGATGCAGCTCAGCAAACCACTCTCCAACAAGACGAGTGTCTGGGTCCCTTCCTAGAAAAGGAGGAAAGGGTTACTAGTCACAACACTCATTTATCTTTTAAATTTTTTTAATTTATTTATTATGTATACAATGTTCTGTCTGCATGTACACCTCATGTCAGAAGAAGGCACCAGATCTTATTGTGGATGGCTGTGAGCCACCATGTGGTTGCTGGGAATTGAACTCAGGACCTCTGGAAGAGCAGCCAGTGCTCTTAACCTCTGAGCCATCTCTCCAGCCCCTATCTTTTAAATTTTTGAGCTGTTAAAAACCAAAGTGAGCCACAGTACTGCTATGAGTTCAAGGCCAGCCTTTGATACACTATAAAACCTTGTCTGTCTCAAATACTGTTGTAGTTCCCTGCCCCTAAATAAAAGGGTAGAGAGTATCCAATCCTAAACACACACCAGAAGACTTTACCTTATGTTTAAAATAATTTAAACTATACTTAATGTCTACTAATCTAATGTATATGGCCTTCCTTCATCATTTAGCCTTTATGACAAAATTTAACTAAACCAGGTGGCAGCTCCTCTATAATCTCGCTACACGAGGTTGAAGCCATGGAGTCAGAATACGAAGACCAACCTTAACTGAGACAAGAGAACCTCTCTCAGAAAAATACAGAGCAAACCATAGGAAGTCAGATGAAGTAGTACACACCTGCAGGACACTATAGGAGTGAGACTGAGGTCAGGCTGGGTGATACAGTGAGACTGTCCTAAACAACCAGGCTTGCATCAGGCCTGGGTTTGACTGCAGCACTGAATAAATGGGTGGTGATTCATCATCAGGTATACAGCAAGTTCCAGGACAGCCAGGGCCTTGTCTTTAAAACAATAACAAAGCAGGAGACTCCCACCCCCAAGTGTTGATAGATCTAGGCAGATATTGAAGTAATATAGCTGCAGACAAAGAACCACAGCCATCAATCTTTGCTGCAGGTTTTGAAAGGTAACATGGCCTTGACTTCATACTTCTAACCTCTGAACTATGACACAATAGATGTGCTGTTTGAAGCAAAATTAAGAAACAACAAAATCCCCAAAGAAAACAATTCTCCATGTAACATAGTTATTTGACAATGTTTTATTTTATGTGTGTTGTGTGCGCCTCTGTGCACACACGTGTAGAGGCCAAAGGATATAGGGTGTACTGCTTTCCCACTTTCCACCTTATTTCCTTGAGACAAGTCTCACTGAACTTGAAGCTAGTTTTAGGGTAGGCCATACCTGGCTTTCCACATACATGCATGGGTCCAAATTGAGGTTCTCACAATTGCGCAGCAAGAGCTCCCCAAACACTGAATCATTTTCCCAGCCCTAATAATAAAATATTTTATAATTCTTTATTACATATTTATTGTGGGGGGGTATTGTTTGTGCCATATACATGGAGGTCAGAGGACAATTTCCAGGAATGGATTCTCTCCTTTTAGTATACAGAGGCCACAGAACACACAGGTCCCCAGGCTTGGCAGCAGGCACCCTTATCCGCTGAGCTTTGTTAGCCTATAATATTTTTAAGCAATCAGATGTACGTTAGATTGGTAACTTCGGGTACTTGATGGGGTTTTTTTCTGCTTTTCTGTTTGCTTTTGAAATTTCTCATCAGTGTTTTTAACACTAATAACGAGAAACTTCCAGGAGGACAGAGCGTGTCCACCGACTCAATTCAGTGTTCAGGGCTCAGCAAAGGACTTAGCATGAAACAGGTAGCCAAGAATCTCAGCCCAGTTAATCCCTGCATGTAAGTACCTGTACCATGGTACTGAACTCCCTCTGCACACTTTGGCCTACCCTAAGCAATTTTGGAAGACACAGGATGAACCATTTCCTTAGTCACACCTGTTTACAATATCTACTAAAATACCTCTATCAGAAAACAGGAGTTATCTTGCCAAAGAGTTATAGAGGCCAAACCACCAGGCTTCAGGAAAAATGAGGTTTGTTTGTTTGTTTTTTCCTCAAGCAAAATACTTCTCTGGTAGAAGAGATAATGCTGCAGCAGTTGGAAAAGTCATGAGAAGTGTACAAGCAGAGATGATAGCAGTTGTCTTAAGCTGGCATTGGCTATCTCTTCATCTTATTAAGAAGCATTTCCTTTCCCCATACTTGAAATTACAACCTCCCAAAACCCCTGTGCCTAAAAAGTATTTGCCCCCATCTGACTCTGGCCTGGTCCTACTGCAGGAAGGGGAAGGCCACTATTTACTACTAGAGACCTTAGAGATGTGCTGGAGATCTTGCATGAATATGGCACAAAGCCACAAAGCTACTCTGAAGTAACTGAGTGAGTGTGACTTTGTACATAAAGCTCAGAACTAATCTTACCTCACTAGACTGCCTTTCCTGGGCACAGGACAGAAGCACACTCAGTTACAAGAGCTGACAGAACAACACGGAAAAAGGAATTTAAGGCTGCGCAGCAAACAGAATTAAAAGGTAAAGTTCACAAAGCTAGCTTCTGTAGTCCATACTACAAAGATACAATGTTCCTCCTGTTACTGAAAAATTCAATAGCAGACTAAAGTAAGGCAGCTGAGCTTCCTCTACAGAGGGCAGGGGAAAACTGACTGTTAAATGAAAACAAACTACACAACAATCAACTATGTCTTCAAAATGCCTAAAAGTCCAATCCAAGACTCTATTTACCCATCAAAACAGGCCACCAGTCTGTGATCAATAACAAGTTTCCCAGGTATGGTTCACTAACAGAGTCCCCCAAAAAGGCTAGGGGTAGAAGAGGAAGTCCCTGTGGTTCCCCTAGCAGCTTCCTCCACTACAGTAGTAGCTGCAGCAAACTGACATCAACTTCAATTCTTTTATTTATTACGTACACAGTGTTCTGCCTGCATGTGTGCCTGCAAGCCAGAAGGCATTAGGTCACATTATAGATCGTTGTGAGCCACCATGTAGTTGCTGGGAATTGAACTCAGGACCTCTGGAAGGGTAGTCAGTGTTCTTAACCTCTGAGCCATCTATCCAGCTCCTCAACTTCAATTCTAAATGCCTAAAACACACCTCCTCTCTCTTGCTGTAGTGCTGGCTGGCCTTGAGCTTCCCGCTTCTACCTCCCCCGACAAACAGACACCACAACCACTTCCTTTTAAATAAACAGAAAACCTTTTACTCACTGGCTAGTGGTCCCCAACAGATCACAACTACTCCCTTTTTTTCAGAACAGGTCACCTGGGTCTGGATCCAAGCCGCAAAAATACCTATCTGCCAACTTCACACAGAAGGCCCTTAGACCTTCACAGATTTAAAACTTTCTTAAAATTCTATCTTATTTATATGTATGGTTATTCTCCCAGCTCGTCTGTGCACCACCTGACGCCAGAAGAGGGTGTTGGAACCCTGAACTGGAGTTATAGACCATTAGGAGCCACCCCAAGGGAGTGGGACCCAAACCTAGGTCCTTTGTAAGCCCGTGCAATGCTCTTAACTGCTGACCCATCTCTCCTCACCCTACATTACTCTTGCCCAGAATTTTTTTTCTTTCAAAACAAAAATTTTAGGTATTGGCAGAAAAAAAATTTATATAAATACAACACAAACTTCTGTACAGACCTTAAAGACAGCTAGCAGGGACTTAATACATGCTTCTGCACAGGTCTTAAACTACACAGCATAAAGACAACAGGAACTGAGTACTCGGCTCACTAACAAGTGGCAAATTGAAAAAAAAATTTAAATATCTTGCTGTCTCGCCAAGACTGATTTTAAAGATCCAGTGCAGGTGGAACTATAGGTGTGTACTGCCACACCTATACTAGTTGGGACATTTTAAGATTCAAACACAAAGTCAGACTGAAGTGATGAAGTACCGCATCCCAAAGAACTGCATCTCTGAAAAAGGATTCAGTTGCCCACTGGTAAACTCTATATTCTCAACTACACAAATCCAAGCACCAGGACGGCCATGCTTTCTGAGACGATCCCAAAATATGCATTTTTCCCCAGAATTTTGGTGAAGGTTTTTAATCTAGAAACCGATAAAACTGCCTATTATTTTCACCACTCTATATTAATTATGAAAAAGTTTAGGCCTGAAAAGTAATAGATCAAAATATAAACATTTTGATGTCCTGTAACATTGTAAAACTATATTGGTCAACCAAGGAAGAAAAAGACCTACAACTGAGTTTTACAGCATCTACTTTAGACAAAAGCATTAAAACGATGCAGGTGCCCACTGCTCCTGACAGGTAAATCTCTTTAATTCTGGACTATACCCCAATCCTATCATTGCCCCCCCCTCAGAATTTCACTGTTCATCCGAACGGTACTTATTTAATGATAAATATTTATCTAGTATAACACTCGACCAGGTTTAAATCTATTTGACTTTAAATCCAAGCTATCATCACACTTAACCTAACAGGGCCTTAATTTGCAACACAGCCCTGACACTCCTATGCCAAAAATTCACAACACTCCAAACCCCATTTCTTTTCGAGCTTTATGCTGCATTTTGAACTTCCAGATTAGGTATGTTCATTTGCCAAACCTACAAATATTCCACAAACTGAACCGATTCTGAACCCAGGCGTTCCTTGTTAAGGCATGCTCAGCCTGCTGCACCTCTATCACAGACTATTGTGAATGGAGTTAAAAGTTTAACGGAGCCCCTGATGTGTACGTAGTAAGCAGAGATTAGTCACCGAGAGGAGGCAGCTACTACGACAGGGAGGCGGCAGTAACTTAAAAGCATGTAACTTCAACCTGGGCCTTTTTGTTGGGGAATTTGCATATGCCCGTTATGGTAGCGTACGTGCAGGAAGCTACCGCAGAAATTCCTCCAAGAGGCAGCAAGGCAAAGAGTGGCAGAAACGCAGGCCAACGTGCCCCAAGGATACCCCTGGGAGGAGGGGTACTGCTGGCGACCCCCAAACCTTTAGGGGCCCATAGGTCTGAAGGGCTCAGTTGTGTCCCCAAGCTGGCTCCGCCTCCACCGTTCACTCTGAGAGTGAGGCCGAAGCAGGACGCCGTGCGGAGACCATGCAAAGCCCGGAAGGGCGAGGCGGCGGCCCGGTGGACCCCTTCCTTCCCAGGCGCGGTTTAAGACAAGGCGCACCCAGGCCCACCTCGCTGGGGAGGCCTTGTCCCCTTAGGGAACCGCCTGCGCGGCGTCGCGTGCGCTCTTAGGCGGCGGGAACAAAGCGCGCTGACCTTCAGCCGGGGGCGGGGCGGCGCGCAGAAGGGACGGGCCCGCCATCCGCCGCCACCCGCCACACGGACCGCCGACCGGGCCGCCGCCCGCCTCTGCTGGCCGCCATGGCGCGTCGGCCCGCCCGCGCCGCCCACTCCCGCCTCCACCGCCTCCGCCCCAGTCCCAGTCCAGCCGCCCGCCGCGCCGTTACCCGCCGGCACCGCACCTCGCGCCTCCTGCGGCAGTGGCGCCCGTGCTAAGCTCGCTCCGGGACTGCGCCGCCGTGGCTGCCAACAAGACTACCTGCCATTGGTCGCGTCGCCAGGCTCCGCCCTCCGCGAGTAAATCGGGCTGTGAGTGAGCGATAGAACTGTATGTCAACTGCGCCCCGGCGCTGAGAGAGGCGGCATCCAATCAAGATCCGCCGAGGGGGCAGGGCGCCGAGCCCAAGCCCTCAAGCTCTATGTAAATAGAGTAATGACGTATATTCTGGCGCACGCGCAGTTCCGTGCCTCTTTAAAGGGGCTGCTGGAGGACCTACACGGCCCTTGATCCGGCCGCAACCTGTAGGGTCTGTTCCACCTGGGCCTATTGGCCGCACTTTCCCCAAAATTCTTGCAAACCCCGGCCTGGGGAAAGCACCACCTACTCCTCAAGGCCTTTGGGCCCTCAGTCTACAGTGTCTGCCTGGCCTGGGGCTACCTTGCTGATAGTCTGAAAACTTCAACACACCTCTACTGGCTGGTTTTGCGTGTCACGTTGACCTAAGCTAGAGTTACCTGAAAGGAGGGAAGCTTAATTGAGAAAAAGGCCTTCATATGATCCAGCTGTAAGGCATTTTCGTAATTAGCGATTGAGGCGGGAGAGCCCAGCCTCTTGTGGGTGGTGTCTGGGCTGATTGCCCTGGGTTCTATTGAAAAAAAAAAAAAACAAACCCCTCCATGGCCTGTGGATTAGCTCCGTCCTCCAGGTTCCAGCCCTGCTTGCATTCCTGTCCTGACTTCCTCCAATGATGGACTATGATATGAAGTGTAAGCCGAATAAACCCTTTCCTCCCCAACTTGCATTTTGGTCATTTTGGTTTTCGTCGAAGCAATAGAAACCCTAAGACAACACCCGATTTAAAAAAAAAAAAAAACAACTAATAATAAATTACCGGCAGATAGTGTGTGTTTCCCTAAAAAAGTCTACAAAAAGGGTGGTTGAAAACAAAGCTAAGTGTGGTGGTCCTGCATGCTTGTCATCAGTCCCAGAATCTGTGAGCTAAGAGGTGCAAGTGAGAGGATGAGCAGCTTTGTCACTTTCAACTATGCAGCAAGTTTAGGGCCAGCCTGAGCAACATGAGATCCTGTCCCAAAACTAAACTAAACTCCATTAAAGTGAAGTGTGTGACTGAAGGACAGAAGGGTTACAGCGCTGCTTTACCGTATTATTTCTCTCTGGTCCTTAAATTGGAATTATGTACTATACAAAAGTTTTATTTACAAAATTAAGAAAAGCAAATAAGCTCATAAGTTTTAATTTTTTTATTCGGGGAGTGAGGTGTGGTTAAAGCAGACAAGTACAGATAATAGTCTGGCAGCCAGGGACTCCATTTGGTTTGGGCTATTCACACACTCTTGATAATACATCTGGCAGTCTAAGAGTTCCCCCCCCCAACACATTTTTTTTCTTTTTTTTAATCTTAATCTTTAATCCACCGGGCCGTGATGGCACAAACTGTTAATCCAAACACTCAGGAAGCAGAAGCAGTCAGATCTCTGTGAGTTCAAGGCCAGCCTGGTGGGCCTGTCACAAAGTATTTCTGAGCTACACTATTACCTCCCTTTTATATACAGTTTCCTTGCTACTTCACAATCTGTGTGTACCTTTATTTCAACTCCTTGAATAAAGCACTCAGCCCCCAACAACTGGTAACAAGTTTAATAAAGATATTTCATTATTTGATATTTTTGAGACGGGGCCTCACACCTGTAGCCTTGGCTGTCTGGAACTCCCTATGCAGATAAAACAGGCCATGAACTCAGAGATAGATGCCTGCTTCTGCCTCCTAGATACTGGGATTAAAGGTGTGCATAGACGCCTGCTTCTGCCTCCTAGATACTGGGATTAAAGGTGTGCATAGATGCCTGCTTCTGCTTCCTAGATACTGGGATTAAAGGTGTGCATAGATGCCTGCTTCTGCCTCCTAGATACTGGGATTAAAGGTGTGCATAGATGCCTGCTTCTGCCTCCTAGATACTGGGATTAAAGGTGTGCACGAACCACCATACCTTGAGTAATAAAGCTACTTGAATATAGCCTGAAGCATCGGGATTAAGAGAGGTGCTTGGGAGGCAGAAGCAGGCGAATCTCTGAATTCAAGGTCAGTCTGGTCTACAAAATGAGTCCAGGACAGCCAAGGTTTGTTATACAGAAAAACCCTGTCTCAAAATGAGAGAGAGAGAGAAAGAGAAGAATGAGAGGTATTCAGAAGAGGTGTGTGGAAGGAGTCTAAAGCATGACACTACTTAATTTTTAAACCTTACTAAAATTTTAAGTTTAATATTTTTATTCTTTTTTTTCTCAACAGGTTTCTTAGTGTAGTTCTGGCTGTCCTGGAGCTTGCTTTGTAGACCAGAGGCCAGCCTTGAACTCAGAGATCCACCTGCCTCTGCCTCCCAAGTGCTGGGATTAAAAGCATGTGCCACCATCACCTGGCTTAAATTTAATCTTTAACTGTTGCTGTAAATTACATCCTCTGAGCAATCTGACTTAGCCACAGGGCCATATTGACAAGCTTCTCTTAAAGTAGGTTTGCCTGGCTTTCTGCAGGCTGCATTCCATGTCTTGAATATGGACTGTGTCTTTCATCCAAGACTGTCCCTCTTGCTCAATGCCTACACTTTAAATCCAAAGCACAAGCTGTTTATCTCTGCTTAATAAGCTTGCTAACTTTGATTCACTATGACTTTTCTTGCACCATAGTCAAGGATCCAGTTTTATGTGAGTTGAGGAGGTATCTAAGAAGGAAGGAAATGTGTCAGGCCAATGGTAGCAGTGCTAGGCTATGTCTCTTCATTGCTGCTGATTAGGGTTCCAGGGAGGTAGTCCCTCTATATAGAGTAGAGAGTGGGGTACCAGCCCAGCCTTCCCATGTCAGTTTACAAAAAAGCATCTAATTTGGCTAGCAAATAAGGTTCCCAGGCAGGGATGGATGAGTTGTTTTCATTTCTTAGAAAATAGTCCTTTTGGGTGATGGAGAGATGAGTCAGTGGTTAAGATCACTGGCTGCCCTTCCAGTCCAGAGGACCTGAGTTTAGTTGCCAGCACCCACATGGCAATTCACAACTGTCTGTAACTCTGGTTTAAAAGGATCTGACACCCTCACACAGACACATATGTAGGCAAAGCACCAATGCACATGAAATAAAAATGATTTTTTTAAAAAGGGAAATTAGTCCTTTTGTCTGGTGAAGGTTGCTTGCAAAACAATTTTCTGCACTGTTTATAACAGTGCAAGCCAGTAAGCTGAAGGCTCTTGTTGGAGGAGTTGATAACAGGAGTTGCTGTCTTAATTGGCTTTTCACCTGGCAAACGCCCTTTAAAGGGTTTAACTCACGGTACAAGGGACACCCAGTCTATCATGATGGGGAAGTCAAGGTGACAGCAGCTTGAACCAGCTGGCCACATTAGGTCTACAGTCACAAACAGCAGCCCTGGCACTCAGCCCACTTGCCGTTTCATACAGTCTAGGATCCCCCCCCCCTCCAACCCCAGGAAATGCTCCTGCCCATAATTAAGAGGGGTTTTCCCAATCAATTATCCTAAAGAATATAATCGCTGAGGTCTATCTCCCAGGTGATTCTAGTTTCTTGCATTGGCAATGCCTACCATGACAGCTGGTTATAAACCTCAACAGTATTCAGATTGTGTCCCCCTCAGTTAACTATCCATGGGGGCATGCCTGCCTCTTCCTTCACCACCAGGCTTTGCTTTGGGTGAGAGTGAGAGAGAGGCGAAGAAGCACGGGTAAAAGAAAGTAGAAGGAACACCGGCGTTTTCAAGTCCTGTCTAATAGTCTCAAGCCTACTTTCTGTCATGGCATCTCTCCCACCTGGGTGTTGGTGAGCCATCAAGGTAGGAGCCCCGTGGGAGCTGTTGCTAGCTTCTGAATCAGATGGAGGTGGATGACTATGTGAGGTCTTTCCCTGCCGTGATTTGACCAAGAAGTGGGCAACATTCTCCCCAAACCTCCCATCTGTAAGGACTTTGGGAATGCTCTACTGCTTTCCTGAGTTGGTATAACCAAGTAGTTCAAGCTGGGTGTCTTACTAACCAGAAATGTACTTTAGAGACTAGACTGAAATGAATATGAGGGTTGGGATAGGGGCCTCCTCCTTGAATCCTCCACCAACTGGGGACCCAGGCTTTCCATGGCTGGTGTTTGCAATACTATAATCCCATGGCTGTCTGCACATGGCCTTCCCTTAGGTCCAAATCCTAGACCTACCCTCATGATTTCATCCTCTAGGGCCATCTTCAGATGTCACCTGCATAGGCACCAGGAACTGGGTCTTAAACAGAACTATGGGGGCCCCTGTGTATCTCACCTGATGTTAAAGCAGGGTGTTGGTAGCTGTCCTAGATGTCAAAGGCTAAAGGGTAGGGACTCTTGGGTGAGACCCTTACCTAGCTGGTGACCCCGAGCCGAGTGCCTGTTTCCCCATGTGCCTACTTCAAGAAGCTTCGGTGGATTAGAGCAGCACCAGGTGAGCTGTCAGCTTGAGGCCAGTATTAGCTGTTCTCACTGGCTCCTGTCCACCTATGTAGTAATAACAAGAGATGCAATCTACACCTAAGGTCCCAGCAGCCAGAAACTTGCAGCCTAGTAGTTCCCTTTACTCTCAGTCCTCAGAGTGGCTCAGCCCACACCAAGCCCATGGGGGACATACGGTCCCCCACAGGCCCTGTGCTCATGAAAGTAAATGCTGGAGGCAGCCAGGAGCAATGCAACTGTGGGATTTATATGCTGGGCTGAAGACCAATTCTGGAAACTTTCCCCCCCATGGAATTAAATCCAGGGCTTTGGCACATGCTAAGCAAGCTATATGTTTTTGGGTGGCCTTGTTAAATTACCCAAGTTAGCTTTGAACTCACTCCATGGCTTGGACTAGCCTTGAACTTTAGCCTCCCAAGTAGCTAGGAATTGCACAGTCTGCACCACTACACCTACCTCTAACAGCATTTTGAATGGCTAGGAAGACCAGTTCATATTCACATAGTAGCTTAGATACCACCTGAAGGCCACCTGCCTGCCCCTGGGGCTGTCTGTGCCCTGGCTGCTCCTCTGGGCCCCTTAAGAGTTTGAAAGAACCCGGGCATGGTGCCACATGCCTTTAATCCCAGCACTCTGAGAGGCAAAGGCAGATGGCTCGCTATGAGTTTGAGGCCAGCATGGTCTACAAAGTGAGTCCAGGACAGGTAGGGCTACACAGAGAAACCCTGCCTCAGATATATGTGTTTTGGAAGAAAGTTGAGAACGTCAAAGGCCCTCCTGTCTGCATGCTCCCGCCTCAGCCCCCCTCCTATCATTTAAGTCTTGCTGACAGTCAGCTCCTCTGAGAAGCCTTTGCTTCCAGCCTGCTTCCTCCATTGGATTATGCAGTTCTCTCAACACCTGCCCCTGCCCCTACCTCCCTACCTCTGGGAGTGTCAGGATTTTGGAGGAAAGGATTTGGGAGGTGATAGTGGCTAAGGTCCTAAAGTAGCCAGCAGCATAACACATTATAGGACCTGTGACTATCTCAGGTTGGCTCATGTCCCTACCCAATACAGGGGAGCCCACAAAAGAGGTGTCTTCAGGAGCAGATGTTTCTGACCCACGGATGTGACAGGGATTAGATGTGAAGGTCATGTCAGATGGAAACTCTAGCTAGGAGTGGGTTTTGTAACTACTTAGTGGGCCTGGGTACTCTGGCATCTTCTGGTGTGAGTGCCTGGCTCAGAACTTCCCAGCAGGAACTTGAAGAACCCTGCAAGGTCAACCGCCCTGAAGAGCAGCTCTTTAAACCCCTCAAGATGTCTGCTTCAAATTACAAGATAAAGCCATTACCATCTTCATCAGTAGCTGTGACTTTCTGCAAGAGATTCAAGATGGAATGTTAACATTTCCACTAAAGGTGTGGTGAGGCTGGTCATTAGAACCTCATTCGGAATTCTAACCACTTCCCCCTGCACCTCCCACCTACCTGGATGTAATTTTGCTTCAGCTGCACAGTTTGGCAGATGTTAGTCCACAGAGGTTAAAGTTAATGATGAGCATGGGGCTCCATCCATGTATCACTGGGAAAGCCGTGCTGGAGTGGGATTGTCCATGCTTCTTTAGTTAGCCTTCACTCCTGCTCCTGTAAGCCCACTGAACTCATTGATTCATCAAGCTAGACTTGGATGGAATCTTTCACTCTACTATGTCATTGGTACAATGGTCTGTTATGAGATTAGGTAGCAAGCTGGGTATGGTGGCTTGTGCCTGAAATCCAATAACTCAAGAGGCCGAGGTAAGAGAATAACAAGTTCCAGGCAAGTTTAGGCTACACAGTGAGTCCCAGGGCAGCCTGAGCTACAGGGTGAGGATGTCTCAGAACAAAATTAACGAAATAGTGACAATTTCACTTGTCTATAGGAAGATTTTTAGCTCTTGGTGGCTTGGAACTTACCAGAGATCCTAAAGGTGTGTGCCACCATGCCTGGTTTTGAGCATTCTTTATAATGTTCTTTCTAGTTTTAATGGACATGGTGATGGTACATAGTTATGGTAGAAAGTGACTTTTCTATGCATGTTCACTGTGTAGCAATTGGAGCAACACATTTGCTACCCTAGACATTTGTTTTGGGAACACCTGACAATCCTGTCTACTAGTTATTTTGAATTGCCTGTGTATGGGTTTGAGCACCTGTGTACAGGTGCCCAGGGAGGTCAGAAGCATTGGATCCCCTGAAGCTAGAGTTCCAAGAAGTTGTGAGCCATCTGAAGTGGGTGCTGGGTACTAACCCACATCCTCAGGAGCAAACTATGCTCTTAACTGAAGCATCTCCCCAGTTCTACTAGGTATGCTGAAGTACTGTTTTTCCCCAGCCTCAGTTACACTACTGAGTTGTTTTCCACATGAGATGGCCTTTTGTATTACTTCTGAGCAATGCTTCTTAAATAAAACTAGTTTATACCTGTTTTTGTTTTGTTTTGTTTTGCTACAGAGAGCAGGGGTGGTGAGTGGTTGTCCATCTGCTTCCTGTGGCTGCTGTGAGGAAGTACCACAAACTAGGAGCTTGCATTGTCACTGGCTGTATAGAACCAGGGTTGGGGCAGGGCCTGGCACCCACTGGAAGCCTCAACCTCTGTACTTCTGTGTTCATTTCTCTGCGTGCATGGGTGTGTTTCCTCTCCTAGCAATACCAATTGTAATAGACTTACCACCCCGACACACGCACTTACCCCACAATGTCTCATCTTGAATGACTGGAGCATGAGATCAATGCCAGAGGCAGACACTGGCAGTAAGCGTGGTTAACATGCCATGTTCTATACTATGTTACACAGGCAGGGCTGCCCTGTCACCGCCACCTCTGCAGCTTGGATTTGAAAACATCACTTAGGAGCCGGGAGGGAGTGGTGGTGCACGCTCTTAGTCCCAGCACTCGGGAGGCAGAGGCAGGTGGGTCTCTAGAAATTCCAGGCCAGCCTCGCCTACAAAGCTAGTTCAGGACAGCCAAGGCTACACAGAGAAACTGTCTTAACAACAGCACCCTCCACCCCAAACAAAAACAAAAAGAGATCACTTGGGAATCAGACATGTGGGACCTTTGAAGATTTGCTACCTACTCTCTTAGTATAATGCCCCTAGCTGGTGGCTGTGTGTCACTAGGCTGTTCCCTGTGCCTTTGTGGGCAGACCACTTCTCATGACTGTGCCCACTGCTGTAGGAGAGGAACAGCATGTAAGGCCCAGGCTGCCCTGTTACCTGACTCTGCCAGCTTCCCCATCTGTACTGTCTGGAGGGCTGTGTTGGTGCCTTCATCCGGCTTTGTTCAACTCACAATGCACTGCTGTTTCTTTCCTTTTTGGGTTCTACCTCTTATACAACACTCCATTTGCTTTGCACCAGATTATAGCTGGGGTACAGCTTAGTGGTCTTGCTTACATGTACAATACCTATAGATTCCAACAGCCAAGGCGCTGCCGCCCATTTCATCCCTCTACGCTCTTGCAGTTTAGATACACAGTTTAGATACTTTTTTTTAAGGTAGAGGCGGCGCGTCAGGACTGCGGCGCCCAGTTTAGATACTTCTTACAGGCTGGCTGACTTAGGGCTTTGTAGCTTCTCCAGCCCCCATAGTCTGTGGGAGCCTGTTTCATCCCCTCATGGTGACATGGATGGGTAGACCTAAATGCTTCTAAACAGAAGCCCAAGGAGGGACTGTGCTGACCTGTGAGGTTCCATCCTAGAAAGCCATCCGGAGCCTTCCCTCTCAGGAAGTGTACCCATGGAGCCATATCTCCCAGGTTGGAGATGCAGTCGTATTTCATAAGAGACCAGAGAGATACAAGGTGCACACCTCAGATGCTTCCAGCCGATTACAACTATTTGAGAGACCTTGTATGGCTTCCTGCAACCTCATACTGTTACACTCCACAACACATGCCTGTTGGTGCCGAAGGCTGGTACAGGCGTCTCCAGGACAGTTCTCAACAAAGTGCCACAGAGACAGAGTGGCAGCATGCTTACAGTGGACATCAGCACGCTCGCCGCATGGACTCTGTGGCATCTGGAATTCATGTCTGGCCCTGGTCCCTCTGGAGGGAACTTTACAGGTGCCAGGAAGGTTCTGGCTGTGGCCCATAGCCCTATTTATCAGAGAAGGCCAGACATGTTCGGCATGAGTGCTGATTCTTAGCAGGGGTGAACAAACAGGCAGGAGAAGGTAGAGAGGAAAGGCTTAAGGCTGGACCCAGAGACCCCTTATCTTACAGCCAGTGGTGCTGATCTGGGCTTGCTGTCACAACAGTAGAGCCAGGCAGGTTGCCAGAGCTCCACCCCACAGGGCAACTGCCCTGCTGCCAGCCTGTCAGTTGCTCTGGGAAACCTGCAGTGTGTGTTTATTGGAGTCAGAGAGCCAACTGAGCGGCTTTTGTCTGGGGCTCAGGAGGTTCCATTGGGCTGAGTCGGCCTTTTTCCTACTCCAATACCACGAAATGTGCCAACACAGCAGAGATTAGCCCAACTCGCCAATGTGAGGGAAATTCCTCGGGCAGACTGGCTGAAGGGGCTCAAGTGACTAGGTGGCCTAAGTCGCAAGCTGCTGACCAGGCACCGGTAGGCCAGCTCTCCAAGTGCTGACAGAGCAGACCAGGCCTCACCATTCACTGGAATTTATTATCAGTGTCCCAGAGCTGCTACCACGCTGCCTGATTCAGGTGTGAGAACAGCTGTAAACATGATCAGGGCACGGGGCCTGAGTAGGTGTATCATCAGTCCATGGGGGCCAGGCTGGCAGCTGTACCCTTCTGGGCTGCTGCAACATCACTGGAGGCTGCCATTCTGCAACATCTGCAGATACTCCTTGTACAGTTTCTCCTGGGCTTCAAAGAGCTTCTTCAGCTTCTTGGCCTGCCCCTTGCTCAGCTCTTTGCCTTCATTGTCATGGGTAGGCAGACCCTGCAAAGACCACACAAATGCCATCAGTTCCCTCTGCCCTTCAGTCCTCACCCCTCCTGACGGGAAACACCTCTCTCCCTGACTTGGCCATCTGGTGTGGTTTTGAGATAGGGAATAGATTTCAAGATAGAGGCTGGTTGTGTAGTGGTGGCACATGCCTTTAATCCTGGTACTTGAGAGGCAGAGGCACATCTCAGAGTTTGAGGCCAGCCTGGTCTAGAATTTCACAGAGAAACTCTGTCTTGAAAAACACAAAACCAAAACCAAACCAAACAAAAATAGGTGCTGGCTTCCAGCTTGAGATCTTCCTGCCTGCATCTCCAAAGTGTTGGGATCACAGGTGTGTTACAGCTCTCTGTGGTTGGCTGGTCACCACCCTCTCTGGCAGAGAGGTTCTAGAGGCTGAGACTGGAGAAAAGTCTGGAGCACTCTTTTTGGGATGAGGAGCAAAGTCTCACTCAGGCCTGTAACTTCTCAGTTCAGAAGTAGCCAGGCAGTTATGTAGTGATCAATCTAAGAGCCTGCAGAGAGACACCTAAGGGACAAAAGACACCTCCAGGGAGGTAAGGTCTGGGCCTTTGGGAGGGTCCCTGAAGAACCTGTAGATTCCTTTTTCTGTCACCTTAAACTGGGACTGGGGTCATAGCCTCCAGTACCAGGGACTAGAGCTCACCACATAAACGGCAGAGAGCCTAGGTTAGCCTTTGCCCTGATAGGAGATGGATGGTCCCAGATGCCCTTACAGGAGACCCACTCCAAACAGGAAACCCACTGCACGGGCTCAAGGCCGAAAGTCCCTGGACTCCAGCTTAGAAGATGAAGAGCAGGGGGTAGCTTACATTTTCATCAAACTTGGAATACTTGTTGATTTCTGACAGGAACATCTCATTGGGTGGAGTCTTCATCTTGGCTAGCTTTGCTGCCTGGAACACACAACACACACACAAGCATATATGTCACAGCCAAAGCAGTCCACAGTCCTGCCCACCACGATGCTGCCCACTCCACCTCCTCCACCACATGGCTTCCATGCCCTTAAACTCAACGTAAGCAGGCAGGAAGACTGGAGGGAAGCCAAAAGCAGGGAGCCAAGACCACCTACGCATCTGCTCCAGAGGCCTGGAGGGATGCAGCCATCCTCAGGAGGCAGGACTGTGGAACTGCTGGCACTGGGGACCCCCCAAGGACAACCTGTCCTCTGCTGATGCCAGGACACCATCTGAGGGGTGGAGGCAGAGGCCAGCTCCCTCTGGGAGGCTCCACAGGGTGCCTGGTCCAAGCCCAAAGAAGGCACAGGGAACTGGGTGGCAGGGGCCAAAGCGTGATTTTTTTTGCCCAGGAGACCCTGCACCCCAAACGGACAAGTGAAATAGTTACTTCTTGCTCCTGTTTCTTCCTGGCTGCCTCCTCTTTCTTCCTTCTCTTCTCTTCTTCAGCCTAGGGAAGCAGCACATGCCTGAGATGTGTTCTTGAGCCCACCCTGCTGTCCTGCCAGGACCTACCTGTGGTGCTTGCCCTTGACCCTGAATGTCAGCTCTCAGACTCCCAACTATCAACTTTGCTCCTTTCCCAAAGGTCCCTGAGAGAGCTGCTCTGAATCTCTTCTTTAAGCTGGTATCCTCCCAACATGGTGCCTGCCTGTGCCTGGCCCATGGAGCACAGGACTATAAGGTATCCATTTCCTGTATCCAGGTTTTTTTTGTTCTTGTTTTTTGAAACAGTGTCTTGCTATATAGCTCAGGTTAGTGTGCAATTCATAGTAATTCTCCTGTCTCAGCCTCCTGGGTACTGAGGTTACAGATATGCATCACTACACTTACTACGACAATATATTTCTGTTCTTGAATCTGACACCCAAGTCCTCAAGCAGGAGCCTTCCCCATCACTGAGAATGGGGACAGGGAGAGAGACACTTAGAGGACAAGCAGACAGAGTAGGGCAAATGGCAGCACCCAGGACACTTGGCACCAGATGAGCCAGGTGGCACACACATGCTTCCTAAGTGATGAGCTTCACTTTAGCTGAGGGATCCCTTTTAAGAACAGGTCACTTGTTCCAGACAGTAGTGTCCTTCCTGTCAGGGCTGCCACTCAAGGGCTAAGGCCTCAACAAGGTGACAGAGAACTCCAGGAAGCTAGGGCATAGCGATCACCTCACTGAACATGCCACATTCATGTCGCCTATGCTGCAGAGGTATGTGGCTTCATGCCCTGGAACTGATGAAGGACTCCAAGGCCAAGTGGGTAGTCAAATTCGTCAAGAAGAGGGTGGGGGCCTTTAGAGTCCACTCACTTGCTGCTCTTGTAAAGGGACAGAGCTCTATTCCTAGCACCCTTTTCAGGTAGGGCCATAACCACCTGTGAACTCCAGCTCCGTGGAGATCTGATACCTTCTGGTTTCCATGGACACCTACACACATGTGGCATATACTCATTCAGACTTGGACATAAATAAGAATAAAAATCAATCTTTAAAAAGGGATGGGGCCTGGAAGATGGCTTAGGAGTAAACAGTTCTTTCAGAAGACCCACTAGGATTCCTAGCACCAATGTCAGGACCCAATGGCCATTTCTGGCCTCTTTAGGCATCTGTGGCATATTCTCACATATATGCATATACATAACTAGAAATATTTCTTTAAGGGGTTGGGATGTATAACCAAGAGAAACCAGGAAGGACTGAGCAGCACCAGCAGCCATGAGAAAAGCTGCACCAAGGGCCGAGCCATCCTGCCTACTGCCACCCCCAATAAATATTCACACCACACTAAAATAAATAAATTATATATAATCTCTATATAATATTTTATAATTTGTTTATAATACATATTTATATAATTTGTACATATAATTTGTTTTATTTATTTATTTATTTTATTTTTTCATTGTATACATACATATATATACATATATATTTTTCCAGACAGGGTTTCTCTGTGTAGCTTTGGCTGTCCTGGACTTTGTAGACCAGGCTGGCCCCAAACTCACATAGATTCACCTGCCTCTGTCTCCCTAAGTGCTGGGATTATAGGTGTGTGCCACCACGCCTGGCTACTAGATAAAAATTTAAAAAAGCAAACAATAGTAACAACAACAACAGGTCACTTGGAATGGGAATGGTGGTGTAGCCCTGTAATCCTAGCACTTGGGAGGAGAAAGCGGGAGAATCAAGAGTTGAAAGCTAGCTTTGGCTAAATCCTGAACCTAAGCTACAAGAGACCCTATTTCAATAAAACACCATAGAATAAAAGGCTGACTCCACCCCTGCCCCGTTTATATTTGTGGAGACAAGGTCACACTATGTAGCCTTGGCTGGCTAGAATGAACTATGGAAACCCAGCTGGTCTCAAATTCACAGAGATAACATACCTCTGCATCCAGAGTGTTGGGATTAAAGGAAGGTACCACCACACCCAGACAAAGGGTCCCTTTTCTGAAGTAGTTATTTACCCAGTTAACTTTTCTTTTCTTTTTTTGCGGGGGTGGGGTGGAGGGTGGTTTCGAGATAGAATTTTAGCCCTATTAGCTGGTCTGGAACTTGTTCTATAGACCAGGCTGGCCTCAAACTCACAGAGATCTGTCAGCCTCTGCCTCCCAAGTGCTGGGATTAAAGATGTGTGCCACCCAAACAGCTTTTTTTTTTAAAGATGTATTTATTTATTTATTTGCTTGCCTGCTTATTTATTCATTTATTCATTCATTCATTCATTCATTCATTCATTCATTCATTCATTCATTCATTCATTCATTTATTTATTTATTTTATGGCTATGAGTGCTCTCTCTGCACGTGTGCCTGAATACCAGAAGAGGGCATCAGATGGCATTACAGATTGTTGTGAGCCACCTTCTGGTTGCTAGGAATTGAACTGAGGACTTCTGGAAAAGGAACCAGTGCTCCTAACTGCCAAGCCATCTCTCCAGTCCCAAACATCCATTCTTAAAACAACACAAAAATCCAACAGTGTTAGTGTTTTTATTTTCAGAAAAGTCAAGCTCCATCTCTTTGCCTTTACTCACCCTTTTCTTTTCTTCCTTCTCTTTCAGTAGAGTGTCTCTGTCCACCAACTTCACCACTGTTGGCAGTCCTGGAAGCAGATAATCAGTGAGACGCAGGTACTGTGGAGCAGCCTGGCTGCCAGGCCCTAACCCTGAGCCTGTTGGCCAACACCCCAACACCATTCCTGCATAGAAATCTAGGAGACCCTACCTTCTGGCTCACACAGACAAAATCAAGGTGAAGAAAACTGGTAAAGAGATAACAAAACAGGGCTGGGTTGCAGATGAGGGGTAGAACGCGTGCCTGGCTCTGTCCGAAGCCCTGTAATTCCAGCCCAGCATTGCAAAAACACAAAACCGTGGTGAAATAGGAAGGCCTTGCCTGTAGGAGCCATCACATTTAATTCTTCATTTTAGCAGGCATATTGGCTCACACCTGCAATCCCAGCACTTGGGAGGATGAGTCAGGAGGACTGCCATGAGTTCAAGCCTCACCTGGGCTATATAAGATGCTGTCTCAAAAAACGATATTAAAAACAGTGCACTTTCCACTGTCTTTTTTCTTCTTCTTAAGAAAAACGATACTTCTGGAGTGCTTAGCAAACCCTTGGAAGGAAATGAACAGCATGCTCAAGTCAGCTATTGCTGTCAATCACTTTCAGATAAGCACGGGTGGCCTCCGACAAGCTCTTCCTTCCTACCCTGTTTGACTCTTTGAATATTAAAAAGTTGGATTTTTTTTTTCTGTATAGCAAAAGGCTCTACAAAGCCAGAAACCATGCAGTGAGACTGGGGTACATGCACCCGCCTCCCCCAAGAATGAGAGGAAAGGCAGGTCAGCTGCAAGTAGAAAATGAGTAACGTCTGCTCAGGTCCCTGGTGGAAATGAACCGGTCACCATAACAAGTAATAAGCTAACCTCCTGAATGAGACAGGGTAAGGGCGAAGGGAACATCTGAGCAGACACCTACTCTGCTTGGGGTTCTTCAGCCACACATGAAGAATGTGCTGGTGCCCTTGGACCCCTAGACTACTGCTGTGCCACATTCCTTCCTCGCATCTGCCTCACCTCCCACCTATACCCAGCTGCTCACCCTGTCCATAGAAAACAGATCAAGGAATCACTCACCTTCATGGTCTTCAAACCGCACCCCAAGCTCAGGCAGGATGTCATCCCGAAGGGCATCACTGAGCTGCAGAACCTCAATGACTGTAGGCAGAAAACAGCAGCAACCTTAGACTTCAGAAAACATAGGCTCCCCAAACCCAGGCTTCCTCCAGTGCTGGCAAGTGGGTAGTGTCTGCCAGATCTGGAGAGAAGCTAGGGAAGCCAGGAGGCTACCCATGCCACCACTGGCACAGAAGTTCAAGGTACAACAAGGCCCATGGCCTCCTTTATGAGCCCATAGGGTCTAATGAGGACAGTCAGCTGTCCTAGCACTGCAGACCAGTGCGGGGAGCCAGGACCTGTCTGACAACATTCTGTGGACTCCCAGAGGCACTGAGCAAGGAGAAGTCTGGCTGTCCAGAGCCTGGTATGGACAAACTTTGTTCCACAATGACAAGGCTCTATAACATCCAAAGCTATGGTCATCACGAGCCTGGCTCAGCATTGAGGCCTCATGCATGTCCCCTCATACATGTCTCTAGGTCAACGCTACACTTATTCCCCCTCCCCTAACACTGTCACCTCACACACTAGCCACAGACCCACCTCAGCAGTCTTGTGCATATGTCTGAGGGCTAAGAGCTCCTTTGCTGCTCAGTAAGAAGACTCAGCAACCGACCCCCTCCAGCTCTGAATGCCCTACCAAATCAGTATGTAGTCAGAGTGAAGTGTGTCCAGGATTCAGACTGGGTCTCATGGCTGGGGTGGCCCTCCAGCTGCTGCCCATCTCACTTGGAGGTGTGAGTCTAGTCTGATCACCAGGTGAGGATATGGAGGGGTCATAGACAGGGAAAGGGACCTACACACAACCTCAGCGATGACAGTGGATCTGGCTCACAGGGAGCTTGATGAACCTGGTCAGACCTGGCTTAGTGACCACAAGAAGTGGCTGCTCCAAGGCTGAGTCAGAACATGCAGCAGAGGCTGAGAGCAAAAGAGCAGGAGATAGAGAAGCCAAGCAAACAGAGCAGGTGGGAACCAAAGGACTGTGGGTGTGGCCAGTCACTGAAGGCTTGAACATTCCTAACCTCTGAGTCGGTTTCTCTGTTGGTGTTAGTACTTTCAATGATCAGGGGCATCACCCTTCTCTTTGGAGGGTAAAAGGATAGACACTGGAAAGCCAAAAACTCAAGGAAGGGACTGGACTTTGTAAGGCCAGCATCACAGTACAGAAGAGACACAACACAGATTCTCTATCTGCTCAGGCTGACACTCCAATTCCCATTGCACTTAGGAACCAAGAGTCCTAAAGGCTTTGATCCTAGATGGTTCTTCTGGACACAACAGCTCTGCCTTTTCCTGATGGAAATGTACTCAAGGGTGTCAGACTAGTTCCTCCATGGCCACAACCTCACAGTGCTGCAGAGCATGTGAAACAATACAGCATAGGTCAGTCAGGCTGCCAGCTCTGTGTGCAGGATCTTCCTTATGCAGCAAACTCTGCTTAGAAATATGAACATCTGCAGTCTGTGGGCTCCTTTCAAGTTGGCCTTAGCTGGCCTCCATCACTACCACCAAAACATATAAGAGAACACATAAAATTAAAAAATGACAGAAGGCCAGGCAGAGGTGGTGTGTGCCTTTAACCCCAGCACTCCGGAGGTAGAGGCAGGTGCATCTCTGAGTTCAAGGTCAGCCTGGTTTATAGAACAAATTCTAGGACAGCTAGGACTACACAGAGAAACAAAACAAAACAAACAAAAAGAAAAAAGAAAAAAAGGGACCGGGGACAGAAGCATGAGGAGCCATATTCAAATCCTAGCACCCATGAAAAAAGCCAGGTGTGGTGCTATGAGCTTACACTCGTAGCACCAGAGAGATGAAGACAGGTGACTCCCTGCTACTTGCTGGCCCATCAGCCATGCCGAATTGGCGAATCTCAGGTCCCAGTCAGAGAATCTGTCTATACGGTGGACGGTTCCTAAAGAACAACACTAAAACAGGCGTGCAAAAAGGTGCACACACATCTTTTAAGTGGAGGAGGGGAGAGACAGGAAGAACTAGAGAGAGAGGAGGCAGAGATAGATATCGATCCAGAAAATGGAGGAGATAGGAAACCAGAGCCTGTGCACACGGCACAGCTCAGAACCCATGGATAAGCTGGTGTCTCCTTAGTTCTTGCCATTAGGGACTCAGGCACCCCACACTCCCAATCCTGTGGGCAAGCCTAAAAAAACTAAACTCCATTTCCAGTGAGTGCCTGGGTGCTGTCATTAGCAGCACCATTCACAAATACTACCAAATGGGGCGAAGAGAAAGCGAGATCTACGGACAGGAGGCAGCAATCCACCGGGCCTTGAGAAGGAACAAAACAGATGCCATCTTCCATAAAAGGCAGAACATGGCAGTTGGCGGCGGCAGCAGCAGCAACACCGTGTGACAGTGAGGGGCGCACTCTGGAGAGATAGGGAGTGGAGCTGCACAAGGAGTCCTGCACTGAATGCTGAGAGCTGATCTGAAGATTACTTTTGTTATACTCTATCAACCTTAATAAATTATGTCTGCCTGAGCTCCGTCAGAGGCCGGAGGCCTGCTGCTGTCACCTACATGACTCACAGAGGATAAAGCCAGGCTGCTGGGGTCCCCAGTGCCATGGAAGTTTAGGTCTGAAAATGGCTGCTGAGCTGAGACCAGGATGGAAGCCTACTGGAGAACTGAGTGGTCCTTCTGAGTTGGAGGCCACCCTTGCCACGGCCAATAACATTCCTGCTGTGAGGCACACTCTTCAGTGTCTCAAGTCTGAGTCACTAGTAACAGAAAGGAGACCAATGCAAACCAAAGAGCAAGAGGTTGCTGGCTGTGCATAGAGCCCTCTATCTTGCCTCTATTAGAACAAGAGCTAAGCAGATACTTGGCCTCAGGCCCAAGGAAGGGTTCTGCTTGAGATGTTCTAAGTCAAAAGAAACTCTGCCTCAGTACAAAGCTGCCCTGAAGGGGCAGAGGAATAAGACAGGTCCAGCTGGGGCTATACAGCTACAGACCATGGGCAGCTATCACAGATAACCCAGCAGAGGGTGAGCAGCAAAGGTGAGGTACCCTAACAGGCCTCACCTTTTTTCTCTCGGGCAATCTTCCGTACCCCTTCTCTGAATTCCGATAATACTTGCAGGTAGGGCATGACTGTAGATTCGAGCTGTTGGAAAAAATGGATTTGAGTCACAAGAGTGATTGCTCTCTTTGTAACTGAATACTTAACAATTCAGTGGCTATGCCACAGAATACATGCTGCCATACCCTATGTCCTGAAGTCCACAAGTTCTTGTCATGCCAGGTGGTATGAGAGTGACATGTGCTGGACTGGAGCTAGACCCTATTTCTTGCCTTCTTGGACAGCTTCAAGAAGCTACCTACCACACAGACAACCTTAGCTCCTAGTACCTAATAAAGGTGTTGTGGGCCAGGAAGCAAAAATCACCTTTAGGCTTCCAGCAGGATACACTTCAGCAGACACTGCTGACACACTGTGTTTTCCTTGGGACAAAGTTGCCAGAAACCTGTCCTTGCCATTTCCAGTGGGCTGTCAGGATGCACTGACCATTTGTGGTCACATGTGGGCCTGCTGAGGACTAGCAATCTTATTAAATAACATGCACAATAATAAAGGCTCACTACTTACAATGACACTGAGGAAAAAGGGATCTAGAGCCACAGTAGGCAAGACCCAAGCAGGAATCTGAATCTAGAACTGTCTTACAGTGTGTTTCTCTATCTCCACGACCAAAGAGGTCTGGGGCTTCTGAGCAGGCTCTCCCTGTGTCTCAATTACACAGTAGCTACAGAGGCAAGATAAGGAGGTGGGAGAAGCACTGGCTAGAAGGCAAGGGAGCCCTGAAGTCTGAGCTAACTAGGCCTGGCCTTCCACCAGACAGAGAAGGGAAACTGTCTCACTGCAGCAGAGGCTCTGGACTTCCGGTGTGAACTAGACTCCATCTCCAACCCCCTTGGACAGCTTAAACAGGCTAGTCACCACAGAGTCAACCTTGGCTTCCAATAGGCCTCTGAAAGGAGGCATCTTGCTAAAAGGCAGGGTCTGCCTCTAAGAGCTCTGGGGCTGGTATCCTGCTGCCCAGCTTCCACCTGGGCACAAGAGGTTTAGCCTCAAGTGTGCCTCTCTGGCTCACACAGAATGTTTAAACTTGGAAGTCAACCCCTAAACCTTCACAATGGGAGTTGTGGGATGGAGGATGCTTGGCCTCACAGGCTCACTACATTCACTTGTGGCTGCTACTGCTTACAGGGGGCTAATGAGACACCTGGGAATGCATGACATCACCTATCTTAAGATGCCTTCCCAAGACCACAGCACCGCTGGAGCGATGGCACAACACTTGGTGGCTTTGCAAAGGATCCAAATTCAGCTCCTAGCATCTATATCGGGTGACTCACAACAACCTGTAACTCCAGCTCCAGGGAATCTGATGCCTTCCTCTGAGGGCACCTGCATTCTATGCAAATACCCATCTACCCAGATACACACAAGTAAAAATAAAATGTTAAAAAAAAGTGTTCGAAGTGGTGGCACACGCCTTTAATCCCAGCACTTGGGAGGCAGAAGCAAGCAGATCTCTGTTGAGTTCAGGGCCAGCCTGGTCTACACAGTGAGTGCCAGGGCCTACACAGAGAAACACTGTCTCAAAACAAAAGAAAAAAGAAAGTTAGCAGTGTTTTTGTTAAGGACAGAGGAGCCATATGTGAATTTTTAAAAAGCCCCAGCAGTGTTCTCATGTGGGCAGGTCTGAACGCCACCACAGCCAAGAGCTCACACTGAGGCCTCTTCCTTCATGGGAGCCGGGCTCAAGAGCTGAAAGCCCTGTGTGGAGGAGGGGCCCCTTGGGTTGCTCAACTATCGGTAAGCAGCAGCTCTGAGACAGCTTTGTCTTTCCATTGTACTGAGCTACTGTTTGCATTAGCATAGCAGATGCTCCATCTAAATATTTATATACACTTTCTTAAGACTGATTAAAGTGTGCTTTCTGCAGGAGTGCAGGAATCTTCAATGAGCTGTCCTCCTGTTGCAAAGGGACATAACTGATGTGTGTCCATTAGCCCACTAGCTGAGGCCAGCTGTGGACCACAGGTCTGTTCTAACAAGGGCTTCTTTGCATGCTTAGACATACATAGATGCTCTGTGAGACCGTGGCTTTCTACTTTCTTGGCACTGGCTGCTGGAACAAGGGCTCAAGCTGTGTAGTGGACTCTGGGCTGGTATGAGAACTGGACTTGGCCTGTCATGGGGTTCTGCCCAGGTCTGTGGGTCAAAGAGCAATAGTGGGAATCCCCCCAGGATAGCATTGTGGTATGTGAGAACGTGACCTTTAGGAAAGTATTCACTGATTATAGCATCCACACTTCACATTCTCAGTGGCTTGAATAAGAATAGCCCCCATAGACTCATGTGTTTGAATGCTTGGCCCATAAGGAGTGGCCTTGTTGGAGGAAGTGTGTCACTGTGGAGGAGGGCTTTGAGGTCTCCTATACTCAAGCTATGCCCAGTGTGGTACAGTCTCCTTCTCCGGCACCATGTCTGCCTGCATGCTGCCTTGTCTCCTGACATGATAATGGACTAAACCTCTGAACTGTAAGCCAGTCCCAATTTAAATGTTTTCTTTTCTTTTCTTTTTAATTTTTTGGGACAGGGTTTCTTTGTGTAGCTTTAGCTGTCCTGGAATTCACTTTGTAGACCAGGCTGGCCTCAAACTCACAGAGATCCATCTGCTTCTGCCTCCGAAGTGCTGTGATTAATGTACTGCATTACCACACCCGAAAATGTTTTCTGTATAAGAGTTGCTTTATAAGAGTTTATAAGAGTTTTCTTTATAAGAGTGGTCATCTCTCTTCACAGTAATAGAAATCTTAACTAAGACACTCAGGTTGAAATAACTGGAGGAAAAACAAATTGTGTGTGTATATATATATTTAAAGGATTTATTTATTATTTATACAGCATTCTGCCTGCACGCCAGAAGAGGGCACCAGATCTCACAGTAGCTGGTTATGAGCCACCATGTGGTTGCTGGGAATTGAACTCAGGACCTTTGGAAGAACAGCCAGTGTTCTTAACCTCTGAGCCATCTCTCCAGCCCTCAAATTGCATATTTGTATTGAACATGTACCATTATTTCCCAAACTACACAATGTAACCATCCAATTTTTTTTCCTTTTTTTTTTTTCTTTTAGGAGACAGGGTTTTCTGTGCAGTCCTGGCTATCCAGGAACCCACTCTATAGACCAGGCTGGCCTTGAACTCAGAGATCCTCCTGTCTCTGCCTTCCAAGTGCTGGGATTAAAGGCATGTGCCACCAATGCCTAGATCTGTACAGCATTTATAACATGGGGATTATATACAACCTAGAGGTGACTTACATTTTATAGAAGAGATAGCTGTTGGTGAGGTGCTATTGGACAAACATGAGGTCCTGAGGTAGATACCCAGCACCTACATAAAAAAGCCAGGGTGATGGGACATGCTTATGATCCCAGGGCTGGGGACGCAGAAACAGATGAACCCCTGGAGCTTGATGGCTAGCCAGCCTAATTAGCAAGTCCCACGTCAGTGAGACCCTGTCTCAAAAAACAAGGCGGGTGGCTTCTGAGCCTGACCTCTGACCTCTACACGCATGCACACACATATACACACATGCACACAGGCAGGCATGTAGATATTCTAACAGAGGAACTATTATGAAAAGGGAAAAGTGGCCTCAAGGCATGCAGCCAGTGGCACTGGCTGGGTGGCAGCAGCGGGCCACTTGAGGATCCTTACTTACATTCAGGTTAGTTCCAGGCCCACCAACTGGGAAACCCAGGGAGCTCTCCTCCTCTATGGCCCCAAAGATCTGAGGGAAGAAACAGAAGGGACTCAAACTGTGTGCAGGATGAACAGGATATACAGAGAGGTAAGGTGTCACCCATAGCCAGTAGCTCAAGAACTGTCCTGACTTCTCTGGGGATGGGCAGCCAGGTCAGTCCCCACGACTGGCTAAGGAGAGGCAGGAAGGAGCAGCATCAATCCCTATAGCCCTATCCCAAGGTGCCTGCATCCATTCATGGTGCACCCTGGCTCTGAGCTGCTACTCCGACCCTCTTCCAGCTAGAAGCCACTGGAGGCTGATAACAAGGACAGAAGGGTGAGGCAGGGAAAGCCCCACTGGTCTAGAGGGGGTCGCCGGAGCTAGAAATGCTCTGCACAAGATGTGCTCAGAGCAGAGACCAACAGCTGTGACTACAGGTGGCTCTGAGGCTTTAACCACAATTCAGGGAGGCCTCAGACCATAATGGTGTCAGGCAGCAAGCAGCAGCTTCCTGCATCACCCAGGAGCTAAGTTCCCACCACAGGCTTGTCGCCAGGCTCACTTTCAGCATGCGGGTGAGGTACAGGGCAATGTTCTCCAGCAGAACCCGGTTGGGCCTCCTCCTCTCAGCCTTCCTGGCCGCTATGTAGAGGTTGCACTGACTGACCAAAGCCCGCATCTCTTCCATGACAGTGCGGGTGTCAACGTTATCACACAAGGCTTCATGAACTGCTGTCTTCTTGTCATAGAAGCTGAATGAGGAAGAGGAATGAAAGCAACATCAGGCCTGATGCTCCACCACAGAAGCTCTCCAGAGCCCAACCACTAGAGCCTCTGCCATCAGCAGGCATTGCACTTCTGACAGGTGACAGGGCCTAGCCTCATCAGCTACCCTGGACAGGCCATGATGGAGAGACCCTCAGCTACCCAGGACAGGCCATGATGGAGAGACCCTCAGCCAGCTTCCCTCCTTCCCCATCATGGGCGTGCACGCGCATGTGCACACACACACACACACACACACATACACCCAACCAATGAAAAGGTTCCACCTTACTTCTTATTGAGCTCCACCTCTTCAGCTTCCCACTTTTCAAACTGGCCAGTGATGTCTACAGGGGCTCGGAGGATGTCTTTCACGTTTAAAAAAAATTCCTGAAGTTACAGAAGTCAGGTTAATGATATTTGGACAGGCTTCTACCTAAAGACACTTGACATCCTACTGATGTGATGTTACTTGGAGGGAAATCCATCAGTACAGTGCACACAGTCCCAAAGGACACAGAACCCTTCTTCCTTGGGACAGAAATATGACATACTTCCTGGGAAGGAAGCCTAAGTCAGAATGAGTGACTCACATGTGAACATGGCCTTGACTTTTGCAGGTATCAGTTTCAGGAGGTGACACTAAGTGGCCATCACTGTGCCCTAGGGCTTATGTCAGAAGATACACACTACCCACAAGCCCTCTTCCTCTGACAAGAACTGGGCACTCACGTTCATGAACTTTTCATACTGAAGTGCAGACTCCATAGTGTTGCTAGAATAGTCCAATGTGTCTTTCCAAGAGTGCATGAGGAATGCCAGCCGCAGCTGCCGTGCTGGGGAGCAGACACATAGCAGCCATTATTCCCAAGCAGCTGCTGGTACCCATGCCATGGGTTTTTGCAGAAGCTGTGCTTACCTGAGTGCTTCTTCAAGGCATCTTTAATAGTGATGAAGTTTTTCAGTGACTTGGACATCTTGCAGCCTGCTATCGTCAGGTGGCCCGTGTGCAAGAAGTACCTGACCCAGCAGTCATTTTCAAAGTAGGCCTGAGTGCAAAGAGACAGGAAGAAGGCTTGAAGGCTCTGGGAAGGCCTCACCTATCAAGAGGTGCTGGACACTCAATGCATAGTGTCTTGCTGCGTGCACTATGCATAAGATAGGTGTTGCCTCTCTTAAGTGGGGCACCTGGGGCTTAGAGGGAATGTGCTGATGACCTGCCAGCAGGACACAACTGGTTTGAACCTAAGCCTGTCTGCTATCAAAGGTAAAACTGTTGTCACTGGGATTCAGACAAAATTAGATTGGGGCTCAGTTCTCCCTCAGTTCCTGACACGGATGCCAAGTTCATCAGGAGGCTCTTCCTGAGGGTGCTGCTGCTGCCTCTCCAGCAGAGCAAGGCAACTCGTCTTTACCTACCTCTGACTGCGCCAGCTCATTGTCATGATGGGGAAAGCGGAGGTCAAACCCTCCACCATGAATGTCCATCGAGGCCCCCAGGAGTGTGCCTGCCATGGCGGAACACTCTATGTGCCATCCTGGACGACCCTATGGAGACACAAAGGGCCCTGTTGACCATCCCAAATCTGCCCAGGCCTTTACTACCTAAACAAATGACCCTAAGCCTCTCAGCCTCACTGCAGCAGCTCAAAATCTTCACAGCGACAAACTTAGGGAAAGTCTTTTCATACAGTTCAAAGTTCAAAGTCTGTCTTGTGTTGTGGCTGAACAAAAGCCTGGGAATTATTTCTAGATCCCCAAGCACTCAACAAGTGGCAAATAGCCACATTCACCCAAGTCAAGGATGTCACGTAGTCATCTAGACCTCCAGTGTTAAGAACATCAACTTACAGGCATGAAAACTCAGAGCTGAACCCTCCCCCAATCTGACTGCACCCCACTGACTGATCAGGAAACCGAACCCTGAGAAGAGACGCTCCTTAATTGGAGGCATGGGCCCTGCAGCTCTTCACTGTTCCAGAACCAGGTTCTGGTCCCAACAGCACCGCCCATCTTTTCCTGGCGCTCACTAATGGAGCTATGCTAGCAGCCTATGACAGACAGCACCTCCTCTTACTGCCCCTGATCCCAACAGCAGTTCACTCACCCTTCCCCAGGGGCAAGGCCAGGACGGCTCTCCTGGCTTGGAGGCCTTCCATAGGGCGAAGTCATTGGGAGAGCGTTTCTCACTGAGGCGGTCAGCAGAAATGCTCAGGTCACCTGTGAATGGTTAAGGGAATTTAGTAGCAGGTGCCTATAGGAGTGTCAGCACCTCACCTGTGTGCCCAAGGCCAACCCCTTCTTGTCAGCCAATTAACTTGTGACAGACATGGGTACCAATTACTACCTATCAGCTCTTCAGCTTAATTCTTAGTCATAGCCTTAGCAACTGTAGCATTCTAGAGACACACCTGCCTCTTCAGCTGTGAACCCCATGTCTGTAGGAGAGGTCACTGCACTCTGGGATGAAGCTAAGGTGCGTAGCTCACTGGGGCATAGCTCAGGAAACCTGGCCCATGCAGGTGGGAGCCCAGGGTCAACAGCACATATAGCTGGCAGCATGCTGTTTTCCAGAGGTGCAGGTGTGGCTGAGCTGCTGCGTACCACTTTGTGGAAGCTGAGATCAGCAGTGACATTCCTTCTTGGATTCCTAAAGCACCAGGTAAAATGGCTAAGAGCAGGGTGCCTGCTAGGTGCATTTCCTGCCAGGTTCTCTGAGACCTCTCAGGGGTGGTGGAGGGAACCACACTGGACAGAGGCACTTGAACAGCAGCACACAGATATAAGAAGGCTGGAGACCCAAGAAGATGGCACTGTCTCCAAGTACACGAAGGGCTTATAGATAGAGCTGCTGTGGAGATGGGGACTGGTCCCCTATACTGAGGATCAAGTCTATGTTGAATGGATGGATAGAGTAAATGCCTTCCTTCCACCTCAGACTCAGGCCCTAGACTACAAGGGCCTACCTGATCCTTGCATTCATTCCCTGGAAAAGGAGGGACACTTGCTAGTTTAGGAGGCTAACTCGGGATCTAAGTGCAGCTCCATCTTTCAGATTTGATGTCCCCAAGTTGTGGTGGGAGAGAGGCACTGCCAGGGCATTCTGAAACACAAACTCCAGGTGTGGGACATGCACTGAATGCAGAATGCTTGACAGGACTCCTGCCATCAATCTTGGCCCAGAGACAATCACTGTTACATTCTGGTGTGTTCATCTGCAAAATGATTTTTTTTTTTTCACGAGAAATACAGATACATGCGGTACTCAGACCTGACCTCAGCCTGGCTCTAGTTCCTTCCTGCTAGTCCTCTGCCAGCAAGAAGTATCCAGAACCACAGCTCTTGAGCTATACAACATGCTCTTTCAGCTACCCTCTTTCACACAGGCTAGGCTAGCAATCAGCTTTTCCATTAGTGTCTTTGGAGAAAGTCATTCACTAACCACCATTTATCATTCCTTTCTCTCTGCTTTTTTTTTTTTTTTTTCACAGCGTTACACCTGACTCTTGTGCCCCCGGGGTTTCCTTTCCTCGGAGGGACTCAGGAGTAGAAACCTCAGGTAGCTTGCCAGTCTCTCATCCCTGCAGTGGGGAGGTCTTGCACACCTGCACCTTGGTGAGGTGACATTTCCTCTTGAGAAGAGGACTGTTTGGGAATAGCTCAGACTCTTTCTGTACCTGGCCTGTGGTCAGGGGGCCTAAAGGGAAACATCCCAGAGACTGGAGAAACGGCTCAGTGATTATGAGCACTGGCTGCTCTTTGAGAGGGCCTGGGTTCACTTCCCAGTATTCATATGGTAGCTCAAGACCATCTGTAACTCCATTTTCAGGGGATGATACCCTTACTTTCTGACCTTCTCGGGCACCAGGCATGCACATGGTGCACAGCCATACATGCAAACAAATATTATACACATTAAAAACACAATTTAAAAGGGGAAGGATGTTATTGGATTCCTTCAACCACATCTCAGCATATTCAAAACTTGCTCTGCTGATAACCATTGCCTACCCAAGCTCTCTGATTCCGCAAAGTCTACAAGTCTGGCTCTAGGAATGTCAGTGTGTGGCCCCAGAGCCCTCTCAGTTTTATCACTGTAGAGTCACCTCTTTAATACCGAACCACACACCTATCTACCACTGGGCCCAATACCAATGTCAAACTGGCTTAGCTTCTCTCTTGCCAAGGTTTCCACGTTATTTTATTGAGCTTTTCAATTCTGGTATTTCTTTAGAATAGAGCCTTGAAGTTGATATTTCTATACAAAGCCTACATTGTTTTAGCTAGACTGACTTCTAGAAACAAGAGTGTCAGTGGGAGATGTAGCTGGCATGAAAGTAATTCCTCATCCTAAGGACAGCGTGCATTCTCAATCCTGGATTTTGTGAGCCTTAGGTTCACTGTAGGATAAAAACTTCTGAAAGTGTTTTCATGTGGTTGCCTGATGCAGGAAAACCCTGACACCTGTGTTTAAAACACTTGGAACAAGCCAGGCATAGTGGTACATGCCTTTAATCCCAGCACTGGGGAGGAAGAGGCAGGTGGATTTCTGTGATAAAGTTAGAGGCCAGTCTGGTCTACAAAGTGAGTCCGGGACAACCAGGGCTACACAAAGAAACACTGTCTCAAAAGCCAAAAATAAATAAACTTGGATCACCAAACACACATCACTGCACACATATCTAAGCCACACATTTTGTCATAGGCTTTGGGGCCTCTGTGTCGGGACAGCTTAGGGCCAGGTCCAGGGTGTCCCTACCAAGTGCCTGTCAGAGCAGCCGAAGGTCCAGGACCTCTGTGTCAGGACAGTCCAGTGCTGACTTCTCTGTTCCTTGAGCAATGCTGCCTTAAACAGAAGACCCCTGATATTCCTTTAGGGAAAGCAGCCTGCTCTCTGTGTGCCTGTGCAGTGTACACGGGTGCCCATCACGACCAAGAGGTACAGTCCTGGCACAGACCATGAGTGAGGACGAGCAACTCAGTCTTGCTACCACGTGCGCTCCCCGAGCTCTTACCTTCTCCTTCCTGAAGGGCTTTTTGATCCCCAACGGCCTCCGGCACCAGCTTCCCATAGGAGTGCTTTTCACTAGCAGCAAACTTGGCTGTGTCGAAGTAGACGGACCCATTTGAAGCATAGCTGGAAACCAGAGGAAGAGGGACCTCAGCTACACGCCACAACACTAGAGAGAGCGCGAAGGGCTGGGAACTGAACCCCTGCCACCAAACCTCTGCTCTCTGCAGCTGGCCAGGAGCCATAGTTTCAGGGGCTGAGTAGGAACACCTGGGATGCCTCCTGAGGCAGAGGTGGCTGGGCTCAGTGTCGGGCATGGTGTCCCACACAGATCCTCTGTTTGGTGTACTGCGGCTACTCGATTACACCCCACTTAGCGGCACAAGCCCACGTGACACGGCTTCTCCTCCTCTGTCTACTTTGTGGTCCTATCATGGCTCTCCAATGTGTCTCTGCCGTATTTTAGCACAGAGGAATTTCCTCTCTGACCCAGCTTGCCACTTGGCTGGACCAGTGTCTCCTGCCGCCCTGCAACCAACGTGGGGTGAGGTAGCACTGTCACTTTGGAGGCAGTGGCCGTAGGCACTGTGCACAGAGCCCTCTCTCCTCTAGCCTGTGCGGCTGGCGAGCAGAGACGTGACTTGAGACCAGGTCCAGCAGTGCAGTCAGCAGGTGCCTAGCACTGCCCACAGCACGTGTCAGACATGCTCCAGCAGTGACCTTGAGTGGGGTGGTGTCTACGCTAAAATCTCAGCCAGGCAGCAGCATACACTCTTAAAGAATCTGAATGGTACTGACATTTCTAGGGGCCCTGCGGTGTCCAAGCTTACTATCATGCTGCCCTGGCCCCAATGACCTCTGGTCGTCACTGTCCAGCTTCCAAGGAGACACTGGGCCAGGTCTTCCTAATAACATCCAGGGAAGCCACTGTGCCACTCAGAGGAATTCTCATTGCTCAGCTGGCATGATGTCCCTGACACTGGCTGGTTCCGCAGGAAAACAGACACATGGTAAATAGATTTAGTCCTTCCTTGTCTGGGGCCTGCAGGGACAGAAGGCTGAGGGCACTTGAGCACCGGCCTCTGGGCAGTCATGAACACTGTGACAGCACTTCAAAAGAATGGCGGTTGGGAGCTGGCTTGTGCCTCTCCAGCCTGCTTCTTGGCTCAGTTAGCAAAGGGGCATTTTTCCAGTTAAATGCTTGTGACAACGGTGTACTATGAATGTATGAAGCAAGGGCTTCATCTTTACATAATCCAAGTTCTTGCAGGAGAGTAAAATGCAGAGTTAGGTCAGGTGCTGGGCTGGGGAGTGAGACGGAGTGGCCCCTGCACCCAGACTCTCTCCCCATGGAGCTTTGTGGCCTGGCAGGGAAGAGAAGGTGCCTCATGCTCACCCATAACCATTGTCCACAATCTTTTCGACGAAGTTCACAATTTCTGGCACATACTCGCTGACACGGGTCAGGACATCAGGAGGAAGAACCTGTGGGAACAGAGTCTCAGAACTTTCTCCCAACCAGTCTAAAACTTCGGCCTCTGCTGAGCACACTCCCTGAAAAGCACATGACTGTCGGACGGACCACACAGATGTGTCGTCCCTGCCACTTAGGGGGCTGTGGCAGGGGGATCACAAGTTCAAGGCCGCAGAGACAGTTCAGAGAAACCCTTTTATTTCGAAATAAAAGGTAAGGGTGGAAATGTTTCAGCAGGGAAAGAGACACATAGTACACAAGAGACCTGGTCCTTCCCTGACTGGGGCCTGCAGGGGCAGGTAGCTGAGGACACCTGAGCATGGGCCTCTGCACAGTCATGAATACTGTGACAGACTCATTCCGCCACCGGGGAGTCCTGCATCCCAGTCGATCTCTATTTGTTTGCTTCTTTTCCCTTCCTTCCTTCCTTTTTTTTTGGAGACAGGGTCTTTCACAGAGATCTACCTTGCCTCTGCTTTCCAAATGCGGGGGTTAACGGCTATTTATTTTTGAGGCGGAATCACACTACACAGTTCAGACTGACCATGAACTTGAGACCCTCCTGCCTCTGACTCCTGCGTGCTGGGAGTACTGGAGTGTGTTGCCACAGCTGCTTCCACCCTGGGTTTCTGACTTCTTTTCTAGGCAGTCCTAAGTGCCAGGCATGGGAAAAATACACACAAAAACACTGCAACAGGAAGAAGCAGCAGTTCCTCGCCCCTCATTCCAGTTCAAGGCTTATTTGGACACCCACTGAGCTTGCAAAATAGACAGTGAGGATCACAGGCTTTGTGGCTTTACCAAAATCAGAATTTGGAAAGCAGGGCTTGGCCTGAGAAACCAAGGATCAGACAACCAAAGATACTCACATTCAGGGCTTCCATGTCTTTGTGGAACTCGTCTTCCCAGAACTTGGGCAGTTTGGAGAAAATAGAATTGTCAGTCACTTCACTGCCACCTGTAGAATCCAGCCAGTCGGACAGCAAGTCCTTTGCTTCCTCCAGCAATACCTAAGAGAAAGGATACCCACACATAGGCTAGGTCTCATGTAAGCAAAAACAAGACGGCAGATGCCCATCAGTGCTCTGAGTTCAAAACCAGCCTTGCAGAGTAGCATCCATGAATTGCCATCTCCCACTGTTGATGTGAAATATGTCCCAACTGCTCTTGTGCTGGGTGAGAAAATGGCTGTCCTCATCCTCCCAGGATGAAGGAAGGTCTTGAGCATGTAACCTTCAGCAGTATAGGACTGTGAGGTCATACCAGTAGTCTGCACTCCATCACTGAAGCACAAAGCAAAGAGCAAACGGTAGAGGGACAACATGCACATGACCTGGCAGAACAAGGGCACTTGGGCGGACAGAGGGCTCAGCACACTGGCAGGAAAGGATGCAGGGAACCACACAGGCTGGTTCTGCTGTCAGTGTTCCTGAAGTAGCAAGGCAGAGCTCTTCAGGGTGCTCACATTCTTCCTCACGTGAAGGAGCAGGGGATACAGAAAAGGCAAAAGGAAGCTGGAGATGGTGGCTCATGCCTTTAGTTGAAGCACTTGGGAGACTGAGGAAGGAGGACTACTATAAATTTGAGGCCGGCCTAGGCTATACAGTAAGTTCCTGTCTAAAATAACACACACACACACACACACGCACGCACGCCAGGTATGTCCTTAATCCTAGCATTTGGGTGGAAGAGACAAAGACGGGAGGATTTCTGTGAGGTTGAGGCCAGCCTGGTCTATATAGTGAGTTCTAGGATAGCCAAGACTACATAGAGAAACCCTATCTCAAAACAAAAACAAAAAACAAAAACCACTCCCACAAAAGAAAAATATGAGTTTACAGAAAAGTGTTAAGTATCTACAAGTGTCACGTTGAGAAAAAATATAACCTTCAGATGGCAAGCAACAGCAAGCCACAAGATAACATGGAGATAGTCCAGGCAAATGTAAACAGCGAATAAGTGAAACTTTCATAGAAAGTCTACCCACTACCTACTCCAGAGGACAGGGCAGGGCGGTTAGAGAGGTGTGATGCCTGGACTTTTAAGTCACCTAAAATGGAATGTGACTAGAAGGGTGGAACAGAGCTGGGCCTCTGACAGGAACTCCAGAGGGAGGAAAGGAAGCAGGAGGGACCCAGGGAAACACCCAAGGACTTCTCAGAACTCAGATGACAGCCTGGAGATGCATACCTGGACCAATTATGAGAGAGCAGGAAGCCACAAGAGTATCTTTAGAAGGAGCTAGGCAGAAGAAATAGGAAGATGATTTAGAGGACAGCAATCCTGTCCTCAGCTACTACCGAGGTTAGGAGCTGGCAGCCAGCAGGGCAGCCCAGGGGCTCAGAGATCCTGTGCATCCTGCAAATCACCTCTGAGACCATGCTGGGACAGACTGTTCAAAGCAGTCAACAGCTGGACTTCCCACTAAAAACTCTCAAAAGCGATTCTCAAAGCTGCTGAAGAGAGGACTCAGAGGCTAGTCACACCCCACCCAGGTGTGACTAATTGGAACTGCCTTGCCCAGGGGAAAGCTGGCTCTCTAGGGACATTCTCTCCCTAGGAAAGAGGGTGCCATCAAAATCCAGTTCATTCAAAGGTCCTGGCACCAAAGCCATAGTGTAGCCTGAAGCCTACACTGTGGGTGTTCTTGGGAGCTCTGGAAAGGCAGGCCAGAGCTCAGTCAGCAACGACCAGCAGAGGCTCCAGGGAACACCAGAATCCTGAACTTTTAAGAAGAGATTTCTTTTTACTTATGTGTATTCATAGGTGCCTGTCACATGAGTGTAGTTATAAACAGGGGATAAAAGAGGGCATCAATTCCCTGAAGGTACAGGTCATTGTGAACCACTATGTGAGTGCTGAGAACCAAACTGGCTCTTAACCACTGAGCCATCTCTCCAGCTCAGAAACCTGCATTTAACAGCTACAGTGTCACCTGTTGATGGATATCACCTGTAGACTAGGACCAGCGAATCGTCAGAAATGCTGGGCAGAGGATGGAAGTTGTGAAAATGAATCTTCCTCAGTGAGAAGAGCCTGAGGCGCAAGAAGGCAGATGGCTAAAACATATAACATAAGCTTCAAAAACAAGAACTGGGGGCTGGAGAGACGGCTCACAGGTTAAGAGCACAGGCTGCTCTTCCAGATGTCCTGAGTTCAATTCTCAATAAACACATGGTAGCTCATAACCATCTATAATGAGATCTGGTACCCTTTTCTGGCCTGCAGCATACAAGTAAGAAGAACACAGTATACGTCTGTATTTATTATGTATACTGAGAAGCTAAGAGGGATTTCTGTGTTCTGATCTCTCGGACTACTTAAAAAAGGGGGCAAGGGCATCTGCTTTAGGCCACTTAGTTACAACACACAGTAATACTTCAAAAGTGACCACTCTGATGTGTTGCTGGGTGCCAGCACCCACTTAGTGCTGCTTCAAAAGTGAGCTCAGAAAAGGCAGGTGAGGACTACTGGACTCCTTCCAGGGAAGGGAGCCCACGAGGCAGCAACCACAGAGGCCAAAGGAAACTAAGACACTAGGCCTCCACCTGCAGCCTCAGCACTTGGCAAGCTAAGAGTGTGAACAGAAGCTAGTGTGGCTACACGAATTTTAGGGTAGCCTGGCCAAGATCAATCAGCAAACAGGAAGCCGAATGTCAACAGCTACCCCAGAAACAGGCCACTGTAGGCTGGAACCCAAGTCCATGCTGGCCATCAAGTGCAGGGGTCGGTGGGCTTCGGTACTCCTACGGACTAAGTTGCCTTCAAAATGATAGGAGATGAAATACCTCACAGCAAAAACCAACCTTAAACTTGAAACCCCTAAGCAGGTTGCTTCCAAATGTATAAATATGGACATGATAACGACTAGATTTTAGTTCCAACATCAGCTGTGAAAACATGCAGGGAACGTAAAAGGTGCTGTGCTACCCAGACAGCAGGTATGAGACAGAAACAAAAGCGCAGGCTCTTCTTAGTTCTAGAGGGAACGTGAGGTCATGACAGTGGCCAGGAGAGCAGAGCTCAGCAGAGAGGATGCCTGAGTTGACAGCCCAAGGACCCAGTATGGGCAGCCGGCCATGTGACAGACAACTGAAGAGACTGGGTGGACTCGCCAGGGTCAACTCCCAGAGTGCCTGTCACCATGCGTTACCTCCAGGAACCCCACTAGGTTCTCATGGTTGATACCAAGGGAGATGAGCTTGTGTTACCTGTGGGACAGAAGGAGGAGGGGACTTTCTGAAGTACAGAGAAGGCCTGACTGCCCAACTGCCCTGGGTTGAGATGTAGGCTCAATGCTGATACTGCATGAGGAGGGGGCTGATAGGTGTTTTGGTCACTATCTAAGAGCCAGAGGTGACTTTCCCATTTGTGCCCTCCCTTTCCATTCTGCCCCTGACAGTGGGTGATAAAGAATCCCTTGATCCTGAACTTCCTAGGCTCAGGAACTATAAGGAACAGATTTCTATACTTAATAGCTTACCAAGACTCAATGTTCTGGTATAGTCACACTCAATGACCTATGACACTGACTTCAGGAAAGCTATTTAACCGATGAAGAACCTGCCAGCACTTCATCAGAGCAGAGAATACCTGGAAGAAGGGAACAGCCCTGGCCAGCTCCAATCAGCTTGTTCCAGATAAGCAGGAAAAGTGAAAACCACTTGTAAGGGCCACAATGCAGGCAGAGATGTCAGTGCGTATCAAAGAAGAGGCCCCAGGGTTGCCTCTCAGCACAGATAGGCTGTGAGGTAGAGGAGGTGGATCCCAGCAGAAGGAAGTCAGGTCACTAAGATGGTCCCTTCCCATCTTGGTTTTCCAATAGCCACAGTATTAACATCCTGCTCCAACCCACCCTCCTGCCATGCTCTGTTGTCTCACCCTAGGCCCAAAGCACCAGAGCCAACGAAGACCCCAAATCCCCAAGCTGACGCAACAGGACATTTCTCCTTGTAAATTGGTTACCTCAGGAATTTGTCTCAGCAACATAAAACTGACAAAACCAACCAACCTTAAAAAGTTAAAAACAAAGGAAGGAAGGAAGAAAGGAAGGAAGGATCCCACCCACTCGGTGTGAGCTGCTGAGATGACTTTTAACCTTAACGGAGGTTAAGGGTACTTGCTACCTAAGGCTGATGATCTGAGGTCAATCACACAGTGGAAGGAGAGAACCAACTCCTACAAGTTGTCCTCTTACTTCCTTGTTCATACAGTGGCATGTGCACCCACCCTGACAAATGAAAATATAATAAAATAAAATATAATAAAAAAATCACTCAACGAGTCGGTGTAGCAGTATGGTATTTCGAGGGAGGATGTCCCCACAGGCACAGGTCCCGACAGTGGTGCTGTCTGGGGAGGTAGTGGAGTTTTGCTGGTGGAAGTATGTAGGTGTGTGTGGGTGTGGGGGGTTATAGCCTCACCTCACTTCCAGTTTGGTCTCTCAGCTTCCTGTTCTGGCTGCCTGCTGCCACGCCTCCCCCGTCATTCTGGACTCCTTTTAGAACCATAAGCCACCACCTGGAACCACCAGACTCCTTCTTCCTTAAGTTGCCTTTGTTCATGTTGTTTTATCACAGGAACAGAAACATATCTGCTGTAAGTGGCAATGAACTGAAGATCCAGGCCACCCAGGGCTACCAGAAAGACCGTGCCTCCAAATGAAATAAAGTAAGCACAGCACAGGGCCTGGAGAGCTGACTCGGGGGTTAAAAGCACTTGCTGTTAACCTTGACAACCTAAATGTGGATCCCATAACTGCCTGTCACTGCAGATCCAAAGGATGAGTCCCTCTTCTGACCTCTGCACACACATCAAACAAATAAATAAACCCAACCCAAATGCCAAAAGCTCCACACCCATGATGGTGGCAGAGTCTTCTAGACTCTGCTAATGACACAGCAGTGGGGACTCTTTTAAGGCCAGTGAAGTAGAAAATGGTACAGAGACTTTAGAAGACAGTTGGCAGCTTCTTAAGAAATAAGCATTCGTTTGCCATATGATCTGGCAATTATACTCATTGTTATTTACCCCAGAGAACTGAAAACTTATGTCCATACAGCCCACACACAGCTGTCTGTCTATAGCAGCTTTATTCCTATCTGCCAGACCTGGAAGCAAGACACCCTTCAGATAAACAAATGGGTACCTCTAAACAATGCAATATTAGTCAGTGCTAAGAAAACATGAGCCATGAAAAGGCATGAAGTAAACTTAAAAGAGGCATTTCTACGAGATAGCAGTGGCACTGTAAGAAATTACGCAGACACCTGTCTCTGGTTCCTTACACAAATCTCCAAAATTGTTTGGAGTTTCCTGGGTGAAGGAGCATCTTTTGTTCCACTGAGAGGATAGCTGCCTTGGAATGGGGTCTGCTTGTCAGAGAATTCCAGCTGCCAAGGTTACAAAAGGAGAGGACAGAAGGCCAAGCTGATCAGCTGTTTCAGTGGCCTGAAACAGATGAATCAAACATACCAGGATCATGAAGGCTCATAAGAACCCAAAGAAAGGGGGCTGTCATGATCACGTATAACCCCAGCATTTAGAAAGCTGAGGCAGGATAATCCGTTTGAAGCCAGACTAGGCTATGACAGGACCCTATCTCAATAAACAAACAAACAAGAATCAACAACACAAAAAAAGCCTCAGCTGACTTTAAACCACTGTGCCAATAGCTGAACCCTCAAAAGAACTAGCGAAGAGCAGTCAGGGCACAGAGGTGCACACCTGTAGTCCAGCACTTGGGGAGGCAGAGGCAGAGGCAGAGATGGATCTCTGTGAGTTTGAAGTCAGCCTGCTCTACAAAGTGAGTCCAGGACAGCCAGGGCTATACAGAGAAACCCTGAAGATACACAGAATCCCAACAATACAGCCAAGGAACAGGAGGCATAGCATAAAGACTCCTGCGCCAGTGACTGGGGAATACAGAATGCTCTCCAGCATTGAGACTGAGTCCCCACCTGACACCAGAAATCAGCGTCCTGCTCAGATGCACAGGACAGATGCACTCTGCTGTGTGAATGAGTCTCCCCAGAATAGCAACTAAGCTATTGTATTGTGAAAAGTACAATCCACTTGGAAACAAGAAACAGACTTTAGAAAAGGTGAGAAAGATTATCAAAAGCGGGGATGGAGAGATTCCTCAGTAGTTAAGAGCACTGTCTGCTCTTCCAGAGGTCCTGAGTTCAATTCCTGCAACTGGTGGCTCACAATTATCTATACTGGGATCTGATGCTCTCTTCTGGCATACAGGTGTACATACAAACAGAGCACTCATATACATTAAATAAATAAATCTTTAAAAAGTTTATCAAAAGCTGCTCTAAGCACATGCTATCAGAGCCAGCTAACAAGGCTGGGAATGACAGTGCATGCTTTTAATCCCAGCACTCCTTTAAGCTCAGCACTTGGAAGGTAGAGGCAGGCAGATCTCTGTGGGTTTGAGGCCAGTCTGGTCTACATCGGAGTTTCAGGACACTGAGCTCCATAGTGAGAACCTGTCTCAAAAAACAAAACAACAACAAACCCTAAAACAAACCAAAAGCCACTTAAAGAATGAGCTCCACCTATGAAGGAGTAAGACAGAACGAAGCAGAGCAAACCAGAAGAACTACGGCAGGCGTTGGAACGACAGCTTGGTGGTTAAGAGCTCTTGCTGCTCTGCCAGAGGACCCAGGTTCAGTTCCCAGCACCACTGGTGGCTCACACAGCCTGTAACTCCAGGTCCAGGAACTCCAATACCCTCTTCCAATCTCCACAGACTCCTGCATGCGTGTGGTTCTTATAAACGCACCGAGGCACACACATATATGTATACTTTTTTTTTTTTAATCTTAAAGTAAAAATAAAAGAATGAAGGAAAGAGGCAACAAAGAATGGTCAAGGGTTGATAATACAGACAGATCTAGAAGGTCAACAGACTCAGCAGGCTGGTCTGAAGTATTCCATATGCCATAGCACACCACTAAAATTCACTTCTCGGACTGGCAGCAGGTGCTGCTGCTGTGCTGGACAGTGCAACTGGTAAGAGTCTACACAGGGGACATGCAGAAATGGCCTGGCTCTGAAGGCCCCAGGAAAGGAGGGCACCCCTACCTAGGGAGGACAGAATCCTCACCCAGCCACACACACAGCAATGGGCAGGACTTCTGCGGGAATCGTAACATTTTACAACCTTTGAAAGAAAACCCAGGAGAATGGTGGGAAGGAGGAAGAAGGGAAGGGCTGGGAAGATGCAGCAGGCCTGCAATCCCAGCAACAGGACATGGGGTGCGGAAAGCACGAGTTCTAGGCTACAGAGAGCTCAGGGCTAGCCTGGGGTGTCTAGTGAGACCCCAGACTCAAACAACAAACAAGAACAGGGATAAATCTGGATGAGAACTAAGGCTCTCTGTTCCCTGAAAGGCAGAAGCAGGAAGGCTGTAAGCAATGTTAGCAAAATACAGGCAAGTGAAAAGCTTAAAAGAGATGAGAATGTTTACAAACCATTCAGAAAAAAAAAAGCCATCAACCCCAGGGGAAGGGGCAGGACAGGTGTCCAAATCGCCATACAACACAAGAAGGTAAGACGATGCCAGGAGACTTTAGGGGAGGTATCCAAGTCACAGGTGCTATCTTCCAACACTTGCTTGACTGAATCAAAGGAAAGAAGGGGGTGCCACTGAGCCAGGTGAAGGCGCATTTGCTGGGTGTAGTCACTGGCAGATCTCACAAGCTCTATGTGAGAAGGAACAAGGCTGCCACCCTGAGCGGGCTTGGGGAGCCGAAACGTTCCCTCTGCTGTGGGCCCATCTCAAAAACACAACCTGCGGGAAGGAACATGGCTCTCAAGGTTATCCACATGGGCTTGTCAGAAACACCAGAATCTGTCATGTAAGAACACAGAAGAGAGAAAACTGAACAGTAAAAGTGAGCAAAGGTAGAAGTCAGCTCAGGTGGGGACCCAAGGTCAGCGCCAGGTGGGACACAGGTCTGTAACACTGAAGCCCAGGTCTCCTGAGCACACCTTGAGTCTGGTTTCCTTGAGTTAGAGAGTGGCCAGCAGGGGGCGCTCGCAGAAAGGGGAAGGGCCCTGTGTTCAGAGAGCCGCTATGGTGGAAGGACAGAAGGCAGGATGAGGCCCTCACTTCTGTCTCAAGGTTTTTCAGGAGTGGGAGACTTTACAAGTGGGACAGCCCCAGCTGTACTGCCAACTACAAGCTGCTGCTCACTTCACCTTCAATTGCTGCCTCTGCTTTCTGCTGCCAAGAAATGTGGGGGAAGAGCCGGTGGATCATGGTGGAATGGCGAAAACAGATGGCTGCTCCCCTGCATTCCAAGTAGAAGTGTTAGGAGGGAGCATGAGGGAAAAGGAGCTGCAATATGGGTTAACAGGGCCAGGTTCAACTGCTATGGTGCTGAGCTCCATGCCCAGAGAACGGGACTAGAGAGTCTATGGTCCCCAATTGGAATGGGGCACTGACTGAGCACCCAAGAATGGAGCCACAGGCCAGGGTCACGCTGATTCTGAATGCAGGTCTTGTATAGCGTGTGACGTTTTATACAAATGGGCTGTCCAAGACCCCAGAAGAGCTCACCTGCACATGGCTGTCTACTTCCTCTCCAGAGGTGCTGGAGTGCACAGCCTGTTCCAGGGGTTCTGTGGCAAGCTTCACAGAAGTCTGGATCCGCTCCAGCATCTGCCTCTTGTCGGGATCTGTTGTCTCGCTTAACTTGACTGAAAATGGCTGCAACCGTAAGAACACATGGAGCACGTCAGGCGTGGTGCAGAACCCGGCACCTTAAAGCTGACTCAAGATATCAGAATACTGTGTTCCCCACTGTCCAGGCCTTAGCTCCCAACTCAGGCAGGTCTGCTGCCTCTCTTCACGTGCAGCTAGGCAGGATGCTTAACCTTACTGAGCAGGTTGCCCCCCATGCAAAATGGGTGTATACATCCAGCAAGCCCTAACAGCTGGGGCCACCTTCATATCAAAGGTGTCCCCGCTCCCTCAGTGCCCAGGCCTGTTAGCCCAAAGATAGCTACGCTCTAACTTCAGGCCTAATTTCTCCCCAGCGACAATGCCATGAGCACCCCAGCAGTCGGCACTGTAGTTGCTAACGGTGGCGTGTGATAGGAAGCAGAACGAACCATTCTCACCAGAAGTATGATGGTTTAAAAGAGAAATGCTTTCTAAAAGCTCTGGTATTCAAACACTCGGCCCCAAGGTGGTGGTGGTGTTTGGGGCGGTTTATGTGCAGCATGGCTGGAGAAAGTAAGTCACTGGGGGTGGGCTCGGAGAGCCTGAAGCCATGCCCTACTACTTCCAGTTTGCTCCCTCTGCTTTGTGCTTGTGTTGCAGGATGTGCGCTCTCAGCTTCCTGCTCCTCCTCCCACGCCTGCCAAATGCTCCCCTGCTTCCCTGTCACAATGGGCTCATCACTCTGGAGCCGTAAGCCAAAGTAAACTTCTGTAAGTTGCCTCAGTCACAGCGTTTTATCACAGTAACAGAAAAATAACCGAGACACTGTAATGTGAGTAAACTGTGCATTAAAAGGAGGCTCATTCAGAGCAAAGGTGTGAAACTGAAACAATATACTTCCTCAGTGGAGATCACAGCACCATGAATGCAATGAGGGCTCACAGATCAAGTGTCTGTCTTGTAGTCAGAACTGGGCATCAGATTGCTTGTGACCTTGAGACTGAGGACCAGACAGCAGTTCCGTCAGGTACTACCAAGAAGGATGGGGATGGATCAGATCTTTCCCCTAAGTGACAGGAGCCCGCCTTCTCCCCATCAAACCTTGCAGAACTCTGCCCTTGTGACTGTCCTATAGGCCTGGCAGGTTTTGGTGCCCTAGGGAAGCGGACTTGAGTACTGTCTTGGGAATGACTGCTAGGTCAAAAACCACCCTAGCCAGGGGCCTACACAGGGCCTAAGCGGCACCAGGAGGAAGCAAGGGTGGTATCCATGGCCTCTACCTTCAGGGCATTGTGGACATCCTTCAGGAGCTGAGCAGCTGTGGGTTTCTGTTCCCGATACTGCTCGAACAGGTAGTTCTGCCGCGCCCGCCTGATGATCTGTAGAGGTGGGAGACCAGTTACAATCAGAGTCCACTCCCTCCCCATGCACAGAACACCGCTGTCATACTGCAACTCTGAGTGAGGGGTGAAGAGTCATGGGACAGCCACAGGTCCCAAACACGGTGGCACTGTGGGACACCATCACCACCCTGCATCTGTACCTGCAAAGTGGGGCTGAGGTCTACTGTGAACACCTGGGTCACTGAGGCCGCAGCTAGTAAGATACAGAGCAGACCTCCTCCATAAAGAACCAGGAGTTATCGACAGTTCGCCAGTGCCTGGAATGTGCGGATTTCGAGCAGCATCTAAGCACCTGTGCAAATGACTCTTCATCTGCATAGACTGTCATATCAGTTCACAGCAGGGAGTCAGGGTTTATTAGGTCAGACCTGAGCCTCTGCCCTCCAGCATTTCTGTCTATCCATGTAGCCCAAGCAGTCCTGCAAACTCCCTATGAAATTCAGACTGGCCTCAAACTCACAATCTTCCTCCTAAGTCTCAGCCTAAGCGATGCTTGGCAGCTGTATTTTCGTATCTGAAAGTCCTGCCTCCTTTCATGCCACCTAATCAGATCTGAGTATTAACACAGGCGCCCCTTTACCTTATCATCAATGTCTGTGATGTTCATGCAGTAGAAGACATCATACTGGAAGTAATCTCTCAGCACCCTCCTCAGGATGTCGAAAGAGATGTAGGACCTAAAGCGGTGGAAAGCACGATTTCCCAGTTAGCACATACTGCCCGGGAGCTGGACATTGCAAGAAGAACACGCACAGACTGAGTACCCTAAAACCAGAAACGTCCTCAAATACCAAGTTTTCTGAGCACCCACACGAAGCCACAAATAGAAACTTCCATGCTATGAAATGATGTTTCCTGAACAAAACTGTTAAGAATTAAAATTACCTTTAGGCTATGTATCTAAGATGCACATGAAACAAATAAATGCTCTGTTTTGGTATGGGTTCCATCTCCAAGACCTTTTATTTATATGCATATAGTCCAAAATCTGAAAACTTCTGCAGCCCTTGGCACTTCTGAACCAGGCGCCTGGGCTCAGCTTGTTAAGAGCACAATCCTTGGCCTTTACCCCATTAGCCATCAACTCTGGAAAGTCACATCCATGAACGTGTGTGTCTGTGTGTGGCAGGGAAGGGGGTCAGAGCCCACTACATCTAAGGTCTACATGTCATGGACACAAGGCATGTCCACTGGGGTAGAGACAGTATCTGGGTGGATTTCAGAATGGCAACCACAGGCCCTATGTATTTCCCCTTCCTGTCTTTAATCCTCCACCAGTGTAGATCCTTCGGCATCAACCTACCTGGCATGTCCCATGTGAGATGCATCATAGACAGTCGGCCCACAGCAGTACCAGGTCACCTTCTTCCCATCTTGAGGTATAAATACATCCTTGTTAAAAAACAAGGAATGCCATCACCAGAAACTCAAGACATTCCACAGCACAGCAAGAGGAGCCACAAACAGCACAGTGATTGCCTAGGGCCATTGAGTTGTAAGGCAGGATCTGGCTTTGAATTCACAATCCTTCTACCTCTCAAGTACTTGGATGATAGGCCTGAGCTTCACCCAGCAAGACCCTCCTGTCTCCTCTTTTACTGATAAAGTTGTGGCACTCAGTAAGCTGTGTGGTGGGAGCCTGGTGAGGGCGGCTTTACCCCCTCCTCCCTGGAATTTACTCCTCTTCCTCAGAGTGCAGAAGGGAACACAGTTGCTGTTGTGAAAATGCGAGCTTAGCAAAAATTGCAGCTAACAAGTAGCACCCTGAATCCTAACTGCTCCAGACAACCACCTCAGGAGGTTGGCACAGATGCTGTTTTCTCCAGATAAAGAACACAAGGCTCAGAGGAGCTAGCCAGGGTCTGTCCCTCCCTGAGGAGCCTGGCTTGGAGGCCAGAGCATCCCAACACTCTCAGACTTCTCTGGGGGGTGTCACTGTAGTGAGTTACATAAGGAGATTGGACCTGTCCCGGCCATGTCTCCTGCTTGCTAAGCAAGTCATCCAATACTCAGCCAGCGTCCTGGAGAGATGAATATATACTGCTACAAAAGACCTGAATGCAGTTCCCAGAACCCATGCTCACAACCATCTGTAACTTCAGCTCCAAGGGCTCGGGAAGCCTCTGGCCTCATGGTCACTGTATTCCTATGCTCATACCTCCACACAAACACACACATAGGCACATAATTTTAAACAAACATAAAACAATAGTAAAAACCATCCCACAACTGGAGAGCTTTCTGAAGCCTGTGCCACAATGGCCGTGAGCTGAGCAGAAGAAACCATGATGAGCCTATGAGGTCAAGAGGCTGTGCTGGCTTCCTGGCACATGCTGGGCTCCGACGCCACCTGTCAGACTTGCCACTTTGCCTAATCGACTTGGCTTAGGATAATGTACGAAAGCCACGAGTCCTGAAAGCTGCCAGCACTTGGCTCAGCTGGGATGACCTTGAGCACTCACGCTTGGGCAATGCTGGAGGCCAGGAGGCAGGCTTCCCCAAAGCTCTATGTTTGAGGTATCTGTGCCCTAGTTTCAGAGTGCAGCTCTGTCTGGGTTGCAGAGTCCACAACACAGGAATAACAGAAGGACCCTGAACCTAAACTGAGAGAACATGGGAGCCATGTGGTTAACAGACGATGGTTTGCTCTGCAAGGGCACAGGACATCCCATCCTTCTTACCTTGTTCCGGGTGAGGCTGTTGTAGAGACGGAGCTTGCAGGGCTCAGTTCCGGGTGGAGGGGACCACTGAGGCTGCACTCGCCGGCCTTTACCTGGAGGAAGAAGAGCAGACAGGTCACACAGCAGCACTCTGTAGTACAAGCTCTAGCTCTCAACACCTGGGTTCAACAATGAGACAGGTTCTCACTTTGTAGCCCAGGCTTTTCAGGGACTTCCCATGCAGTTCTGGTGGCCTCAAACTAAGGATCTTCCAGCCTCGGCCTCCCCAGTGCTGGTTTATGATTTTCAGGTTACATTCTGCAAAGCGCTGCATCCCAGCAAACAAAGCTTCCAGTGAGACTCAAGAACACCCACATGGCATGCCACACACATCCCACCACCCCTTGGTCATGCACCCATCTAGTCACACACAATGCTGTCTATGCCTGCGGGTCCCCATAGGCTCTGACCATGACATGGCAGTTGGCATTGCAGCCCTGGATGCACCCAGCTCTCAGGATCCTTTGCCTGGACAAGGTAAGAGTGTGGACTCTTTGTGACACACAGGCCACCTCTAAGTCACCAGGTTAAACAAAGGTCAGGGTAAGAATGGCCTCTAGCCTTGCCTATCTCCTGGGTATTAAATCTGGCCTGGTCCCTAACTGACTCTAACCTTTGGATATAAGCCTACTACACCTCCACTGAGCCAGGCTGGTCCACACTGGCTTGGCAGGCTCCATGGCCCAGCTTCTTTCTCTCAGGCAGTACCTGCTCTCTGGATACTACATGGCACAGTAGCTCCCTAGTGTCTGAGGCCTGAAAGTCCTCCCCTAAAGACAGACCTGCTTCTAGCCCTGAGAAAGGCTGTCCTTAATCTGCATGCCTAGGAACTCTGAGACGGCATGAGAGCGATCCTTTGAAGCCTTACAGTCTCAGTCCAGGAAAGTGGCCTAAAGCCCAAGGGGCAACAAACCATGATCGTCCACAGCCTGTCCCTGCACTCTGCGGAGCATGCCTATCTTCCTCCTTATCATTGCTGACAGCCAGGCCTTGTACTGCTGCCCTAGGCAAGTCTACTGCATGGATGTCATTGGGCCATCTGTAGCAGACAGTAATGCACCTGTCCACCAGCCCCCTCACCTCTGTTGAGCACAGGATGACCTGGTCCTAGTCATCCCTCACCATGGATACTTCTCTGGTCTCTGGCTACCTCTGACTCCCATGCAAACTTGTCTGGAAGTGAAACCACACCTGAGCATGTCTGCCTGTTGATTCCACTTGGAGAGTCACAGAGAAATCTGTTATGGGCACAGGCCATTTCCAGGCTCCAGTCCTTGCCTAGATCACACTAGACAGAATAGAGGCCACTGGTAACTAACAGGCTAAAGATAAAGGAGAGAACTGCCACTGTGTGGGGGCACATGAGGGAGGCAACAGCAGCCAGTAACAAGCAGGAGCTCCTTCCTCCCGGGGAGTTCAGGATCCCATCACAGGCAGCCACAGACTGAGACGGAGGAAAACCCCAAACCTTTCATTAGGCACCAAGTTCAGTCTCAGCTTACTCTGAGCACACTGGCACCCTTATAGAAAAATCTCTTCCTGTGATCTGATGGAAGATTCTGAAACTTTCCTTCCTCATAGGACCCAGAGGTGACACCAAGAAGGGAGGTGCTGCTGCGTTCTCACAGGAAAAGAGACACTGCCAAGGCCTGCTACACAGATGGCTGTCACAGGCCCCACAGCCAGCGACAGGCTTCAAGGCCATCTGGCAGAGACACATTCTGGTTTGAAAAAGGGTGCAGCAGGGCAAAATATACCAAAGGCTGCCTTGCCCAGGTTCTCTGGGTCAGCAGGGCACACACAGGTGATGACCTTAGGCTGAACCTCATGACCCAATGAGCCATAGCAGAGCCTCCAAGGGGTTGTCAACCTGTTTGGGTTTCTTCTGAAACAGTGTCACTCCACACAAACACATGCAAACAGTCCCACTGCAGACCATGGTGGCATGTTAACTGTGCTGAAAGTGTCCTAAAAGGCAGCCTTACAGCATGGACAGCTACACTTGGAAAATGGGATGCAAGAGGCTGGAGGTCTAAAGATGGAGAAGCTGCTGGGAGGCAACAGCCAGCCCCAGAAGTGTAAGGTAATGCAGGCAGCTTGAGCTCCAGGTAGTGGCCACCTGCTTGGGAGGAAGTACACAGAACTGGAACCTGCCTAAATACTTGGCCTTGGCTTCCAGCGGCAGTATGCCTGCCGCTCCAGGAGAGCTAGAAGTAAGGAGACAAATGTGCTGGGCCCCAGGTCCAGGGGAGAGCTCATAAGCTGAACCATAGAGGTTGACAAAGTGCCAAGAAGGGAAGGAGGAGGGGAGGCTGGTGGAAAGTGAGATGGCTCCTCGGGAAGGGGACCACAAAGGCTAAGAAAAACATACAAATTTTCCATGTTTAAGAGGACACTTTGCACCCAGGCCTGGTGGTACACGCCTTTAATCCCAGCACTCAAGGAGGCAGAGGCAGGCGGCTCACTATGAGCTCTAGGCCAGCCTGGTCTACAAAGTCAATAGGCAAGACTACAGGGAGAAACTATGTCTCAGAAAAAAAAAAAAAAAAGACACTTTGCTGCTGAGGCCTTGGCCTTGAGAGGAGGAGGCTGATGAGAGCTGTGGCATAGTTGATGCACAGAGCAGCAAACAATAGGACTGACGGGCTGTGCTGGGGAGCAAGCTTGAAGCGGGAAGGTGTCCTGATTTAGAGAACATACTTTAGAAGACACTCAGGATCAGGGAGAACACCAATCCTCACAGCCACATGGAAGCAGACAGAACTACTGTCAATCCAGAGGCACAGGGCAGACACTAGATTCTGGAGCCTGGGCCTGCCCAAAGCCAGTAAATGGTTACAGGCAGCCCGGCTCCAGCCAGGCTTTTGCACATTTTGCTTAACGGATCTGACCTAACACATCTTCTTCACAAGCTTAAATGGTCCTGATGTTCTTGTGGGCAGCTGTGGTGCCGGAGGAGGCAGGGCAATCCTGCTAGAGCTGTCCTTGGTCCATCCTCCAATCAACAGCATCCCTCAGAGAAGGCCCGGCAGACAGGGGCTGGCTGCAGTGGGAGACCCTTCTCTTCATAGGTCGCGAGGCACCTGAGAAGCAACGCTCTGCTGTGTCCACCGGCCCAGATAGCAGCGTGTCTATTTGGTTTTTACCAGGACCATAAAGGAAGCCTAGACAGGTGGCTATGGAGGCCAGAGCCCAGGGCCCTCATCTCCTTCCCACCACTATGACTTGGAGTTTGGGGTCACAGTGTTCAGACCATCTGTGTAATGAAAGTTTTGGTTTCTTTAAAAACTCAGTTATGTTATACAAGCATGTTTTTGTTTTGATCCCAAGTGTGGGATTTTAGTTTGTCCACAGCTGGTAACTACCTCCTGTGGAGTGTGGTCTCTGCAGCACGGAGAGGAGCGTGGTCTAGGACACTGAGGGACAGAAACACGAGCCCAGAGTAAGAAGAGGTGGCAGACGTTGTGGCAGCTTAGAGGAGACAGGTGGAGGAGACTGCTTGCCGCATTTGCAGCTGATGGAGACTAGTATAGCACCAAAAGAACACATCGACCCTAAAGAGCCACAAGTAAAGGGGTCTGCGCCCCCTCTCTCCGCTAACCTTCTCTCTCTTACCTAGGGTTAAAGGGTTGGTGGAAGGGAGATAGAGGCCTAAGCAAATCTGACTTCCTGAACCCTTTGGAGAAGATACCTGGGACGCAGTGCTGGACACAGGGACAGCGGACATCCAGGGAAGACTACCTATGCAGCTACACCTCCCACCTAGGCTGGAGCAGGGTTTTACTTAAGATAATCCAGAAAAATCAAGACACCTCCTGACCCTAGGGGACCCTTCCACGTGCTCCCATTCCCCCTCCCCCAAGTCTGCAAAGGCCTAAGGAGGCTGCCAGCAGGGACCACCACAAGTCAACAGTCAGCTCTCTCCACATAAAGGAGAAATATATTATTGCCACGGGAAACGGAGGCTCCAGGGCCTCAGGCAGTTTCAGGAGGGAGCACCCAGAGAAGGGAGCATTCTCATATGGCCAGATCAAGGTGATAAACCATTTGGGTCCCAAGACAGAGCCTCTCCAGTAGCCTCTTCCCATCCTAACAACTGTGCCCAGGGACACCAGCAGTACCCACAGGCATGGCTGGCTTCATCTTAAAGCAGAGACAGGAGACCTATGTGTTTTTTGAAAGGTTCAATGTCAGTGAATACAGCTCTAATATTCAGTGACACTGCACCTGAAGAGAAAAATGTAATTTATGGGACTAAAGACAAGAACAAAGATTCACTACAAGCCAAGCATTAGCTGAACCCCAAGACAGGCCTGTAGCACCATGCAATGTGACTCCGAAGTGGTCCCTGGTCATGGTGGCTCTGAGCCCTGACACTCTGGGTACCTGGCTTCACTCTACCAGACCCAGCAAGCATGGCTTCTGCCCCATGGGAACACTTGACTAAGATATGGAGGTAAGCCTCCGATATCCACTGCCCTGTAGCACCTCATGCCCTTGACCTTGGAGCCAATGACCTTGGTCATTGCTGTTACTCACTTGCTTGGAGCCTGCAGGGCTCGTCTCTGACTTGGGGGCCACCCAGGAGCGCTTCTATGTGCCTGAACCACCGAGCCACGTGGAAGAGCCTTGAGTCAGCGGGAGGGGCCGAGAGCTGCCTGAACACGTCCACATCTGCCTGGGAGAGGGAGTACCCCTGGACATAGCTACGCGTGCTGAGGTGTTGGTCCAGGGCCTGCACCCTGGCTGCCTCGTCACTAATGCTCAGAATGGACCTGTAGTCGGCAGCTGCAAAGACAGAGGGCACAGGACGTCAGGCCAGAAGGCAGGCAACCCATGACATCAGGCAGGCAAGCAAGCGGGCAGAAGGACGCATGATGTTAGGCAAGTGAGTAGGGAAGATGTAATATCAGAAAGGCAGGCAAGAGGGCATGGGACATAAAAAGGAAGAGGTCACAGGATGCCAGACAGCCAGAAGAGGAAGGACCACAGGGTGGGCATGCAGAGCAGTGGCTGGCAGGAGGAAGGCAGGGTACCAGTGGAGCAGGTCAGGTTTCCTCCTGGTACCTTATAAAAAGGTTTCAGATGGAGACTGAGGTGATCCGCAGTGCTGTGAGCGATCTAAATGCCAGGGATTAGGTACTTTAAAATGGCTGAGTTGAGTCCCTGTGATATACAGCTTTCATCCCGGCAGAGGCAGGGGCAGCCGCAGCCAGATCTCTGCGAGATATAGCTCAGTGGCAGAGCACTCACCTAACAAGTATAAGGCCCTGGGCTTGATGCCGAGCACCGCAAAATAATCAAATTAAAGAAACTTTGTGCTATGAGGAGGGTAGCAGCTGAAGAGCTGTCAGCATGTGACATCGCCAGGCACAAGCCTGTCAAAACTGGAACAAACATGCCTTCCAGAAGCAAGATACCACATCCCTAGGTTGTCCAAGCCCATTTGAGAATACTCGGGGATGCCAGGAGGAACTGTTCTGAGGACACCTGACCCCTTCACTGGGACATCTGCTACAAAGGGTGTTAACAGCTGGGGCTCCCATCACCCACATCCCTGAGAGTATATAAACTCCAGGGTGATATTCTACAGGAGCTAACAGCAGGACAAAACTCTAAGCTTCCGTCATGGTGGACATTTATACCGTGCCCTGGCTAGTTTTATGTCAACTTCGTGTAAGCCAGTCATTTGGGAGAAGGGAACCTCAGTTGGGAACATTCCGTTGGCAGACAGGCCTATGAGCAAGCCTGTGGTACATTTTCTGAATCAGTACTTGAGAGCCAGCCCATTGTGGTAGTGCCACCCCTGGGCAAGTAGTCCTGGATATGTAAAGCAGCCTGAGCAAGCATGAGGAGCAAGCCAGTAAACAGCACTCTTCCCTGGCCTCTGCATCAGCAACTGCCTCCCGGTTCCCACCCTGCTTTCTCAGCTATATGGAATTTGACCTGAGAGTTATTAGATGAATTAAATCCTTTCTTCCCAAGTGGTTTTTGGTCATGGTATTTTATTACTGAAATAGAATTTATTACAGCAATAGAAGCCCTAAGACACACAGCAAGTCCTGCATCTTTTCCCACCTGAGCGACTAGTCCTCATTTTCTCTTTAAATAACAAACACCCTCTACTAGATAGAACCAGAATGGTACTCTCAGATCCTGCCCCGGGTGGCGGTCAGTGAGGAAGACACTTCACCACTTTAACAAATGTCTGGCTCTGTGCATCTCTCTGTACGGAGAAGTTAGGGTTAGGCACTGCCCCCAGACTCTGCTTCCCTATGCTGGGGCAGAGCAAAGACGTAGCACCAGATGACAAGCCCATGAACGTGAGCGGCACCCAAGCCTGACTTTCCCAGGGGTTTCATTTGCTCAGGGAGCTGAAGGAAAAGGCCTTGGCTCATCCCTCACAGACACCTTCCTACTCTGGCTCAGGGGGCAAACATATGTTGATGATTTATCACTCTGCCACATGCAGCCGCCAACCCCCAGCTACCTAGATCAGTTACGGCAGAGATGACAGCTCACGACGCTACAGCCTCTCAGAGCCTGTACCCTCTCCTCCAGCTGAGCCTTCCCCTCCTTGGCCTGGACCAAGTCCACTGCTCCTGGAACAGACAGCAGAGCAGTAGGCATGGCGATGTGTTTCTTGCCAACAAGTGAGCGGAGCTTCGTGGAGCAGTGAGGTCCAGAGAATGAAACAGGAAGCTACAGCAGAGTGGCCACCCCAGGCCCAGGACAGAAACCTCCCCCAGCTTTCAAGGCAGACACTGCCAAACACAGGCTCTCCAGACATTCCTGACAGTGACCTGACAAACACTGATGGGTCCCCACCTATCTTTCTTCCCCTCAAGCACACAGAGCCACCCTTCCCGGGGATTCAAAAGTCGCCAGCAGCTGGATCCATATCCCTCACCAACAGTTCTCCTGTAGCAGTTTGGGCCCAGCTCTCCTCTCAACTGCAAATCTTGCCTTACCAGATCACAGGCCAGACCTTACACTGGCCCCAGGGATGGCACCTGAGGCTCTTTTGGGAAGTATATGCACCTCCAGACACAGCTTAGGCCCTCACTTCCTTCCCCAGTTCAGCACCTGCTGCCAGGACATGTCACCCTTTCTACCTGCGCACTGCCTCTCTCCTCATTGCCTGCTGCTTCCCAGCCATGTGGAGTGCTTTGCTCACCACCCAGAACTTGGTCTGGATTTTGTCAGACATTTGACAAAGCTCTGAGGGCTTGACTGGCAGAGGGCTGGCATTTCAGCTATGGCTTTGGGGCTCACTGTGCCTTTCCCAGGAAGGACCCCAACACAGAGCCAGCATTGGGAATGGCTAGCCTTCACTCCCATGGAAGGCTTGTCTGGTGACTACAACCCAAAGACACAGGGATCAAAGAACAAGGAAGGTACTTCTCACTCAGACCTGCCAACTGCCAAGCAATGCCAAGAAACAGACAGAACCTGTCTCTGCAAAGGTGTCAGGAGGACTGGGGAGTCCCAAGGACCAGTTAGTTCTTCCAGCTTCCACCCCCAGCTTCAGTTTCCCTTCCTTCTTCAAGCATGTGGCCCTCAGGGGCCAGCTGTAGGCTTTCAAGAATAGCCTGTTGTTCCAGGCCCTCAGCCACAGGTAAAGGTGCTAGATCTGTGCCTACTGCTCTAGGAGAAGGGCCCTTCTACCGCATTCTTGTGACTCTGCCTCTAGGCCACTCGGGTGAAGTTAATAGGATATCTCTTTCCCGATAAAAAGGCTATCCAGGGAAGAAGGCAGTTTGCACCTAGCAGTCCCTGAGCACCACTGAGCCACGCCCAGGAAAACCCCAAACCTTTCCTCCCTCCTCGTCTTCATCACTTCTGTTTTCCACCCTGGGAACTCACCAGGTCCCCTAATGATAAAAGCACCCACATCACCCTTAAAACTGCCATGCCAGTGTGGGGAAATAGCACTGGTAAAGAACAGGCTGCAGGGTGCTCTGGGAGATGGGTCTAGCCCACAGGCTAAGCACCTGCCTTCTTCAGAAGGAACCACACTTAACAACACCCGCCTTGTAAAGCCTCGAGCACTAAGTGCAATTACACTTACAGAATGCTTTATAAGCCTCTGGCAAAAAGCCAACACCCTGCTTGCTGCTGTCATTACGGTAATTGCTCCTGCATTACAATGACTGTAATCACTGAAGCACTCCAGACGCTCCCTGGAGGAATGTGCCAGATTACAGGATCCCAAAGGCTCTGTGTAGAGCAGCCCAGACCATTGGGAGCCTGGCCAGGTGAGCACGGGTTAACTGAGAATGCTTAAGGTGGTCCAACCGAGGCTGCGCACACTCCTGGAGGAACCACCTACAACAGGCCAGCTTTCTCAGGGTAGTTGCTCCAGCTGTTCACTGCTCGGCAACAGAAGAATTCCTCCCAGGTCCATTCTGCAAACTTGATGTCACCAGGACCCATCACACATCATGCCCAAACTACTCTCCACAGAAGGGTAAATCCCTGCCAGGCAGATCTGAAGCTTCTTCCCTGAACATACAAAGAGCAGAGCTCTCCGGTGGGACTGTCCCAGGGGTGGACGGTAACTGACGTCGCTTATAAAGTCTTGGCCAGACAGCCACTGAGATTGCACAGGACTGGCACAGCGAAGAAGCAGACTCCCATGAAATGACTCACGGTCCTGATATGAGGAAGGACAGCCAGGCAGCACCCCGCCCGGCTCTTTCCATCAGCATTCATACCTGCTCTCAGGACCTGTCCCTATCCCCTTTCAGGTACACTGGAAGAAAGCATTCTGGGAGCAGCTCCCTAAGCCACTCAGGGGTAAGCCTCAACTTGACAGAGGGCTACACTGTCACTCGCTCTTGACCCTCTGCTTGCTACTGCTACTATTGCTAAGGGCCCCTCAAATACCTGTACCCACAGACTGCTCCCTCTAGGCAAAAGCACCCCTCAGTCTCCTCTACCTGCTCCTGCTTCTCCTTTCCCACGCGTTCTCTATGGGGCTCACGCCCACTATTGCCACTGCTGTTCAAGAGGCCAGAAAACACCAGAGGCTACTGCCATAAACGACATCCAGGGAACACAAGGCCACAGATGAGCAAATATCTGCATCCTTCAAAAAGGTCCATTTTGCTCTGCTCTATTACTTTCCTGTACTTGGCAACTGGAGCCAACCTGATCACTCTAAGAGAATCTGCAAAAAAGCTGCTGCTGCTTCAGCTACTGCTGAAATCCCTGCACCAAGGGATGCCTGACCCTGTCTCTAGTTGCGACTCTAGCAGACTCAATCACTTCACTTCTCTGGTCCTCAGGGTGCTCCTCTGCACAGGAAGGGTCACAAGAAACACAGGCGTAGTTACTGTTGCGCTGGGACTTATGCTAAAACACGTTATGTGTTAGGCATGATTATAAAGACTGTCTGGTTAAACTGTGGGAGAGATCAGGTGTCTGAGATGAGTCCTGAAATAAGCCTGCTTCATTGTGCCCCATGTCACCCAGAACTTGGGCTATCTCTGAGGAAACAGGAAGGTAAAAAGCAGTCACTCAAATGCCCTCAAGTTGCAACTGTTGCTTTCCAGTTTCCGAGTGGTTTTATGTTGTTTGAAGACAGGATCTCATGTAGTCCAAAGCTACTCTCAAACTGGTAATCCCCCTTCCTCAGATCCCAGAGTGTGAGAATTACTGGTAAAATCTACACACAGCTTTGTTGGATTTGTTAAAAGTGGCTATCTTCCCTGAGTTTCTTTTTTCTTTATTTCTTCTTTGTTTGAGACAAAGTTTCCCTATGTATCCGTAACTGGCCTAGACTTGCTATGTAGACCAGGCTGGTCTTGAAGTCCCTGCCTCTGGAGCACTAGAATTATAGAAAGACAGGCACATGCTGCTGTACCCACCTATGCCTGGACTTTTATGGAGGCTCTAACTACTGGATTATATTCCCTCAAGCATCTCTGTGGAGATCTCATTTCTAGACTCGTTTCTCTTGTTTCTAATTTGGGGCTCAGGGTTCCAGAGGGCTAGATTCCATAACCATCTTGGTGGAGAGCATGGCAACAAGCAGGAGGCAGGCACTAGAGCAGTAGCTAAAAGCTCACATCTTGAGACACAAGGAAAGAGCAGAGATAACTGGGGAACAGCAGAGACCTTTTGCAACTTCAAAACACACCCCCGGTGACATGCTTCCTCCAACAAGGCTACTTCATAATTCCTCCCCAACACCTTTTTTGTTTGTTTGTTTTGTACTGTTTTTTTTGAGACAGGGTTTCTCGGGATAGCCTTGGTTGTCCTGGACTCATTTTATAGAACAGGCTGGCCTCAAACTCACAGCAGTGCACCTGCCTCTGCCTCCTGAGTGCTGGGATTGAAGGTGTGTACCAGCACACCCAGCTATCTGCCCCAACATTTCTATCACCTAGGGACAAAGCATTCAAGTAGATGAGCTCATTTAAGCCACACCATATGTACATTTTTATTTAAAAGCCAAAGAGGAAGCTGGGTGGTAGAGGTGCACACCTTTATCCCAGCACTCTGGGAGGCAGAGGCAAGCAGATCGCTGTAGGTCACTGTGAGGCTAGCCTGGTCTACGAAGTGAGTCCAGGACAGCCCAAGCTACACAGAGAAACTCTGTCTCAAAAAACAAACAAACAAACAACAATAACAAAAAAGCCAAAGAGGAAGCTGGACATGGTGTCACAAAATCTGTCAGGAGGCAGGGGGGTCAGGATTTCAAGGTCATTTATCAGAGGAAGACCAGCCTGGGTTATATGAAACACTGTCTCAAATAAATAAATAATAGGTAGGTAGGTAGGTAGGTAGGTAGGTAGGTAGGTAGATAGATAGATAGATAGATAGATAGATAGATAGATAGATAGACAGATCGATTGCTTCATCTGCAGGGGGGAGGTGCAGAGTCTCATTTTTTACACACCTGGTTCTTACACATCAGGCACTCTCCTAAGTTCTACCTATGAACTCATGCAATGCCCACACCACCCTCAGAGGTAGGACCCATTTCTTGTGTTGTGAGCAAGAGTATATTTGTGATCCCAGATCTGTTGGGCAGCTCAGGGTAGAGCTGTTGGCCATGGTGCTGTGCCACAGGAGTCTAACAGCTGCTCTTCGTGGTGGACACGGCTAGAATCCAGGTATGCCAGCTGAGTGGAATGATGGGAATAGAAGAGCAGGCACAGGCTAAGCAGCCATGTCATCTGGGTGGCCCACATCATAGGGTACTCAAGTGGTCAGAACCACCTACCTAGAACCCATCAAGGCCACAGAAACAAGGCACCACAGGATCCCAGAAAGATCATGGTATACCTTACACTGGAGGCAGGCACCTGAGAGGTCAGAGCTTGCATCTAATTTCTGCCTGCATCACACAGACTAAAATCTACAAGCTTTCTGCCTTTGAAGGTTTGCTTCTGACCTTTCAGGATCTGGGCCAAGACCTCTTCTTTCTAAAACCCGCTTGCTGAAATGACAGTGAGAAAAGACACCACTCTTCAGCGATGTGCCAAGGCCCAGGTCTACACAAGTGACCGCCTCCTGAGGGAGCCTCTCAATTGGCATTAAATTAGACAGTGATGCTCTGACTAGACAAGTCCCTGTAGTGACTTCTGGCCACACTGGAGATTAAAGCCTTCATAAAACCCCAAGCTCTTTCATGTATGTGTACATGGAACCCTTACTTCCTCTGCCCTACTTCTCTAAGTACCAACCTCAGGTGCCCTTCCGCCCCCCTGCTTGGGCAGAAGACCAAAACAATCTTTGGGCCTTTGCCTCACCCCCAAAGTCCAGCCAGGGCAGGGGGTGGGAGGTTGAGGGCTCACCCAGGCACCAGCTGGAGCTAGGCTATTTGATACAGGACAATCTCTCCCACTGCTGTGTATCTAAGGCTTTAGCTAACCAGGAAACTGAAGCTGAGGAAGGGACGAGCTTACAAAACAGGTGTCAGTTCACCACCAAGCAGGTACTCTAGCTTCAGGGAGCCGTGGCAGCCACCCTCCAGATCCTGGCCTGCCATTGTCCACTACGACGCTGGCCATCCCCAGGGCTTTGGTCTGGCACCGTCTACTTGAGCCACAGCTGTCAACCGAGAGCCCTGAACTAGCCAGCTGAAGCCATCATCCCTAATAACCCCAGACCCCTGGCTTACCTTTGCCCTGGCCTGCCACGCTCACTTGGACCATCACTGTTTCCAGAGCCCTGGCCTAGCCACTTCCCAACCAAGTACCCTCCACCGTAGAGCCCCAGCCGGTCACTTCCCGCCCAAAGAGCCTCTCTGCCCGACAGCCTTGGCCTTCCACTGCCCATTTGGGCCATCGTTACCCTCAGATCCCTGGTCTGGGTACTGCCCACTTTGGGACATTGCTGTCCTCACAGCCCCGCAGCTATCCCGCAAAACTCCCGCAAAACTCACCCTGCTCCGCGGAGGAACCTGCCATCACTGGAATTCCCGACCCGCGGCTGCCGCCACCGACCCTTTCCAGAATCTGATGCAACCGCGGCGCCGGAAGTCCCGCCCCATCAGTCTTCCGGGCATGCCTGTAGCTAGGCAACCGCGACTCTAACGCCGGCGTGGGCCACTGCCCAAAAAGGGCTGCGAGAGGCGGGACGAGGGGCGGGACAAAGCGAGGGAATGGGAGGGGCGAGGAGCTGGGAAGAGGGGCGGGGCGAAGCTACTAGAGAGTAAGGAGGTGCAAGGGAAGGAGCCGGCGAGGGACTTCGTGAGTGGAGGGGAGGGGAGGGGTGAGGAAGGTGTCATTCTCTGAAACTGAGTCTCTGAGAGGCTACAAGCCAGGAAACAGGTCCCTCCCCATTACAAAATCTCCTAAACCCATTTCTTTCCTATTTGTATGATGTCACCTTCCAAGACTCACCACTAGAGGGAGGTTTGTGAAAAGAAATGACAAGTATTTTAAAAACATAGTGAGACCCTGTCTCAAAAAATATTTTTTCAAAAAAGCTGTTTTGAAGTTGGAGAGATGGTCCCATGGTTAAGATCATGGCTGCTCTTCTGGAGGACCCGGGTTCGATTTCTAGCACTCTCACAACTGCTCACAACCTGTTGTAACTCCAGTTCCAGGGGATCCTCTTTTGGCCTTCCTGGGCTTTGCATGCATGTGGCGCAAAAAAAAACCAAAAAAAACATACATGCAGGCAAGAAAGAAAAATAAGTCTAAAAAAAATCATGTGTTTGGCAACCATACCCTAATTGCAGCAACTCAGGAGGGAGAAGCAGGCAGTTCTCAGTGGGTTCCAGGCCAGTCATGGCTACATAAAAAGACTTTGTCTCCAGCTGGAGCTGTAGAGCACTCCTGTAATCCCAGCACTGGAGGAGGCAGAGGCAGGCGTGTATGTGTGAGTCTGAGGCCAGCCTGGCCTACAAAGCGAGACAGGACAGCCAAGGCTACACAAAGAGACCCTGTCTCAGGGAAAACAAAACAAACAAAAACCCAAAACAAACAAAAAATCCTGTCTCAATATAAATAAACAACTGTTATATGGTAATAAAAATATATATTAAATTGATCACAAAATATATTGCTAACTTTTACAACCTTCTCAAAATCCTATCTTTAGCACTAGCACTTTATTTTCTTTTAAAATTTCTTTTAAATTCTATTTTTATGTGTATAGATGTTTTGCTGGCATCTATGTCTGTGCAGCGCCTTAGGAGGCCAGAAAAGGGCAAAAGACTCTCCACAAATGGAATGGGAGATACCGGTGATTGTGAGCTGCCAGGTGGGTGAGTGCTGGGAACCAAGCCCTGATCCACTGAAAGATTAGTTAGGCTCTTAACCGCTGAGCTGTTTCTCTGGCCCTAAAGCACCAGTACCTTAAAAAGTAAATTTAGCCCCTGAGTATAGCAGGGGTCCAGACATTAGCACAACTGACTCCGTGATGGAAGTATCATTCAGGCTGTAAAACTTAACACATAGACAGCAGCACCTGCCAAAACTAAAAGAAAGAGCTAATCCATCAAAGTCCACAGTTCTGGGAAAGTCTCTAAATGTACTACCTTGCTTTTTGGCTTCTGTAATTCTGCTTCTGTCTAACAATTCTTGTTAACTGAACTTTGTCAACTCAGAACATGGTTTTCGTACTTAAAAGCTCACCCTGAGAAAGGCTCAGTGCCACACTGGGATCCTGAACATCCAGTGTAGTTGCTGGCTGGCTAATACAGACTTTCTGTTGGTTTAAACCCATGTCTGAGCAGTCTTCTCTGGTGGATACCCCACAACAGAGAGTGGGATGGTGACACATACTTGCCATCCTAGCACTTGAAGAAACTGAGGAAGGAGAATTGCCGCAAATCTGAAGGCAGCCTGGGCTAGTTCCAGGCTAGCATGGGCTAAGAGTGGGACCCTGTTTTAAAAATGAAAAACAAAAACCAACTGCAACAACAAAAATAACTTGTAACTTTCGATGGGGAAAATTGTGGTGAACACCCACAGTAAAATAAAGTTCTCTTCTCCATGTGTAAGGAACTCAAAGAGTTTGTTTGTCTCTCTGCGCGTATCATTGCTTTTTTCCAAGCTTTAGCTTTTGTTGTTCTGGCCGTGACAGATGACTGTGTGTTTGGGGCCTGGACTGCACAGATAGCCAGCCTGGGCTAGGAGTGAGGTCATATGTGAAAAACCTTGAAACGATGGCTCAGCAATCAAGAGTACATAGTGCTCTCTCAGAGGACTAGAGTTCAGTTCCCAGCTCACAGCTGCCTTTTAACTCCAGTTTACAAGGAATACAACTCTGACTTCCAAGGGCATCTGCACTCATGTATGTAGGCCCTCAGGGACATATCCACTAATTACTATAATATTAAAACAACAGCCACGTGTAGTGGCACACATTATTTATAGCAGCACTTGTCTAGAGTCCAGCCTGGAGTTACAGAGTGGAATCCTGTCTCAACAACAAAGAGTGAGAGAGAGGAAGAGACAGAGTAAGGGCCGGGCAGTGGTAGCACACAGCTTTAATCCCAGCACTCAGGAGGCAGCCTAGTCTACAGCCAGAGATACACAGAGAACATTGTCTCAAAAAAAAAAAAAGCAAACAAGAAAACCTACTGGGTGCGATGGTGTACATTTTCTTTCCTTTTTAAAATTATGTATTATTTATTCAAGTCAAGGTTTCTCTGTGTAGCCTTGGCTGTCCTGGACTCACTCTGTAGACTAGGCTGGCCTGGAACTCACAGAGATCCACCTGCCTCTGCCTCCCTGAGTGCTGGGATTACAGGTGTGCCCCCCCCCCCACCTGCTGATGGTGTACATCTTTAGCCCCAGCACTCAGGAAGCAGAGGAAGGCACATCTCTGTGAGTTCCAGGCCAGCCAGGGCTACTACAGAGTAAGATCCAGTCTCAGAGAGAGACACAGAGACAGAGAAATACCCAACAAAAGCAACTTAAGGGAAGGTTTGTTTTGGCTCATGGTACATTCACACCTTAATTAACTGGATCTAGGAATTTCCTCTGAGGTGTGCCTGTAGTCACCTCCTGGACAGCTTTAGATCATGTTGTACTGAAAAACAGAATTAACCATCACAGGGTTGGAGAGAGGACTCAGTAGAACTTGGTTTCGATTACTGGTGTCCATGTAGCTTATGGTAACCAGCTGTAATTACAATTCCAGAGGTTCCAAGGCCCTATGGCTTCCTCAGGCACCAGGTATGAATGTAGACAGATATACATGCAGGGAAAACCTCTTGTCCTGGTTAGTTTGTCAACTTGACAAAAGCTGGAATTATCTGAAAAAAAATGGAACCACAGTTGAAAAATATGCCTCCATAAGATTGGCCTACAGGCAAGCCTGTGGGCATTTTCTTTTTTTGAGGCAGGGTCCCTCTCTCTATGTAGCCTTGACTGTCCTGGAACTTACATGTAGACCAGAATGGTCTGGAAGTCATAAAGCTTTTGCCTTCACTTTCCATGTGGGGATTAAAGGTGTGTGCCACTTTGCCCAGTTACATTTTGCTGAAAAATGACCGATGTGGGAGGGCCCAGCCCACATCGGTGGGCGGTGCATTGTTGGTTATTAATATTCATTATTGAATTATCTTTTAATTAAACAGTGGTTATACCAGCTGTATACCCAAATCACCACATAGAGACTAGGATTTATTTAATTAACCTAGAGCGCAATGCTGGGCAATGGTTACTCCATCCTAAACCCCCAAGCCCTCATAGTTTCCTCCCATTCAGATTTCCCACATTATACTTGCTTTTAGTCCTATCTTAGGTCTGGTTCATCTCCTCCTGTTTCTAAGTCCTCTCCTGCTGATCGCTGCTCTCCAACTCCTTCCCACTCACTTCTTTCTCCTCCCCTCCGGACCCAGATGTCCCATCCTATTCTCTCCATTGCTCAGCATTGGCTGGTTGTTTTATTGACAATACAGAGAACAAATGACGACATGTTTACACAAACTTGAGACAGGTGATGCTTAGAATAAACATCACAATGCAAATGTCCAGATTGAAACCAGATAGTGGGGTAGAGAAATCCGCATTTGAAGGAACAAGGGTAAATTGAATATATTCCAAAGACCATTAGACCGACAGTGGACTCACCATGGGCAGGTGGTTCTGGGGTATGTAAGAAAGCAAGCTGAGAAAGCCATATGGAGCAAGCCAGTAAGCAACTTTTCTCCATGGCCTCTGCTCCAGTTCTTCCCTCCTGCTTGAATTCCTGCCCTTATTTTACTTCACGTTGGACTACGAGGTGTAATATGAAGCAAACTCTTTCTCCCCCAAGCTGCTTTTAGTCTTGCTGTCTATAACAGCAATAGAAACGTAACTAAAACACATCCATATGTAATGCCAGGATCACGGGACCCTCAGAGACCAACAGGAGACGACTCGATGCAAACACAAGAGAGCTTTATTACAAGAGCGATCGAACTCGGGACCCAAGTCTCACTGACACAGCAGTAGAGAAGTGGGACCCTGAGCCCTGAGTGAGCACGAATTTTAAAGGGAAAGACTGTAAACAGGGGGTTTCCATAACAGCAAGCAGGGGGGGGGTGTGAGGGTACATGTTTCCTTGAGAGAAAGCTGGGGGGTTCATGCCTTGACGTTACAGAATTGGGTTAAAGCCATGGGGAGAGGTGACCGGTTACAATTGCCAGGGAGATCGTCTCTATATTTCACTAAACATTTATTCTGTGATATTTCCTAGAGGCCATTGCTTGGAGAGCTAACTTTGTTTTCTGCCAGGTGCACATTCTGTGATATTTCCTGGTACCTGAGTTCAGCTCCCAGTCAAGATGGCTCCTTATTTCAAAATGGAGTCATCCAGGTTAACTTAAACTCTTCACATACATATAAAATAATTTTTTTTAATTTAAAAGAATTAACCATTATATTATGTAAAGCAAAAAGAAATGATCTAAGCACATTCAACTCTAGGCAGAAGCACCATGTTAGCTTTAATATTTCAAAAAGCTCAAAGCACATAGGAGGTCTTGGTGATTGTCACCATCCCTTGTCCTGAGGTGGATGCAAAAGCACAGCTCTCAAAGAGAATGAGAAATAGTTTATTCTAGGGCCAAATATGAGTGACTATGGCCCCAGAAATATAGCTTTAAATACCCCCCAATTCCATGGTTCCATGGAGTTTTGTAGATTAGAACAAAAAGTTATAAATCAAGGCATACTTCAGACACATTAGAAGACTTAAGTGTCACAGTACAGGGGCAATCTCACTTATGGCTTTGGGTATATGGCATTCATAGTCCTTGGATTGGGAAAGAATAGAGTTCTGTCAAATTAATATAGATCCATAGGTTTCATTTTGTTTTGTTTTACCTGCTGTTGTGATATTGTGGGTCTCTGCAAACATCAGGGCTGGCAAAGTAACAATTCACTTGAGTTAAGAAGGAAATCTGGTTCAACTCAGCTTAGCCTGTGTTGGCTCATACTTCTAGAGCAGGGGTCTTCAAACTACAGCCCGCAGAGGAGTCTGATCCGGCCCGCCAGCAATGAGCGCAGTTTGGCTGCCAAGATACCTGCCAGTATACACTCAGTGTCACAGCTTCTCAGGGATGACGTCAACCGCCTCCGCCCACTGCACGCTGTGTGCTGGGAGGGTGGGCGTGAGGGTGGTGTTGGGAGGAACACTGATGTGCTCTTAAGCCTGGTGCTCGGTGCACGCCGCTGATGACGTCACTGGAGGGCACTGGACGCTGCCTGGCGAGGAGTACCACATGTGCGTGACTATATAATGATGTAAAAAGATGTCCGCTCCACCCCCAGGCAACGTGGTGTCTGTGTGCTGTGCC
>CM053762.1:19402548-19485322 GCA_028658305.1 Pachyuromys duprasi
TATATGCATTTTGCATTTCCTTTTCAGTGTTCACATGCTGATTCCGAACATATCAATTTGGGCGTTATATAGGGAGATATAACTGAACTATCAGGGACTGAGCTGGTCTGCTTAGAAAAGCCTGCAAGGGGTAAGTGTTCACATCAGGGATTAATGGGGGTTTATACACTGTGTGTGTATATATAATATATATAGCCAAAAGCAGGCCCACAGTTCCCATTGAAATACTGGTACGTGATCTGTTTATTTATAAATGTTCTTCATTTTATTTAGAAAAGATATGTGCAGTGTGGGTAGGAATTAGTAGTTCATATAGTCTGGCCCTCCAGCTCTCTGAGGGACCATGATCCGGCCCCCACTTTAAAAAGTTTAAGGACCCCTGTTCTAGAGTCTGACCCCAGTAGTTTACTTTAGCCATATTTAAGCCCAGCACATTTTTTTTTTTGAGACAGGGTTTCTCTGTGTAGCCTTGGCTATCTTGGACTTGCTTTGTAGACCAGGCTGGCCTCGAACTCAGAGATCCACTTGCCTCTGCCTCCCTGAATGCTGGGATCATAGGCATGCACCACAGCACAGCTTGCCCAGAACAATTTTGGAAAAACGTTTTTTAATGATAATTAATTCAATCCCTGTGTACAATACAGCTTAACACATTTTTACATAAAGATGGGTTCTGTTAGCTAGGTATGGTGGTACAGGCCTTTAATCCTAGCATTTGGGAGACAGAGACAGGCAGCTTTCTGAGTTTGAGGCCAGCCTGGTCTACAGAATTACTTCCAGGATATCCAGCACTATACAGAGAAAAAACAAACAAGCAAATAAAAAACAAACAAAGGTGTGTTCTGTTGACTCAGAAACAATGCTCAAGATACAGATCTAGGGAGAAAGAGGCTGGGATAAACAAATATAAATATCTGTGGAAGTTGAGGGCTGGAGAGATAGCTCAAAGGTTAAGAACACTGTTTGCTCTTCCAAAAATCCTGAGTTCAATTCCCAGCAACCACATGGTAGCTCCCAACCATCTATAATGAGATCTGTGCACTCTTCTAGTGTGCAGGTACACATGCAGGCAGAACATTGTATACATAGTAAATAAATCTTAGAAGAGGAAGAAGAGGAGGAAAAATCGAAGAAGAGGAGGAAGAAGAGGAGGAAAAGGAGGAAGAAGTAGAGGAGGAAGAGGAAGAAGAGGAAGAGAAGGAAGAAGAGGAGGAGGAAGAAGAAACTGTGGAAGTCAGTAGTAACCTGGCTCTACAGATAGCACAGAGGCCACATGACCTAGGCTATTGTAATATACAAATGACATCTCCCATAAGGATGGTTTTTAAACTAGAAACAGTGCTCAAGAAAATGGCCTAGGGAGGAAGAGTCTGGGAGATTCAAGTGTGATCTGGTTCTACAGATAACCAGGCTGTTAACTACATTCATTCCCAGCCTGAAGAGGAATTTTAATTTAGAACATGGCTACTCTGGCAAGAGATCACATCCAAAGACCTTCTAGGTCTGTGTGATCCAGCTGGAATACAAACATGCCTTTAATCCAGGAGACAGAGGAAAGCAGATTTGAGTTCAAGACCAGCTTGGTATAGAACAAGTTTCAGGTAAAGAAAAGCTTAGGTCCAGGCATGGTGATGCATTCCTTTAACCACCACATAATGAAGGTAAAGTTAGTTTGTAGAAGGAAGTACCCATGTTTGAAAGTGATGTCTGAGTGACAGAAAAGCTGGTAAATCAGAAAAAGATTTGACAAAATAGGATACACCCAACTCTCTAGAGAAGAAAGAGGAAAGGGAAGCTACTTAAGAGGCAATGCAGAGAGAGAGAGAGGAGGAGTTTTACTGGAGAGGTTTTATAGGGAGAGGCTGAATGGGAGAACAAGCTAGACACAGGTGGAGACAGAATGAGCCAGAAGACGAGGAGCCAGAGGATTAGAAAAGATTGTTGGAGTTAGTTTGAAGCCAAGCAGAGCAACTCAGGGGCCAAGAGAAAAGCCAGATTGAGTCACTCAGCTTGGAGAGGAGCTTGAGCCAGAACTGCTGACTTGAACAAGCCAGCCAGAGTTCAAAAAGAACAAGAAAGGGTGAGCTTATTAAGCAGTAAGTGTCAGAGGCTGAAAACATTCTAGGCCTAGGTTAGATTGTATGGAGGCTAGAAGCTTCCAGGACTAGGCTTAGGCTAGCAGACAGAGGCAGTAAGCCTCAGAAACAACAACTGAACCAGGCAAATAAAAGTTCCTTTTAGGGGCTGGAGAGATGGCTCAGAGCTTAAGAGCGCTGTCTCCTAGAGGTCCTGAGTGCAATTCTTAGCAACCACATAGTGGCTCACAACCATCTATAATAAGATCTAACGCCCTCTACTGGCCTGCAGGCACACATGCAGGTAACATTGTATATATAATAAATAAATAAACTACAAAAAAAAAAGTTTCTTTTACACCAGCATTCAGGGTGGAAGACAGGTTATACATCTCCTCCATTGAGGAGACAACCCTGCGTGTTTGACATTCCTGGTTTCTGTAGTGCTTCTCAGACCTCATGCCTTCTACAGGTTGTGAGGTCTGACCCAGAGGGAAGCAAAAAAATCTACTATGTAGTAGGTTGGAACAGCCTAGCTATACCTTCCCACATTATTAAAAATTGTAATCAATTAACTTATGTAGACATAGCTTCTTCTGAGGAATTCTCATACGCACCTACTCAGTGTAGTTTGAAAGGAATTGAAACTAAGGCTAATTCCTGTGCCTGAGGTATGGATAGCCTAAAAGCACAGACACTGTTTCCAGTGCCTGGTGTGGGGCTGGGTCCACAGTTGCTTAGGCATGCCTGCTAGAGGTCTTTGTTACGAACTTATATGTGTAACAGAGCACCTTGTCTGGGCCAAATCCCAATGTAGATCAAAGGCTCTTGATGAGCTCAAAGGACAACATTTTCATCTTCCCATCCCTGGCTCCCAGAAGACATTCTGAGTACCATGAGCCCAAACTGGCTCTAGCTGACAAGTTCAGAGCACAGCTGTGGTCTCTGAGGCCACAGCAGGCTTCGAGGAGGGAAGCCCTCTGGCTGCACACAGGACAGCTGAGCTTTACATAAGAGAAGGGTACATCACGTGTGTGGGGTTCACAGTCGGATGGGTGCTGGCTCCAAATTCAGCTGGGCTATTTGGAATGTCCCAGGCCTGTACCAAAAGACATTTGACTCCAGCTTGAAGGCCTAGGAAACACAATTCTTAGCATCTAAATTGTCACAGCCTGAAAACATATGTATAGTTATTAGTTTCCAGGAGGCCAGTCTCAAGTTTAGAAACAGCACTACCAAGCTTGCCATGTTCATTGCTTCCTCAACTTCCATGCTCAGAAATCTCAGTGTCCATAAATCCAAGGAGTGTCAGGAATGCCATCTGTTTACGTTTTAGAACTTCATAGCATAATGGAAGCTGAAAACAACAACAACAACAAATATTCACAAACACACACACATACAAAACCAAGAGTCTATTTACATTTCTAGAATGTTCTGGAGGAAAGCTGAAGCATTTCTGTGACTCTGCTTCTCAGGATATGAGAGGCTCTTTGTGTGCCCAAGTAATCCCCAGTGGTCAGGAGACCCAGGCTGGGACAGGGCCAGTTAAGACTGTCACTAATTCATTTATTACTCAGGTGGCAGAAAGCAGACAAGCCCAACATGGCTTCAGTCTTCCTTTTGGAAGGACTTCTGGTCTCTTCTAGGAAGGCCAGAGGCTCAGGATAGTTTGTAGAGGCTGTCCCTGTCCTTCCTTACCCAGAATTCAGGGCAGTGCCTGGCAAAGTGGTTAGCTCCACCCAAGGCATGTTGAGAGGAAGGGATGCCATACAGCTGGCAGGTCAGCCAGGGAGAGCTATGCCATGTGACATCAGGGTCTGACCATATCCTAAGATAAGCCTGCCATGGAATTACCTATGGCTCCCAAAAGATAAGCCCATGTCCTGACTTATTGCCTGCAACTAAGATCTTAGTTGGATTTTTTTTTTTTTTTTTTTTTTAGGTGAGGACATATGCTAAGAGCTGGTCAGACTAGCCTGAAGGTGGTAACAGACTAGCCGAAGCAGCCTCAAGCCAAGGATTGACAGTTCCCAGAAGAAAGACAGGAGGGACCCTCTGAGCCACTGAGAGATCTAGCTTTTGTTACACCTTAGGTTTGGACTTCTAGCCACTAAGAATGGTAGGACAGTGCATTCCTGATGGGCTGACCTCCACTTTGCAGCCATCTGTTACAACAGCTTACGGCACTCTTATCTTTATAAAGGTAGGACGCCTCTCTTTGGTTTTCTGAGCCTCAGTTTCTACTCAGTGTCTAAACCACCAGAACTTGTCTCTTTCCAGAGCACACTTCGGCTCTCATAAAGAGGACACAGACACCACGGCACAATCGGAACCCAAGGGTGAAGGTGGGAGGCCTAACCTGCCATACCTCCCAGCTTTCTGAAACTGAATTGCCACCCTAAGAAGACCTGAGCACGCAGCAATGGGAGGGTCAGGAGCCACCATCATGAATTTCTAGGAAATGACATAGTACCCACAAAGCCCAGGAAACTGAGTGTGATGGTACTTAAGGTAGAGAAAGGCGAATCAGGAGCTCCTGCTCGGGCTCAGTGTTAAGAGCACTGGCTGCTCATGAGGGTTCCTGTCCTCGGTTCCCAGATTCCACAGGGTGGATCAGTAACTCTAGTTCCAAGGGACCCATCCAGGCACTGCATACACAGTGCACAGGCATATGCATAGATTAAAAACAACATGCATATACTTTAAAAAAACTTTCTTAAAAAATTCAAGACCCTCATAACAAGTCTGAGGCTAGCCTGGGCTATATGAGATTCGGAGGGGGAAAAAAAGATTTTGCAGCACACTAATTACAAAGCTGACTCCTCTCCTCTCCTAAAATCAGAAAGAAGAAGAAGAAGAAGAAGAAGAAGAAGAAGAAGAAGAAGAAGAAGAAGAAGAAGAAGAAGAAGAAGCACACAGTGAATTCATTGGTGCAGTGTCTTCCTCAAGGGAGAGGAAATGTCTTGAATGCATAGCAAACTCTTATCTATGTTTCCAAAACCTGACACCATAAAGCTGAACCTCTGCCAGTGTGTGTGTGCATAAATGCAGGAGCCCCTTTAGCCCACCCCTCTGTCCACTGCTCTAGGTTGGGGGGTACCCTACAAGGTACTCACTTCCACCATGACCCACTTACGTGAGGTGCTGCTGTTGACATTATTTGGGACTGTTCTTCCTACAAAGAGAAATCCAGAGTCGTATCAAACACTACTGCCTCTTCCGAGGACTGAAGAGATGGTTCAGCAGGTAAGAGTGAATCCTGCCCTTTCAGGGGACCCCAATTCAGTTCCCAACACCCATGTCAGGTAGTTCATAGACACCTGTAATTCCAGCTCCAGGGTATCTGATACTTTGGTTTCTGGGCACCTGTATGTGTGTGGCACATGCATGCACACACGCATGGTTGCACATGCATTTTTCTCATGGATACACAGACTGTTCTAGCTTTTACTCACCTCTTTTGGTTTGTTTTTTGAGACAGGGTTTCTCTGTGTAGCCCTGGCTGTTTTGGCACTCAGTCTACAGACCAGGCTGGCCTCAAACACAGAGATCCACCTGTCTCTATCTCCCACGTGCTGGAATTAAAGGGGTACACCACCACTGCCCAGCATTCACTTACCTCTTTTACAAGAACACAAAATGATTGCAAGAATGATGGCCATGCCAACAGCAATGATATTCATGACAGCAGCTGCGACTAGAATAATCTGAAGCTCAGAGAAGCAGGGACTTTGACAGCCTGACATTCCTGGAATGAAAGGAGAGACTGCCGAGGCAGAGCAGTCTTTATTAGAGTGACAAACCACAGAAGTTCCTCCTTCCTCTCCAGGCTCAGAGGCCATGGTCCTGCTAAGGTCCTTGGAAGGAGCAAAGGAGCAGCAGCAAGTGGCTCTGCTCCCCACAGGCTGTTGAGACCATTCAGGAGTCCTGGCCTCACTCCTTGTGAAATCACAGCCCAGGATGCAGATACATGGGTTCAGGCTAGAGGAAGCTGTGAGCTCTAGGCTCTATCAGTAGCTGCAAAACCAGTATCTCCTACACATCACTGAAGATAAAGGTTTTCTTAGTCTCAGATAAGACCTTTGTATTTAGCATGTATGTATTTACTTATTGTTCTTGGTATTAAGCATCCTTCTAAAATTGTTTCTCATTATCTATTTACTTTATTTTTAGTGTTTAATATTTATTTTCGTGTGTAGGTGTTTTGTCTGTGTAGGCACATTGTGTGCATGCAGTGCCTGTGGAGGTCAGAAGAGGGCGCCAGATCCCTTAGAACAGGCGTTACAGATGGTTGTGAGCTGCCTTGTGGGTGCTGGGAATTGAACCTGGGTCCTCTGCAACTGCAACAAGTACTATTAATCAATAAGCCATCTCTCCAGCTCCTATTTATTTATTTATTTATTTATTTGGTACAAGATCTTGCTATGTATCCCTGACTGGTCTAGTATTAGATATACAGCCCAGACTGGCTTTCAATTCGGTGTCCTGCCTTGACAGAGCTACAAACCTGTACTACCACACTTGGATGTTTCTTACTTTATTATTTATTAAACTTCATTTTATTATTATTTATTATTACATGCTTTGTGTGTGTGTGCCTGTGTGTATATGTATATGTGTGTTCTTCCACATGCATGCATACAGAGGTAGGAGGAGGACTTGTCCTGCTCTGTTACTCTCTGTCTTATTCCCTTGAGTCAGGGTCTCTTCCTGACCCTGCAGCCAGGCTGACATCCAGTGAGTCTGAGAGAGGGAAGCAGAGCCACTCACAGCTCTGGGATTTGAACTCAAGTCCTCATGTTTATGCAGCAAGCACTCTTAACCACTGAGCTCCCGAGCCCCATTTTAAAAACAAACAAACAATTTACTGTTATGTGTGTGGCAGTCAGAGGACAGCTTTGTTCAGTTTGTTCTCTCCTTCACTGTTGGTTTCAGGTTTCAGGGGACTGAACATATTCTATATTATCTTATGCAATAAATAATAATATAATATATAATTATAATATATATAATATATAATTATATACAACGTGTATGTATATGCATACTTAAAAAATAAATTATAAAAAGAGGAGAGCAATGGAGGAAGGCACCCAATTAAATATTTTCCTTTATAAGAGTTGTCCCGATCATGGTGTCTCTTCACAGCAACAAAACCCTAAGACAATGACCAAAAGCAACTTGGGGAGGAAAGGTTTATTTCAGCTTACAGCTTGAGACCATCATCAGGGAAGTCAAGGCAGGAACTCAAGGCAGGAACCTAGAGGCAGGAACTGATGCAGAGACTATGGAGGGATTCTGCTTATTGTCTTCTTCCTCATGGCTTGCTCAGTCTGCTTTCTTATAAACTCCAGAACCACGTGTTCAGGGGTGGCTCCACCCACAATCGACAGCACCTTCCCACAGCCAGTCAGTCTGAAGGAGGCCATTTTCTCTTTCATTTACATACCTCTAACCTGTGTTAAGTCGACATCAAAAACCAGCCAGTACACCAGTGGACATTTCTAATGTGAGTTCAGGAGACAGGCCCTTACCTGGTCTTGAATTATTTGTGTCACACACCGTGTTCGTTGTGGCATTGCATTGGCGGATGACTGTGCCGTTAGGACATCTGGAAAGAAAGCAGAGTGTATTACTTCCCCCCACCCAGCAGCCCAGAAATCGTTCCTCATTAACCACAGGGTTAGGAAGGACCAACCCCACCCCAGCATAGCCCTGCCATACTTTGCCATTCTGGCCAAAAGCACTCTGAAGAAATTAAGAGTTTAGGGATGTCTGTGATATTTAGGGGAAGGACCCTCTCTCTCCCCTACAAGATAGAATGCCTGGCTGTGAATACCAGATCTGCTATCCCACCACATAGAGGGAAGTCTGCCTAGAGACAAAGACAGTGTGAATGTCTGCAAGCATATGCAGACAAGCAAGAGCCTCCATCCAACTGGAGTTGAGAGCAATCTTTACTCACAGTTGAATGGTTTCTGAATTATGTTTATGGGTGTATAACCTGCCTCGCTGGTATAAGCTATTGCCTGGTGTGATTGTGAATGTCTTTAATCATAGCACTCGGGAAGCAGATACAAGCAGGATGTTGTGAGTTCAAACCAGTCTGGTCTACATAGCGAGTTCCAGGCGAGCCAGTGATAGATGATAAGATCATGCCTTAACAAAAAGAAGAGTGTGTGTGAGTGTAGAGACGGCTCAGCGCTTAAGAGCATTTGCTGATCTTCTAGAGAACATAGGTTCTATTCCCAGCATCTACAAAGTGGCTCACAACCAGCTACAACCATAGTTCCAGGGGATCCAGCACCCTCTTTGGGCCTCCACAAGCATCAATCATGCAGGCAAACAGCCATGCACATTAAAAAATTTTTACTTATTTAATGATGTTTACATTATGCATCATAACAGTATCAAAATGACCATTATGAAGTAGCAACGAAAATAACTTTATGAGCCAGGCAGTGATGGTGGTGCACACCATTAGTTCCAGCACTCAGGGAGGCAGAGGCAGGCAGCTCTCTGTGAGTTTGAGGCCAGCCTGGTCTACAAAGTGAGTTCTAAGACAGCCAAAGCTACACAGAGAAATCCTATCTCAAAACAACAACAATAAAATAAATAAATAAGTAAATATTTTATGGTTGGGGGTCACCACAACTGTATTAAAAAGGTCTGCAGCATTAGGAAGGTTGAAAACAACTGCCCTAGAGCCTGCAGAGGGAGTGAGGGCCTGTGGACACCTTTGATCTTTGATGTTGTACTTCTGGGCTCCAGAACCATACAGAACTTTCTGTTTCATTCCCTGTTTACAGTCATTGTTAAGCGGCCACCAGATTTATTATTATTATTATTATTATTATTATTATTATTATTATTATTATTATTATTTCAAAGGCAGATTCTCACGTAGCCCAGGCTGGCCTCAAACTCGTTATGCAAGCAAAGATGACTTTGAGCTTCTGCGCACCCTGCCTCCAGGAGTATTGGGACTATAGGCAACCACCACACCTGGTATATGTGGTGTTAGGGGTTGAATCCAGGTCTACAAAAGCACTCTACCAACTAAGCTACATCCCTGGTCCCACAGAATGCCTTTTTTTTTTTCAGACTTATTTTATGTTTACATGTGTGCATATGTGTGTGTCTGTGTATAATATACACTTGAGTGCAGGTGCCCAGAGAGGCCAGAAGAGGGCATCAGAGGCCCCAGAGCTGGAGTTGCAGGCAGTTTTGAGTCCCCTGGTGTGGGTGCAGTGAACTGAACTCAGGTCCTCAGAAAAGCAGCACATTTCTTAGCCCTGGGCCGTCTCTCTAGCTTTCCTCCACTCTCAACAGTGAGTCCTTTTTGCCATCCTCTCTGCCTGGAACTCGCTAGAACTCACTGTGAACTTACTATGGTTCCATCTGTCCCTGATTCACTGAGCCTTTACTCCAATCTTGTCAGAGTTATTCCTCCAGCTGAGTGTGCAGTGAGTGTACAGTAGCCTCCCCCATCATGAACTCACTCGTCACCAGTAGTGCTTTCTTAGACAGTATTTCTACCCCAAACTGAACCCCTGATCCTCCTCCCTCTACTTCCCCAGTGCCAGGATCATGGGCTGTACCACCACTCTTGGTTTCTACAGTCCTGGGGACAAAACACAGGGCCTTGTGCATGCTAAGCAAACATTACCAACTCAGCCTCACCCCCAGTCCACCACTAATGGTCTTAATGCTCTGTATGTATCTCCATTGTGTGTCTCATACTGTTGAGGCCCAAAGGTTCTTTGTTGAGTGAGTGAATGAGTTAGCAAATGAATGAGCACTGACTCCAGGGAGCTTTTGGGGGGAAACAGGCCCTCTATGTGGCAAGCTGCTACCCTAAGGAGGTCCTCTACGTGCAGGGACTCAGAGGCTAGGGGACTAGAGGGACTCAGAGGCTCGGGGCCTACACTCGTTGCCTATCCCCCCAGTTGGTACCTGGTGCATGTAAGGCACATCTCCGCACAGTTTTCAGAGTCACAGTAGGTGCCCTGCTTACACTGGCACTCACGATCATCTGTCTTGGAGCACTGGGACACCTCCTCTTGGTCTGTAGAAGCAGGTCAGTCATCAGCATGCGAGTTTGTCCCAGGATACACATCACTCCATGACACAGTAAAGTCGCCGTCACAGGCTCTTCCCTCCAGGCACATAATCTGCCCCCAGCCTGCCGTCTAACGCAGGGACCAAGTGGACAACAACAAGGAGCTTCCCCGGGGAGGAAACAGGGCCCGCCAGTCCCCCAACCCTTCCTTTCAAGCATGCGCTCTGCTATGGAGCCCTCCCAGCCCTATGTGTGGGGAGAGGTGGGAGGGTGGGAGGTGAGAAAAAGCCCACCAGGCCTTTGTACCAGGTAAGAGGTGTAAAGAAGCCAAATTTTTCCATCTTCTTTCCTGTGGCTCCTCCCCCTGTCAGTCTGCTAGCTTTAACCATCAGTGGAGAGGCTGGGCCCGTAGCCATGGCTGCACACCTACCTTTCCTGCACCGAGCACAGAGAGAACACTCAGATTCTCTGTTTTTGTGGGTCATGAAGTGTTCAGTCTCACATGGGGAGCAGACACTCTCACCATGGTCCCTCTGGCATGGCTTTCTGAGGTAGGTGCCTATGTGACAGGAAAAAGAAGTGTTTGGGGGCTCAGCAAAGCCCTATTCCCTGATGCCCTTGGCGTCACATTATCCTCTCCTGGGCCCCTGGCCTCCTTGGAACTTCTAATTGGATACGCAGCCACAGTCTTCATGCTTAATGCGTGGAAGTCCTGCCTTATCCCTTGGCTGAGACTGATGTCCTCCAGAGTGGCTGAGAGAAGGTTCTTGGTCTCTACTCCACAGCCCAGAGAACAGGCCTACAAGAGGCCTTCATGTCCATCTCCCCCTCCCACGCCATGTCCCTGACAGCCCATGATGGTTTCACAGAAGTCTAGATTCTAAAGATGAGGTCTTTGATCAAGGTCCCCACCTCGTTCTTTACATTGTGGCCATTTTCTCAGCCTGTGGCAGAAGCACAGGAGAGAAACACGCCTAACTTTAATAAGCTCTGCGCATGTGCCAGGTTCTGCAGTGTCCAGTCAGAGCAAGCAGTCCCATCTCACTCACACATGGCTATGTGTCCGTAACATAGGTAGGTGTGTGTTCAGAGCCAAATGGGTTTCCTCACACTTGTTTGCATTTAAGTGCACATGTAGGTGTGTTTGCAGGTAGATGTGCACACAGACGTGTGTTGCTAGTTGTATGGGATGGGGGCAAGGTCCAGGTGCAGACACTCCTATACCTTCTCTCCAGTATCTCCTTGATGCTTCTGCAGAACACACCACACCCCCCTCTGGACAAGCGTATTCACCTCTCTCGTTTCTGTCCTCCAAAGCCAGGGGCAGTGCCTGGGTGGGGGTATATAGGAGGACAAGCAGCAGATGGTGGCCAAGATGACACTCTTTGGTCAGATTCGACCTCTCTTGCTGCAGTCTCCAGTTCAGCCCTAACTAAAGGCCTATAGCACCTTTTCCCAGTCAGAAGGTCAGACCTGTGGAAAGCATCCTGGGACTCACCAGCGGGACACAGTCGGCAGCAGAGGTTCTCAGATTTGAACTCACCCTCCTCACACTGGCTTGGATTGTTTACACTGTAAACTGTCACCTAGAATCAGAAAGAGGAAAAGCACATTTGGAAAACATCCATATGCGACCCTAAGCCCAGAGGAGGTAGATGGCCCCACGCTGACCCTGGTTCCCATATGGAAGCTTCCCGCAGAGCATACGCTATAATTTTGTTCAAGTCTCCCCACGTCTGGTTGGTAGTAGTTGGGCCCATCTTGCAGGTATGTTCCTCAGTTTCCAAACTCACACAGTTTTGTGGCTTTGCCTTTGGTCTGTGAGCCTTTGCTGTCAACGAATTGTTTGTGTTCTAGCATATGTTTTTTTCCAGTGGTCACACTTACACTTGAGGGTTTTTTTTTTCAATTCATTTATGTGCATGAGTGTTTTGCATTTATGTGTATGTAAACATCACGTGCACACCTGGAGTCCTCACACAGAAGAGGGTATGGATCCCCTGGGACTGGAGTTCAGACGGTTGTAAGTCACCCCATGGGCACTAGAAACCCAATCTAGGCCCTTTGCAAGAGCAGCCCATGCCCCTACCCACCGACTCATCTCTCCAGGCCCTAATCTATACTTTCAAAAAGTATGTCTGTGAAGTTGTATCTGTGCACACATACTGTACATGTGTGTGCATGTGTATATCTACAAAGTATGATTATGTGGCCTCGGTTGTTTGTTGTTTTTTTTTTTATATAATGTTACTGATTTTTTTTTTTTTTTGAGATGTAGCCCTACCTGGACTGGAACTCAATATGTAGCTCAAGCTGGTCTCAAAATCAGAGCTCTGCCTGCCTCTACCTCCGGTTGGGATTAAAGGGGTATGCCGCCAAGGCTGGTTCTGAGGCTTGGACTAAAGCTGGCAGGCTTTCAAGGCCGGCACCGGTATCCGCTACGCCACCTCGCTGGCCCCACCATCTTACTGAGACAAGGACAGTCACTGGACTCAGAGTTCAGTTTTGACTGGAATGGCTGTTGGTGAGCTCCCACCATCCTCCCCTCCCCCTCCCGTGCTGGAGTTATAGACACGTGCGGCCACACCTGGCTTTGACAGGAACCTGGGGATCCAAACTGAGGCTCTCTCCCCAGTCTTCCTTTTGTGTTTTGGACAGTTTCATGTTTATTTATTTCACTAGTACATTTGAGACTCATTATTCACAAATTACGTATTTGTGCATCCACCTGCTTCCTAACACTTATACCAAGATCAGTGGTATTTTTTTTTTCAGCTATTCACTAATATGCATAGAGTGTCAAAAAAATTGAGCCCCCTAGAACTATAAAAATAGCTCAGCAGAAAAGAGTACTTGCTGCACTTCCAGATGACCCACTAAATCAGTTACACACACACACACACTGAGACAGGGTCTCACTGTGTAGCCTGAATTGCCTGGAACTTGCTATGTAGGCAAACTGGCCTCCAACTCAGAGATCCACCGGCTTCTGACTCTTGGGTGTGAGGATTAAAAGTGTGTGTCAAGGGGCTGGAGAAATGGCTCAGTGGTTTAGAGTAGAGGACCCAGCAGGTTCATTCCCAGCAGCTACAACTATCTGTAACTGCATGCAGTTCCAGGGACTCCAACAGCTGCAAAATGCCAATGCACAGAAAATAAAAATAAGTACGTTTATTTTTTAAAAAATGTGTGTCACCACACTGGCCGTTAAACATTTTTGAGTCATACTCCCCGGTGAAATACTTCCTGTTCTTGCTTCACCTCTCACTGCATGAGTGAGTGTGTCTATTTCATGGAATATCTATCCCCTTTGCTTCTGCATCTTTCATGGTGGTTTGCATTGCTTATCTTCCTGTTAAAATGGCTCCAAGCATAAAAGTGAGAAACTGTTTCCTGCCCAGAGTGCTAGAATGGCCTAATAACCTTACAGAGAAGACACATGTGTCTGGAGAAACTGCTCCAGGCGTGAATTACAGGCTGTGGGGCATGGGTTTAATATTAATCAACATAGATTACATAAGATGCCTTTAAACAAACACATAAGGTAACCTGCTGAGCAGTTTATGAAACTGTGGGCTGGGGCTTGCAAGAACAGGCCTCTGGGCTAGGAGTTGGCTTAGCCAGTAAACACCTGAAAGTCTAAGGACCTGAACTTGCATCCCTAGCATTCACATAAACCCTGCCTCTACGGGCAGATCCCTGAAACTTACTAGAAGCTGTAGGTTCACTTAAGATCCTGTCTCCAGGGCCGGGGTGATGGCTCAGCAGTTAAGAGCACTGCTCTTCCCAAGGACTTGGGTTCCATTCCCAGTGCCCACATGGGGGCATACGAGGAACCGAACACCCTCTTCTGACCTTTGTGGACACCAGGAGCACACATGGTACACAGAAGCTTACTCGGCACATACGCATAAAATAAAATATATTTTTTAAATCTTAAAACTTATTTATTTTGTGTAGATGAGTGATTTGACTGAATGTGTGTGCCACACATGTGCCCAGAGCCTGTGGAGGTCTCCAGGCCTTTAAAAAAATTTTGTTGTTCTTTTGTTTTTTGAGTCTTTGTGTAGCCCGGGCTGTCCTGGAACTCACAGAGATCCTCTTGCCTCTGCCTCCCAGGCGCTGGGATCAAAGGCGTGCGCCACCACGTCCAGCCTTAAAAAATAGTTTTTTAAACACCTTGCCTTTAGAAATAAGGTGGAGAATAATCCACAAAGACACCTGACATCAGCCGCTAGTCCCCTGTGCATGCATAGGTGTGCACATATGTACGTATGGAGAGGGAAGGAGGAGCAGAGGGAGGGACAGAGCATCTAACCCTGCATTCTTCCTACGAGTGGTGACTCAGTCCTGTTGAGTTCAGCAGTTACGGTGACTTCCAGAAGCAAACATACCACTACTCTAAGAACTGCACTGGGGGGTGTTGCCTAGCTGGACAGCACTCGCCTGCCTGTGGCCCTGGGCTCCATCCCCAGTACCACAAAAAAAAAAAAAAAAAAAAACAAATAAAGGAGTGAATCTTAAACTGAGTTGGGCGTGGTGGCACAGGACTATAATCCCAGCACTCCGGGAAGCAGAGGCTGGTGGATCTTTGTGAGTTCGAGGCCAGCCTGGTCTGCAAAGTGAGTCCAGGATAGCCAAGACTACACAGAGAAATCCAGTCTCAACACCACCCTTCCCCCCTCCCCCCAAATAAAAGAGCACATACTGTTCCTGCAGAGGACCTGAGTTCAATTCCCAGCACCCATGTCAGGGGACTCAACTGTCTGCAACTCCAGCTCCCAGAGGACCTAACTCCTCCGGCCTCTGCAGGCATCTAAATTCACACACACAATTAAAAATACTAAAAATATTTTTTTTAAAGATAAGAAACAATGTCACCTGCTCTGTGGCTTACCCCCTTAGGTATTATGATTATGAGGTAGATGCTTTTCCTAACCAGTGTGGTCCAGGCTTCATTCTTCCCGTTAGACTCTAATGTACCTCTGTTGCCTTCAGCTAGGATTAGGCCTAACTCTGTCTTTCTACCATTCATTTTCCACAATGTGGTATTTATTTCTATTTACTCGTTCATTCATTTATTCATCTATTTATTTATTTTGATTTTTTTTGAGATACGATTTCTCTGTATAGCCCTGGCTGTCATGGAACTCTCTCTCTGTAGACCAGGCTGGCCTCATACTTAGAGATCTGCTTTCCTCAGCCTCCTAAGCGCTCATATTAAGGGCATGCAGCATCATGCCCGGCCTGTTTTTGTGTTTGTTTTGTTTTGTTTTTAAATGAGCAGGGCTTGGTTCAGGCCTCTACTCCCAGCACCAGGAGGCAGGAAGATCTTTGAGAGTTCAAGGAGAGCCAGAACTACACAGTGAGACTGTCTCAAAAACATGTAAAAAATGTTTACTTTGCATATGAGTATGTGCATATATGTTCATGTGTGCACTGTGCGTGTGCAGTGCCTACAGAGGCCAGAAGATCCCTTGGAAATTCAGCTAAGGATGGTTGTGAACTTACATGTGAGTGTTGAGAATTGAATCCAGGTCCTTTGCAAGAGCACTCAGTGCAGATGTATTGAATACTTCTTCACTGTACGTATTATTTATAAGCTTTTGTTAAAAAAAAAAATAGCAAATGCTCTTAGCCATTGTCCCATCTCTCCAGTCCCCAAGGTAACTCCAAACTTTCAGCAATCCTATTTCCTTGGTAATGTTCTTTTTATTTGATGACGCCATTATTGTTAGACACGTTCTCATGGAGCCTAGGCTGAGCTCTCACTATGTGGCTGGGGATGACCTGAAAATAGTGACCCTCCTGCCTCTACTTCCCCAAATGCTGAGAGTACAGGCTGTGCCATCAAGTCCATTTTAAAGCACCAAATAAATAAGTAAATAAATAGGAAATAAGTGAAGAGCTCAGTTGGTAAAACAAACACATGGACCTGAGGTTGGATCCTCAGAACCCAGTAAAAAGCTGAACCTGCTGGCACCTTCTTGTAAATCCAACATGCTGGCTCAGGGCAGCCTGGTAAGAGAAAATCAAAAGTTGAAAAAGAACAGCAGTTTCTTTCAGCGGGGTTCCTAAACAATACAGTTAGCCGCCTCATGAAAGGTGCAGTTCTCAACAGAAAGGAAGCCACCGAGGAGGCTGCCAAGAAAGGAAGTTACTGTACTGTCCTTCACATTCTGAGGTGATGGAGTAAAAAAACAACTCCACCCTCATACGCACTAGCCATTCGTCTCTCCAGTACCTGAAGGTAAGTTCCCAGTAACCCTGGGCTCTAGAGTTGGTGGAACTGGGAGAGTGAAGCTAAGAGATGAGGCGACTCAAGTCTCATGCCATAGCCAGCTGTTTTCGGAGCATCAGACAGGCAGTTTAGACTCTGAGGATTTAAGAAGAGTCTCATAACTAAAGTGAACAATCACAAGACCAAGACGCATGTGGCAAGGACAATGTTTTCCCTAGAGGCGCCTAAAGAAATAACAATAGCCAGTTGCGATGAGTAATCTGAAGTAAGCCCACTCCTATCCGCTACACTTGGCAGGGCCATGAAAACACATTCCAAGAACAAATTCCTATTTTTTTTTTTTTTTAAAGAAACTGGGGTCACTAGACTCTAGTCTTGTTTTATTTTTTTTTTTAAGTTTTCTCACAGGGACTCAGAAATCTCAAACAACTGACTCCATTCTGACAAAATCTGACTCAGTGACCAGCCACCCAAAAATGTACAATGACCATTATTTATATTACAACTGACTCCTTTTTGGCTTTTGTAACCTGCTCATGCAGACATTCAGGTCACCTTGACTACCTAATTTGGCAGAGCAAAACAACTCTTCACTTGCTTGTGCAGATACTCAAAGTCTTCTTATGGGTTTTGCCTTAAAAAACTGTTTCTTTAGGGCTGGAAAGTTGACTCAGTGTTTAAGAGCATTGGCTGTTCTTCTAGAGGACCCTGGTTCACTTCTCAGCACCCACATGGCAGCTCTCACCTGTAACTCTAGTTCCAGGAGCTGCTAATACCCTCAAACAAACATAAATGTAGGTAAAAAGAAAAAAATGGATATAAAATAAAATTAAAGTATATATATGTATATTTATGTATAAGTATATACTGTTTCTTCACCCCCCTTTGCATGGCAATTCAAGTTTGGCTTAGAGATTGTTGTCCTGCTACTATTAATCAATAAATATTTTAATTATACTTGAATTGAGACTATGGTCTTTTCCCAGGGGTCAAGAACTTCATAACACTGAGAATCACATGCCCATTCATGCAAGTCTCCAAGGTAGAGAGCCGAACGCATTTCTTAGCCTGAGGACACACGATGCCCTGCAGGTTCACAGAACCCCAAAGGTTGCTGAGGCCCACTGACTGAAGGCCAGCAGCTTGGAAGAGAACCTCAGCCAACAGTGGGGAAGAGTGGGGTGACTACTTTCACTCTTGTGAGGTTAACCCAGAGCCAGCCTGTTCCCCATTAGCTTCCAATACAAACTTGCTACCATAGCAATGCAAAAGAATCATCACCATCATCATCATCATTTTTTGAGACAGAGTATCCTATAGTCTGGGCTGGCTTCCAGTTCCCTTGTGGCTAAGGATGGCTTTTAACTCCTGATACTCCTGAGTACTAGGGTACAGACCTATGCACCATACCAGTCCGACAACCCAATTTGGGGGAATAATCACACTTGGAAAATGCTAAGGGAAGGTAATCAGGCTTGGTGACTTAGGCTTGGGATTCCAGTAGTCGCAAAGCTGAGGTAGGGGGAATAGGACTTAGAGGCCTGCCTGGGCTCTATAATATCTCCCTCAAAAGAGGAAGGAGGAAGGGACTGGTGAGGTGGCTTGGTGGGAAATGTGCTGGATTCCTGGGACCCACGTGATTGAAGGAAAAAACCAACTCTTGACAATCGTCCTCTGACCACCACAGGTGAGCTCCTATATCACACACACAATAAATAAGTAAATAAAAAATTGAAAATAAAAAACTAGGGGTTGCTCATCAGTTAAGATCACTTGTTCTTGAAAAGGACAGCACCCACAAGCTGGCTCATACCCAGTAACTCTAGCTCTAGGGCATCTGATGCCCTCTACCTCTCACAGGCACTCTACACATGCACACAGACACAACACACACACACACACAATTAAGGTGAGGTGGGGTATGCCTTTAATCCTAGCACTTGAGAAGGCAGAGGCGGGCAGATCTATTTAAGTTTGAGGTTGGACTGATCTACAAAGCAAATCCAGGACAACCAAGGCTACACAGAGAAACCCTGTCTCAAAAAAAAAAAAAAAAAGATAAAAAAACAAACCTTTGTAGGGTGCGAAGGAACAAAAGACTCTCAGAAAATGATGAAAGCATTTTTGTAGAAAAGCTAGCCAGACATGTGGGCTCATGCATTCAATCTCAGCACTCAGGCCATGGAGGTGGATGGATATTTGTGAACTTGAGGCCAGCCGAGTCTATATAGTGAGTTCCAGGACAGCCAGAGCTACATAGCAAAAGACCCTGTCTCAAAAAACCAAAGAAAGAGAAAAAAGAGAGAGAAGAAGAGAAAGAGAAAAGCTAGATAGTAGAAAGAAAAGCAAGAAAAGGTAAGGGTGTGCAGCTAAGTCCTTCTCCATTAGATGTCTGATCCTCTCACCTCATCCTCTGCTTCCACCATGCAGGCCAGAATCTGGGAAAGGAAACCAGTGCCACCGGTGGGCCCAGTCTCCTGTGCTGCTCTGGCATGACGGCTGCCAGAACCCAGCTGGGGTCCCCACCTACCTGTTGTGCCTCCACTCACCCAGAGAAGCTGTCCTGACAGCAGCAGAAGTTCCAGCCTGGCCATCAGAGAAAAGGCAGGACAAGACAGGACAAGGCAGGGCAAGGCAGGACAAGGCAGGACAAGGCAGAGCCAAGACCCTGAGTGTGAGGACTAGCTAGTCGATATGGCTCAGATACTGCCTTAGCCAACTAGGAGGCACTTAAAAACACATCCTGTTTGAGTTCTTCCAAACACTGTGACTTCCTCTAAACATTGTCATTGGACATTTACAGAGAAATTCTTCAAAAGCTCCACCCATGCTTCCCCTCACTTCCAATGGCCAGCAAAAGGCAATTGAGAGCCAGGGTGTTTGAGAGAAGAGCCAGTCTAAAAGATGCATGTGTTGGCTAACAGTTAGTCTACCCAGAGGTTGAACTGTGGGTCAGCCTTAAAGGGGGAAGGAGAGCCTCACACAGGTTGGATGTCCCTCTAGAGGCGCGGGCTGCAGGGAGCTAGCTGGTCTCAAAGGGACAAACACTGTCCAAGTCTACCTCGGAGGACCCTAGAGTCTCAGATCTACTGAGGCAGAAAGCAAGATGGAGTGTCAAGACTGGGGAAGGACTGACGGTAAGCGAGTAGCTCACGGGGATAGACTCTCAGTTTAGGAAGATGGAAAGTTCTGAAAGCAGGTGGGGTTGGGTTGGCTTGATTGCACAACACCATGCATATGATGTGTTCTTTGGAGCTGGGGGCGAGAGATGCAGCTTAGTTGATACAATCATTTGTCTGGCATGCACAAAGCCCTGGGTTCCATTCCTACCACGGCCTATCCAGTCACCCATAGTCCACTCCTGTTATCCTAGCACCCAGGACGTGTCAGTAGGAGGATCAAAACTTCAAGGTCATCCTCAGCTATGTAATGAGTTCCAGACCAGACTGGGCTGTGTGAAACCCTGATCAAATATGAAAACAAACAGATAAACAAAACAAAACAACCCTCCCCCCCCAAACCTAGCCTATTTTGCAAGCTCCAGGTCAGTAAAAAATCATGTCTCAAAAAAACCGAGGTGGAGGAACTTAGTGGTTACGATGCCTACAGTTAGGGCTGCAGAGGTGGCTCAGTAGTTAAGAGCATGCGTTATTCTTACAGGGTGAATGGACACAAGGAATAAAAAAAGAAAGGAAAGGAAATATGATTGCTCCTAGGCATGGCTGAGGAGAAAGTTTATTGTCGATATGTAGGAGATAGCCAGAGTCAGAGACATCTGGGAGAGTCCAGAGTGGACATGACCAGACTGATCTGGACCATGTTGGGGAGAGGGAGAGGAAAAGTGAGAGGGAAGAGAAGGGAACCAGGCACTGCAGCCAAGAGGCCAAAGGAACAAAAAGGAGATAACCAAAATGTCTGGTTTATGTAGAGAAGAGCCTCTTGGGGAAGGGAAGTCCAGCTCCAAGAGAGAGTTCGGGGTAGGGGGTAAAATATGCCAGCCATATGCTGTAACATATAGGGACTAAGGGATGCTGGGAGAATGTGGAGGACAGGTCTTGCTTTGATATGTCAAATAGGCACCTTAGCCATTTGTCCCAGGTTTGAAACTTAACATGGAAGACCTGAGTTTGTTCCTAAGTACCTACTAATCAATACTTTAGGCAGCAGAGGCTCCCAAAAGCCACAGGCCTAAAGCTTCCCTGGTGTTCCACATATGCAAATCTCAGGACCAACCTTGCCAAATCCTTACTCAAACCTGTGTAGGTGCCACACCTGTGGTCCTTGCATCAGGAGCCCCTATAGTGCCTGGCACTGAGACACCGAGCTGCCTCATCCAAGAAGCTTCTTTTAGAAGTAGACAGTGATTAACCCAGAGACCTGCACCTGCTCAAGGTGCAGAGGGTAAGAGGCTTCAGAATATTCAGCTTTAAATGAGGTGTCTATACCATACCTTCCAGAGCTAAGGGATCATTGTGGAAGAGAGGGTGGAAAGAGTTGAAGAGCCAATGTGTGTATGTGTGTGTGTGTGTGCATGTGTGTGTGTGAAAAGGAGCTGGATGTGGTAGCCCATGCTTTGAATCCCAGCACTAAGAGGCAAGGCCAGCTTGGTCTACATAGTAAGCTCCAAGACAGCCAGGACTATGTAGAGAGACCTTTTCTCAAAACAACAGAATAAAACAACAACAGCAAAAAAAAAAAAAAAAAGAAAGAAAGAAAAGGAAAAAAAGAAAAAGAAAAAGAAATAGGTTCATCAGAAGCTCAGTGGATAAGCAGGCCATACCCAGGAGCCTACAATCACAGGTGCTGGGTGGAGGAGCTGACAGGAAGTCATGCACTCCTGAGTCACTGAAACTTGACGTCAGCTATGTTACTGACAATTTCCGGAAAGCCCCAAAGGAGCATACAATGTCTGGAGACAAATGGTTAGTCCCTAGTCAGCCCAGATAAGTTCCTTTTTCATTCAGGTTATGTGAGAGCCAGAGTTAAGTTTTACGTTTTTAATCACTGTGCCTAAGAGATTCATGAAACAAAATGCTTCTAGCCTCTGAGCCTCTTGCCCAAGAGCAGATACTTCCTGAAACGCTGGAGGCTAAGGTTTATGTAAGATAACAAGCCACACGTTTTCTGTTTTTCTCTCCTGAAAAGTTTGTTTGACTCAACTACGCTGTAGTTGGGAGATACGTTAAGATGTGTGCTTGTCCCTGATTAGACCTGATAGGAAATGAGGGTGGCCTTACAGTTTTGCCTTTTTTTTTTTAACTTTTTTGTTTGTTTTAAAGATTTATTTACTTATGTGTACAATGTTGTGTTTGCATGTACACCTGCATGTCAGAAGAGAGCATCAGATTTCATTCATTATACATGGCTGTAAGCCACCATGTGGTTGCTGGGAATTGAACTCAGGACCTCTGGAAGAGCAGCCAGTGCTCTTAACCTCTGAGCCATTTATCCAGCCCTTTTTTTTTTTTTTTAAACTTTTATTCTTTGTGAATAAAAAATTATTTATGCCCTGTCTTCTACTCATCTCCACCTCCCTTCATATCTGCCCTTCTCCCTTTCAACCTCCACCTCAAAAATAAAATAAAATAAACAGACAAAAAATTTCACGATGGAAGCTGTAGCGTGTCACACAGTATACCCCTTAATTTCAACTAATCTTAAATGGTTAATATGATCAAAAATAATTGGGTATGTTTAAAGTTAAATTCAAACTTATTTAAAATATATATGTCCCTATGTGTTTATAAGGTCTATAAATGCATGTGTTTCAAGTGACAACAATATAAGTTTCCACGTGGTATGTGATGTGTCTCACCACCATCTTAAGACTGCCACATAAATAATGGGACCAAGCCATATGGTTTAAGCTAATTGAGAAAATTGCAGTTTTTACAGTGTATCTTGTAAAGAGCTGTTTGTTTGTTAAGCTGCTTTGTTTATCAAAAACATGTTTCCAACCTGGTCTACACCTTGAGACAGAAAAAAAAAAGTTTCACCAAGTTCCTTAAAACTTGTTCCAAGTTACTTAGAGTTTTTTCATGTGACCTTAGACCAATTCTGCTACAGAAAATTTTAATGAGAGTTTTTATGTTGTCTAAAAAACAAACAAACAAAAAAGAGCAAGAGATATTTTCTAAAGTAAAAATGTCTGGTTAAGCCAAAAAAAAAAAAAAAAAAAAACCAAGCTAAAAACCTAAAGGTATATAAAATGTTGCAAAAGGTTAGTGCATGTATGTATAAAGAGCCAGAGAGTTTTGCTGTATTGTGAGAGGTAACAGTGCCATCAGTAACTACACAGTGGCCAGGTGCCATGCTGGTTCAGAGATTAAAAAAAAAAAAACAAAAAAAAAAAACCCATAAGTTTTGCCAACATCTTTGTTTATGTCTACCAGTTATGTTCAGTTCTCTGATTAGTACTAAGAACAAAGCTTTTTAATGTTCGAATTTCAATACAAGTGGTAAGATCAGCAAGATTTGCTAGCCTCTCTATAAACTATATCTGATTAAAAAGTTTGCTTTTAGTTCAGAAAGAGCAGATTTAAAGTTATGCTAATAACTGCAGTTGGTTAAAATGTTAAAATTTACCTAGTCTTTTTGTTTAGTTTTTTTTTTAAGGTTAAGCCTAAAATGAGTAACTATAAAGTTTGCCTATATAGATCTACTTAAAATACAGTTCTAAAATATACATCTAAAAATATGCCAAAATTAGAGATTATAACATTTTGTTTTATAAGACACAGTTTAGAGCAGATAATAAAAATAAATAAAGAGTAACTCAAACATGCTGGCCCTCAGGCTTGTCAGAGATCTGATAAATATGGCATTTTAACATGTGTAAGCTTATTGCCACAGAGAGTTCCAAAATCCTGGCAGTAGCTCCCCAAGGCCTCCGAGAAGATTTGGGCACATGACAAATGACTGCAACTCTGGATTGTGGTATGCTAACCACTGGGCAATACTGCCTCAACTGGCCCACTGCTAGGGCCCAGCCTAACCTGTGGAAAAAGCCACGGACACCTGGAGAGCCATTGTTTCACATTGCGAGAGGCAAAGTGAGATCAATCTCTCATGTCCCTCTTTCCACAGAAGCAGTCTCTCATCTGTGCCTAGCTGGACCGCCTCTGCTCATGATGCCATGAGACCACAGGAGCCAAGGACACTGCCTAGGTGATGGACTAACTAGTCATCTCTGTCATTTTGATTGGTACATAAATTAGTATATTTATTTAGCTTATAATTTATTTTTCTCAGGTTTCTGATCACCTTGACGGCTATGCTCAGCTAATGGTAACTTTTCAGCTAGAGAGCAGACAATTAGAGCCACTGTCAGCTCATTGGGCAGTTCATTAGCTAGTTAAAACTACTAGGTACTAAATCTCTTATTAAAAAAAACAAAACAAAACAGATTTGCCTTGCTCACAGGCTTCATGTCAGTTGCTTGTGTCTTAAAATATATAGCCAAATAAATAAATAAAAAGAGCGAAATAAAAAGAGCTTATATAGGGTCTAAAGAGATAAAAGTTTAAGTTATAAAAATCTAAAGAGTGTTGTTTGGTCTAAGTGTTTCAGGTTTGGTAAATACAAAAAATATTAAAGAGTCTAAATAAACGTTTTTAAAGTATATAAGTTATAATATAAAAATAATTTAAAGCATACTAAAAATAAAAGATGCTTTAAATTTCTTCCCCCTTGCTACTGTTGTGCTTATGCTATAAGATTTCAGAAGTCCAGAGTTTTAACATTGACCTATAAAATTCTGATAAGTGGAAAAAACACTGACTGCTTATTATTCAGTCACTAACTCGAGATTTTTAATTTCTTTTTGGTTGTCTTCTGGAGATAAACTTAAAGGTACTTCTTATCATGTTAAAAACATCTCTTTAATGTGTATATCTGACCCAAAAGCCATAGCCTTTACTATAGTATTCTTACTATCTGATAAATCTTAACTTCTGTCTCTAGTCTAAATTTGTTTCAGATTTTCACCTGGTTGACCCTATACCTGGATCAGCTATGGACTGTGAGCTAAAATTTGGACTTGCTTAAAGCTGACAAGATCGCTCCCCATATCTTCAATTAGATCAACTAACCAGATGCCTGGGACTGCCCCACTGTCCAGCCTTTGACTAGCATTTCAGCCTCTCTAGCCCCTAATGCCAACGGTCCAAGTATCAGCATTGAAGAAGCTCCAGAAGATGGACCTCCGTCCCAAATGTCACCTTACAGGCTGAAATGCTAAATCAAGGGAGGGGGCCCCAAAAATAAAACCTTCACCCCACAGCTGCTTCATGATTGAAGCAGTTACTAGAAGAAGGGGGGAATGTAAGGATGGAAAATTTTAACTTGGCCCTAACCATGGGAACTAACCATGGGTACTGAGACTTGTGAGCTTTAATCATTACCAAACCCGGATCTGATACAATACCAAACCCGGATCTGATACAAAACGTTTCTAAGAGACGCCCTTCTGTAGCTATGGATACAATCTCTAACGGCCCCCTAGTCACCACACCTGGGCGCAGCCAATCACAGACTGCCCCGTTAGGAAAATCCCTTACCCCTAGACCCCCTCCTGTTTTGTGGGTTTTGCCTTTATAAACTCTGTGATTCCATTGCTGGGTGCTCCGAATCACCCCCTTGTGTGTGAGCTATGTGCGGAGCCCCAGCATGCCGGCTACTAATTAAACCTCTTGCTGATTGCATCAAGTTCTTGACTTTGTGGATTATTGAGGTCTGGCGTCTATCCTGAGGAATGGAGGGTCTCCCCACCTCGGGAGTCCAACATCCACACATCTTTACTTGAAAATGTTCATTGCAATGAGTTATTGTTCTGATCCCAGGTCTCTGGCTTCTGCTACGTCATCAATACTGGGTCCTCCCTGGGACTCTTCTCTGATGTCCTTTTGTTGCCCTGTACCATGGAGATCCTGAGCCTTGGATAAGCAGGACCCACCCTTTCGCACGCTCCAGCAGTTTACAGATAGGGTAGATGTTGGGGTCAGCCAACTCAAAGCTCTGGATCTAGGCCTGGATATCAGCTGAGTTGGTCATCCTGCCCCTCTCACATTTACACCACCAAGGCAAGCTCTCTAGTACTGCCCCAGCTAGCTCCTCCAGTGCCACAGCCAACAAGGGACAGAGCCGACTCACCCACTCCCAAGCAGCAAGGGCCAGCTCTCCTGGGCTGCCCAGCTGAGTTGCAGGGCCTGTTCGCCCAAATGCCGCAGTGAGTGAAGGGTAGGGCCACCTCTCCTGCTCTCAGGACCTCTGGGCCAGGTCTCCTGCCTGCCCCAGGTGGAAAGGGGTAGCGGGGAGTAGGGCATGTCTTCCTCACCCACAGCACCACACAGCAGATGAGTAGAAAGGCCAGTTCTCTTGGGCTCACACCCTCAGGGCCAGCTCATCAGTGCCCTCCCCTCCCCACCAGGGCCAGCTCTATTGTGCTGCCCAGGAGAGATGCAGGGCTCACTCCCCCTAGCGCTGCAACTGGTGAGGGGTGGTGCCGGCTCTGCACAGCTCTTGGACATCAACAGGTGGAAGGCCAGACCAGGGGCATGTGCATGGTCTTTGGTACATCTATGGACACAGACTCCTGCTGCTCCCTCCCCGAGCCCACGGTAACTTTGAAAGTGGAGGGGAAGCAACTGACTTTCTGGTAGACACTGGGGCCCATTATGTGGTGTGCAAGGAACCAAAGGGGTCCCTAGCCATGGAGACCTACCTTGGTGCAAGGAGCAACCAGTTCTAAACAATACTCCTGGATAACAAAAACACCATGTGAACCTCTGAAAAGGTACTGTTACACACTCTTTTCCAGTTATTCCTGAATGCCCCTACCCTGTCTTGGGAAGAGACTTGTTACACAAACTTCAGGCTAAAATTACCTTTAACTATGAGTTCATTAAGGTAAGATTTGCAGGGTTGGGCAACAGGGCAGAGATGTTAGTCACCCTTCCCTTAGGCAAGGAATATGTACTGATACTCCCCATCCCCATGAGACCTCCCTCGTCAACATGATAACCTATTGGCCTATTTTTAAGATAAGTTTCCTTGGGGTCTGGTGCTGCAGGATATTTGATCACGTTGTAAACCCCGAGACTGTGAACAGGAAAAAATCTGTTTCTAATCGTGGTATGGCTCAGCCTTTGGGCCTAAAGCTTTCTGTTTACTGTAAACAAGTACTTGTGTTGTGGCTCAGCCCTAGCACCCACTTTTAATTTAAGAGCTAAATAAAGTCAACCATAGATCAATAGGTGGAGCAAGTAACCAGCTGACAGGGAATGAACATAAGTAAGCAGAAAGGAGGACCATTGAGGAAGAAGGTATTCAAGACAGTGTGGAGAAGGAGAAAGGGCTTTTTCCTTCTGGGAAGTCAGTGGAGTAGGAAGGTCAGCTGGGAGCTTTCTCTGCCTCTTTGAGCTAGCAGGTTTTTACCCCAGCATCTGGATCCTGAGTCTGATTTGGTGTTATGATCTAAGCACCATAAAGTCACACCACGTTACAGATCTCACATGGGAGGTTTGTAGGGAAGGGGTATACAGAGGCTGCCTCTGGGAGAGGATGGAGGGAAGAGTGAGGAGAGGAGGGACTGGCTTTTACAAGAGGATGTAGCACACGCATAGGGGAGTACGCACAACTCAAGGTGACAGTGAGAATGTTTCCCATCTTGGGAGCTAGTGATGATGTATCCTGCTGTCACTGGGTCCTTGGGGTAGGTGGTTGAGATGCTTGATCAATAACAATTGCTAAAATAGAACGCCTGGGATTTAGTTTTTGTTGTTGTTGTTTTAAAAATAACAGTCTGGGCCAAGGGCAACCCCCCCTGGACTCGCCAAACACGAGGCTCCAGTCCCCATCCAACTGAAGGCTTTGGTAGAACCCATATAGCTGCATCACTACTCCTTGAGTCAGGAAGCCCGACAAGGAATCAATATACATATAAAGATTGAGAGACTCAGGAATCCTAGTACCTTGTAGGTCCCCATGGAACACCCACTACTCTCCATACAGAAACCAGGGACAAACAATTACCAGCTGGTACAAGATTTAAAGGAAGTCAACAAAAGGGTGGAAGACATTCATCCCACAGTCCCTAACGCTGTTGAGTATGCTATCATCAGGCTGACACACACACACACACACACATATATGTAATTATACATACATATGTATATATGTATTGTCTTGGACTTAAAAGATTTTTTTCAATATAATTTTGGCCCTTAAATATCAACCGATGTTTGCCTTTGAATGGACTGATCTTGACAACCACTTCAGTGGACTTAGACCTGACTACCACATGATTTCAAAAACTCTCCTACCGTCTTTGGATGGTAGATTGGGCAAATACTGCCTGAAGTTTTCCCAGGTAATGTTACTCCAATATATGGCTGACCTCCTTATCACAGCTGTGAACATAGATGCCTGCAAACTGGTCACTGAAGGGTTTCTAGAAGCTCTCCAATGGCTGGGATATGGGATGTCTACCAAGAAGCCACAACTGCAGCAGAAAGGCCACGTACCTGGGATCTGACCTCCATGAAGGCAGGAGATATTATTTAGGCAGCCTGCTTCTGGGCTGCCTAGTAACTTGTGATGTCATCATGTGTCACCTGCCAGGTAGCAACATCTGGCAGGTGTGGTTAAGTTTCTCCTTAAAAAGATCAACCGCTACTTTGTTGCTCTCTTGCCCTCTCATCTTTTTCCCTCTTGCCCTCTCCCCTTTCTCTGTCAGGGAGCTCCCTCCCTTCCCCCATAATATCTTGCTCTCTCATTTTCTCTCTCTCTTCATCTCCATCTAATAAACCTCTTTCATATAAAATCTGCTGTGCATATCATCAGTTCATTGGTCCTAATATTGGTGCATTGGTTGGGAAGGCTCTTCCTGTAGCACCTGGTCTGGTCATGCCAGGACCACTTTAAATGGACTATGATGCCTACAATAGATTTTTTTTTCCTGTTCTACCCATCCCTAACCGCCACTCAACCACCTCTATCTCAAAACCTACACATTCTCTCAACTGCCCTGCCCTTATCACACATACCTGTCCCTCTGCTTCCTGCTGCTCAGGTTCAGCATCCTGTGTGCTCGAGGACATGGCAGACACTCACGTTGTGCCAAAATTGGCTTGGGGAAACTACAACACTCATGACAGATGCTGAAACTGTCACTTCAGACACAGACACAGCTTGCTTCTAAACTATTGCTGTTAGGTAAGCAATTGCTGGGGACCTTGCCCACACACAGATGGCTTTAAATTGCACTGCTGCCTCAGACCCCACAGGTGAGATTTTAAATCTCCCATGGAATGCCTTCCACGAGAGGATGGCTTGCAGATGAGGGTTTTCAGTTGCGCAGACTTCCGGTCAGTCATGCTACACGCATGCAGAGATTTCAAATCGGGCCAGGACAGCCATCCCACCTGCAAGCACCTGGTCTCACTATGCCACTATGGCCACATACTGCACATGGCTAGCTGCCATAAGGATAAGGATAAGGAGGGTGGAACCATGGCTTCACTGTCATCTCCACTAAGGGCAAGCACATAGTTTTACAGCCATCTTAACTTAGGGCAATTAAGGCAGTCACATGATTGGCTGCCATCTTGGTTATAAAACAAATAAACAAACAAAAACTGCTGTGGTTTCCCTCACTACCAGCTGCTTTTACTAGTTTGTTTCTGTCCCACTGTTTTCAGAACTGCAAAACTGCAGTCTCTTATAGGCCCTAAAAGACCACTGTGCCCCTTCCTACCTCCATTCTAAAGCTGCCTATTTGCCCCTATCCTTTCCTGTGGATGAGATTCCCTCTAAGAGAACTCGGCCTTGCTGTTGATAAAGCGCTAGTATCAGGCACTAAGTTTCTCAGGCTTGGTCAGACTAAGCCATGACCTGCCGTGGTATTTGGTGGACGAATCACTTGCTGCATGGTCCATTTCCATTTCCCTTTTCTTTTCAAAGGAATGGCTTCCTCATATTCTCTCCTCTTAGGAAAACCTCTGGCCTCTACACGTATTGAGAGACCAAGAGTTAAAGGTGGCTATTTTTAGTGCTTGAGGCCTAAAATAGTTGGGTGGGGAGGTCCAATGGTGCTCTGAAGGGAAGAACTCGCTTTACCACATTCTTTACCCACACACTAGAGATACAGTTGCTAGGAAACTAGCCCATCCCCCTAGGGAGAGATTAATGGTTTGGGGACCTTCCTATAGCCAATCAATTCAAAATGCAATGTTTCAACCAATAGATGCTTGCCAGGTAGGAATCACCCCTACCTTGGGCATGCTGGGAGGGAACAGAATCTTTAAATTACCCAACTAACCTGAGCCCAGGGCTCTCGGCTCTTCACTGCTTCAGGGGTGGGGGTTGTGAGCCCAAGCTACAGCTTGTAATGATTTATAATAAAAAGATCCTTACGTGATTTGCAACAGACTCAGCTCCTGGTGGTGGTCTTTTGGGGAATCGTGATTCGGGTACAACAGTATATTTGCCCTACTCAAATGTTTAATATCCAGTAATATCCAGTAACACTAAGAGCTATCCGTGAAGTAAAAAACAGTTCCCTATTTCTCTTTGCTCAAAGTCTAGTTTATTTCTCTCTGCCTGCTCTCTCACTATACTCTTTGGTTTCTTTTTATACTCTCAAAAAATCTTTAAATTAAACTGTAAATCTTAAGATGACCACGTGATATGAACAATTTTAATCATAAGTAATTCTCTGTTTATTTTATCTCCTTTTAGACTAGGACAGCAACAAGCCTCATTTTAAATTGGTATGGACTTTTATAAAAATTCAAAGTTATGTTTCACAATATATATGATTCAACCCTGGTTCAAAATAATTTTTATATAATGCTAAAATTTCAAAGTTATAAAGGTCTATTCAAATTAAGCTAATTCAAAATATATGTCTAACTGCCTATGTCTTTATCAATTCCTAAATTAATAAATGCTGTTTCTCCTGCCATGAGCTGCCTTTGATACAGATTCACCACTGGGCTTTCTGGCTAATAGATTTGGTATAATAAATTCAAATGTAATTTTAAAATTGTTCAACTGTATTGTTGGTTTTAAAACTCATAACTCGGGGGTTACAACATACAAGTTTTTACCAGTCCTCTAAATTAAGATCTATTAATTTTAGAGGCATTTATGTTAAAACTTGATCATTGTGCTATATCTTCCCTATCAAAAGGTTAAAATATGCTTGGTCTTGTTTTCTAAAAATGGTATTATTATTAATCTATACTATAGCATTGGACTTTTATAAGCTATGAACTTTTTATATACTAAATCATACAGAAAACTGTTATGCTCTCACTTTAATGGACTATATTTATGACTTTTAAGGCTCCAGATTAATAGGGACAAAACCTAAATCCTAATATTTGATGGTTAAGGAATGCAAGTTAATAGTCAGTCATCTCGTAGATGATCAAGTCTTCTAACATGTCCAAAAACATATTGACAGCCCTACAGATGCAAAGATGGTCTCACTGCCAACTTTATAAGCAGCTGAGGATGGTCCTTGAGTCATCATACAGGAGTTGGTAAAAATAATAAGAGAGAAGCCTTCCTGGCAGGCTCATCTACAGCAAAAACTATGCTCGGAGCTTGGCTGTTGCTCTGAGGCTGTGGGCATCCCACACAGAACACAAGAGGTCTGCAGTGCCCCATCCCACTGGGGTATAGCCCAAACTCTGCCTGTCTCAAATGCAGCCAAAGGGGATACTGGTCCCTGGCTGCCTCAACAGGCCACACACCGCCTGCTGGAAGATTGGCTTTTGGAAGTCAAATCGCTCCCATGCAGGCTTGTCCTCTGTGCCCAGCCATGGAGGCTCAACCAGCACAAGAGCCACAGATACTTCCAACCTTTGAGCTCTTTGGCCTGCTGGAGGACAAATGGCTCCTTTATTCAGAGACCTCCAACACCCCCACCCAGCCCAGGGTAACACTGCAGGTCTGTTTTGCTCTTACACTTGGGCCCCACGGACATATTGCCAACTTCTGTCTTGGGAGACTTCAGATGCCTTTTCAGTTCTCTTTATATGCAGGAGACTAGGCTTAAGCATGAGTCCTAGAGTTGTTATTGTCAGGTCTAGACACGATATGCCTTGTTGCCAGACTCAAGAAACAGGCCTCAGATGGAACCTTTTACCATCCCTTTAGATAAAGGGCAATAAACCTTCAAAGCAGTCTCACCTATGTCTTATGATAAATAACTAGATAAAAAGGCCTAAGAAAAATGTTGTTTGAGGGTCTAATAAAGTGTTTTAAGGTTGGTAAATCCAAGTTATAAATGTTTGAGGGCCTAAGAAAGTGTTTAAGGTTGGTAAGTGCAAGTTATAAAGGTTGCAAGGTCCAAGGTGATTTAAGATATCTTCAATAGGTAAAAATGCTTAATATTTCCTCCTGTTGCTATGCTACTGTTATATTGACTGTCCAGAGATTTATCAATAGAGCTATGATTTATTAATATAACTTTAATACAAAAACATTCCACTATATTACCCACTATAATGGTTCCAAGCTCAAGATTTTAAATCTCCATAAGGTGTAATCATACTAAAGGTTAAGATCAAGTGAGCTTTTGTCCCTTCTACTTCACAAAGGCTTCGGCCTTTTCAGAGCTCACCTTAAAGAATGCTTATGCTGTTAACACAAATGTGTATGTCTACTGCTTTTGTCCATAATGTATATTTCACTGCAAATTAGAATTGTGATGCTGACATGTCTGAAGTTTTATCTCCTTTGTAAAACTTAAAAGTAATTCTTGTAAACTGCGGGAAATCTACCTGAATCCACCTCTCAGGTCAATTGGGCTCCAGATAAGTACTGCACCTATCGCTTATCTCAGAAGGTGGGATTCCTTCCCTTTCCCTGGTTTTGGGACTTTCCTTTCCTGGCTACTTGATTGCTACATGCCTACATCCAACACCAGCTGATTGATGAGTCTTCCCTTCTGGTTGGTATCAATTCCTGGCTACCGACTGCTACATTCATACACCCAACACCAGCCATTTGGTGAATCTTCACTTCTAGTTGGCGCAAACACTTCCTACCGCTCTCACCAACCTACATCCAAATCCTTCATCTAGGATCGTCTTCTCCCTTGGGTAAGATTTTCCCTCGACCAGCACGGTTCCACTCCCTCCCCCTCTTGCTCGACTATGAAAGTTCCTACACTAGGTAAACCATGTCTGCTACGGGCCACTGTGCCCTTGGCCTCTGGACAACGTTGATGAGCTGTTGGGACAGATTGCACCAATCTACTCTACTGAGTCAAACCTTGCTCTTGGAATGCCTTGACAGGTCACTGACTCCTACCTGCCCAATGGGAATAATCTATTTATCCATTCCTCCAGAGTCTCCTCGGGGATATCTTCTGGAGAATTTCAGATTTCTACATCTCCTAGTGCTTGCATTAAGGGCCTCTAATCTTGCACACCTCTGTAACCAAACTTGGCTCCAGTATTCCTTAGATGACAGATCCAAAGCAAAACCTTTTAAATTACTGCCAGTGATTGGGTAAGTGGAAGTTCCCCTGTTCAAGACTCTTTGATCCAAACCTTCCACCTCTGTTCGCTCTCTGAAAAGTTTTAAATGTACGTCTGAAGAAATTTTCTCTGTAACCTACTTAACTTTGTCTTCTGCCTATAAATATGTTCCAGTATCTGCCAGATCCAGGTGTTTCCTATATCTACAACAGCACCAAAGCAGCTACCACAAGTGTTCCAGTCTGACCTCACAGACTTCCATCAAGCTGGACCTTCACTTTCCCTCCCAGCCATGGATGTTCTCACCAACCCTGGACAGCTTCAAAACAGCCTATTCTTCCAGGACTTGGCCAGCATTTCAGCCTTTTGACCTCCCTACAGCGCCCCCAGTGTCAGCAGGAAGTAGCCAGAAGAGAATCTACAACCATTATTCACTTATTACTAACAAAAGGCTGGAATGGTGTGCTTCAGGCCCAGCACAAGTAGCTGCAGGTTCTCCCAGCATTCCTCAGTCCCTACCTGCTGCGTTGTCTGGCTGGCAACTCTCTACTGGCAACCTTCTATCCTGAACTTTTCAGGGCAGGGACTTCCCCTCCTCCTCTTGACCATGTAATCTGGATATCTCGTTGCTATTATTTCTCTCTCTCTCCCCTTGCATGGCAACCCAAGCTCCTCATTTTTTTAATTATAGAAAAAGGGAGGAATGCTAGTATTTAGGTAGCCTGCTTCTGGGTTGCCTAGCAACCTATGGTGTCATCATGTGTCGCTCATCAGGTAGCCACACCTAGCAGGTGTGGTTAAGTTTCTCCTGAAAAATATCAACATCCCACTTTTCACTCTCTTGCCCTGCTCTCTTACCCTCCCCTCTTTCTCTGTCAGGCTGCCCGACAGAGGAGGTCCTTGTCCAGGTCACATAAACAGACAATTTTGGGACTTTCTGCCCCATCAACGAAAAGGCAAGTCAGGGTATTTGGGGGTTCATAGGACACTGTAGGCTCTGGAATCCTGGATTGAGGCCTGAGGGTACCCTCCAATACACTGGGGCTGAAGAGATAGCCTTCAGACAGACTAAATAAGCCCTGCTTTTCACCTTGGCCTTATCAGTTCCTGACATTAATAGACAGGCTTTTCCACTTATATATGAATGAGAGGAGGGGGGTTGCTAAGGAGGTCCTTACTCAGAAACTTGGCCCATAGCAATGACCAGTGTCCTTCCTTTCAAAAAAAAAAAAGTTAGACCCTGTGGCTGTCAGCTGGCCCACCTGTTAGGACCAATGAAATGATGATGCACACAGCAGATTTTATATGAAAGATGTTTACTAGATGGAGATGAAGAGAAAGAAGGAGAGATCGAGACATGATAGGGGGAAGAAAGGGGGTGCCCCAACAGAGAAGGGGAGAAGGCAAGAGACCCAGAAGAGCATAAGGAAGCTCAAGACTTCAAGGAGGGAGCTGAGAAATAGGAAGGACAAAGGTAGAAGAGAGAAGGGTAAATGTTCCAGTGACAAGAATTTCAATCAGGCTGTCCCCCAAGTAGACTGTAAGATTTGCCTGAGAGAAGTATCCCAAATCATAGAGGACAGGCATTCCTTTCTACATGATAAGGGCCCAGGAGGGTGAGAGGAAGCTTCCTATGTGGCTTTTACAGTCATGGTAGACAAAGCAGGCAGCTCCAGGGTGATGCTTACCCGGGACAGGAGGAGAGATGAGTAGGTAGAGCAGGTAGAGAAGAAAGCAGCTGAAGAGGTGGACTGGAAGAGGCTTTGGAAAAAGGAGGGTTCACATAGAGGGAAGAGGGGCAACTGTCTTAGCAGAGAGATGCCCATGTGGTGGGCTCCCAGGAGGACATAGCAGGCTCCATGAGCCAGAGACTGAGAGGAAACTTCTTGAATAGACAAGGAGAGACAATGGTTAGAGCAGGTGGAGGGAAAAAGTGATTGGGGAGGAGAATCTAGATTTGGAGTCAACTATGGTGGCAGAAGCCAGCAGAAACAAATATCCATCCATCCACCCACCCACCCACTCTCCCAGCCACTAACCCATGCATCCATCCATGCATCCATCCATGCATCCATCCATTCATCCATCCATCCATCCATCCATCCATCCATCCATCCATCCATCCATCCATCCATCCATCCATCAACAGAGTCAAATCAACAGTGTGGTTTGGCTAGCAGAGGGCAAGCTTCTTGCAAGGGGCTCATATATGCTCCTCCTGGGTTCGGGCACCAGATGTGTAAAGTGAGGACACGACCACTCCAATTATGGTTAGGGAGAAGGGTTTTATTGTAGATATAAAGGATAGTACAGCGAGAGACATTTGGAAGAGTCCAGAGCAGAGAAAGTAGTAGACTAAACATGGTCAGTAGACTGAACTAGGTCCTCAAGAGGAAGGGTGGGGAGAGAGAAAGAAAGAAAGGACCAAGAGAGAGGGGGTGCAAGAGAATGTCAAGAGATGGAGAACCGAGGAAGCACATGGCCAAAATGGCACGATTATATAGGAATGAGAAACTGAGGAAGGGAAGTCCCTGAGCTGGAGAAGTTTAGGGTAGGGGGTGGGGTGAGAAGGGCCACAGGCACTGAGTGAGCCTGGAGGCCAGCACGCTCTTTGGTATGTTAATAGGCACCACAGTTGACCATTTGTCCTGAGTTTATTTTGGACCTGACACCCAGGACTTGCCTTAACTGTCACTGCTTGACCCCATAGGAAGCAGCACTGTCAGGAGTTATGGCCTTTTTGGAGTAAGTGTGGCTCTGTTGGAGAAAGTGTGTCTCTGCCGAGGCAGGCTCTGAGGTCTCCTATGCTCCAGCTACGCCCGGTGGATCTGCCTGCAGATCAAGATGTAGAACTCTCAGCTCCTTCTCCAGCATGACCATGTTAGCCTGCGTGCTTCCCACAATGATGATAATGGACTAAATCTCTGAAACTGTAAACCAATCCCAATTAAATGTTTTCCTTTGTAAAAGATGCCTTGGTCTGGATCTCTGTGAGTTTGAGGCAGTCTGGTCTACAAAGCCAGTCCAAGACAGCCAGGGCTCTGTTACACAGAGAAACCTTGTCTCGACAAACAAGCAAATCAAAACAGAGTTGCCTTGTCATGGTGTCTCTTCACAGCAATAAGACAGTAACTAAGACAACACCTGCAGAACCTTTATCTTCTTAGGTAAATGTAGATGCCAACAAGTGAACAATAAATAGCATCACCAGAATTAGTATTATCAGTAGTAATAGCCGGCTTCTGTCATCTGAAAGTGGGAAAACCAGAAAATAATTAGGTCAAGTCAAGAACAGAGTGCTGGAAATATAGGCCATGGCCAGTGTACCCCAGCTGAATTTACTGTATTTTTTGGTTAGTATTGGGCTTGGATTTAGGGTGTCATGCATGCTAGGAAAATTCCCTACCACTGAGCTTCAGCCCAAGGCCTAATTTTTGCACAAATTGTTGAAGGGGATTGCAGCTTCATTCTTTCACATGTGTATGTTCTTTGGCCAGCATTATTTATGGAAGAATCCGCTTTTCCCCTACTGAAGGTTTGGCTCAAGGGTCTACTTATTGTAAAGAATTATTATAAATTCCATTAACACATGAATGAAGACAATGTGGGTTGGGCAATGATGATTAGGTCATGAAAGGGATTGTGGGACCCTGGCACAGCATCAACCTAGATCAGCCTTCAAACACGACACTGGAGGGTGGGGGAAGTGGCTGGAGAGATGGCTCACTGGCTAAGGTGCCCTTATGGGGACCCAGGTTCAGTTCCCAGCATGCACATGGTGGCTCACAGTCATCTGTAACTCCAGTCCTAGGTAAGTTGACACCTCCTGCATGTAGTAGACATACATGCAACAAAACACCCATGCATGTAAAGTATTTTTAAAGAAAACATGATGCTCAGGGCTCCAGACTCTACCTCTGTGAACCATCCAGACAGGCCAGGCCACTGAGGCAGGTCAGCCTGGGAGGGTCCCGGTCTAACAGAGACATACTTTTAGGGGACACATTGTAACAGATGGAGGGCTGGTATTCAGTGTCACTTCCATGTCCACCTTGAAACAGTTAATGCTATGGCATGTAAATATTCAGTCAATAAGCAGACAGTCATAGGAACTAAAAATAAATCTGTTTTACCTGAGGTAGATGAATTATACATTGTGTTTGCTGTGGAGCTGCTTTTCTGGAGGACAGGGACTCCCTGGGGACACCTGCAGAGAGACAGCCTCAGTTCTTCCTGCCAGCCCTCTCCTGCTGTCAGCGGCAGGGGCTGTCCAGAAAGGCTTAATGCCACTCCCAACCACAGCAGGTAGCATCATGACCCAAGTTCTGAAACAGGGCTCTGGCCACACAGCTTTCACCAGCCCCACTGGCATCTCAGACACGATCGTGTGATCCCCACTAAATACACAACATTTACTACATTTCCCTCCTCCGTTGATGTCTATAGCCTCTTTGGTGGCCTTAGAGTGAGGAAAAGGAGAGGCCTGTGCTGCCCTTATCAGATTTTAGATTCCCCGAGAGCAATAACTTATTGGCTCTGTGGCTTGTGCTGGCGCCCCTAGTGGTTTGAAGACTCAACAACTTGATCTGACTGGAGCCACTGTCTCTTACTGACGCGCAAGCACAGAATTTTCCTCAAAACCTTGCCCTGCAGTCGTCGTCCCCCCGCCCCCCGCCCAGTGTAACCCGGTCCTACTTTCCTGAGAATGGATGAGGCTTTCCCCAGCCCTCCCAAGGACAAATACACTGACGAACCCTCCCGGAAGTTATCACTCAGGAAAACGGAGTCTCTTGCCAGATGATGTCTGCTTTCTCTCAAGGGACATTAGTCTTAGAGATCTCAGCAATAAGTTCTGCACCACCCAGACCACAGAGTCTCCACCCCACAATACCCGCTGCCTAGGTATGACACAGACTGTCCCCCTCTCTGGACATTAGTGGCCATTCAGGCAACATACAAAGCTACCAATGCCACAGTGTCACTTACTTGCTAAGTGGGAGGCAGCTTTCTGGGAAATTTGGGTCACTGCAGTAAAGATGAATTCGGCACTGGCATTTCTGGTCACTAGTGGCAGAGCACTTGGCTATGATTTCCTGGTCTGCAATCCAGGGAAGAGTAGGGTCAGGTCCAGGTAAGCACCCTCACATATGCACACAGCCCCCACCATCACCTGAGAGGATCAGCGTGTCCCAGGACAAGCTTTACACCCCATCACAGATATACTGAGTGCTTAACAGCACTGCAATGAACACCCTCACCCTCAGGCCTGAGGTGATGGCTTGGGAGGTCGGTCCAACAGCCACAAACTGCCCTGGAGCCTCCATCACAGGTGGTCCTGCTCTGCATGCCCACTACTGCCCCACAAGGCTCCCCCTCCCGAGGCCACCATCTCCATCAGACGTCTCTGACAGCGCCATATTTAATCACCCTGTTCTTTGCTGAAGAGCACCTAGTGACTGTGTGTCCAGACCTCTGGTGGGTCCCGACTCAGCGGCTGGTAAAAGATGGTTTTCCCTTTGGGGTGTTCCATTTTAACCTTGTGTCCATAGTTCAGGGTACCATGAACACTCCACCTATAAACGTCATTTCCCACAGTCCTCCGAAGCTAGGCAGTGTCCATTCTCAGAGTGCAGCAGGCGGCATAGGCAGAGAGGATTCTCAGCTCAGCTCTCTGCAGATCCCAGCCTCAGGGATCTATGATAGTGGAATATGGGCCCAATTTTTCCTTCTGTTTGAGTCAATATTTCTCTATAGGGTCCTGAATGGCCTAGAACGTACAACACATATCAGGCTGACCACACACTGAGGTGCCCTTTCTATCTCTGCCTCCTGAGCTCTGGTGTCAGAGGTGTGCCACCATACTAAGCCTGCTTCCATCTTTACAGTTAGGCGATGCTAATGCCAGGACTGAGGCATGAGGTATTGGAGTATTTGCCAGTTAGTTTCTTCTTTTTCTTCTTCTTCTTCTTCTTCTTCTTCTTCTTCTTCTTCTTCTTCTTCTTCTTCTTAAAGTACTCACACCGAGTCTTGCTGAAGTGTGCCAACAACGCATGCCCTGTGTTTAAAATCGCCAGGGAAAGAAATAAAGACCCAGAAAGAAAAAAGGCAGTAACTCTCCTTCCTGTGAAAATAAGCCCATCAGTGAAGCATCCATGAATTTCCTCTGACCTGAATAACCATATATTTCAACAGTATTTGAAGAAAAAAGCAGGTTTGGTCTTCAGCAATCTTCTCCCCTGATATGGCTGGCAAAAGTGGGGTGATTTCTTCTGGGTATATTTTTGCATCAACTATACTCGGGCTGGGATTGATGAGTGTCTCCAGCGTGCAGGGACCCCTAGATGACAAGACAGCTGGGAAACCAGGCACCAGGCAAGCAAAAATCAGCACCTGCTCTTCCGCACAGTTTGTCTGAAGGGCTTGAAGCCACAAAAGAAACAGTCTGATTCCTTCACATCTTATCTTAATAGAATTTCTAGTGTGTAGAAGCTTCTTTAAAGTTGAGCCTATACTCCAGTAATGCCATCGAAAGAAAATTCGTTCAGGTAGAAACTGCAGTATTTTTTAAAAAAGAAAGAGGATGGAGTCCAGCTCCTCCCTTTGTGACTTATTATTCCCTTTTAACTTCAAACTGTTTTCCAGTGTTATAAAATTTTCATAGAAGATGAAATATATCTGAGAGTAGTTGGTCTCAAAAAACTGCTTCAGATCATTTGCATCCACATTATCCAGCAGCGCCTGCAGGTGCTTCAGGCGGGTCAGCACGTCCTTCTTGGGGTCCAGCACCTTCTGCGTGGACTTTTTCACATCCCCGTGGCTCCTTCGGGAGAACATCCCTCCGCGGGAGCCCGGGCCCCGCCAGCGGGGCAAGAGGCGCCTGCGCCGCAGGAGTCACTGCATAGGGTCGGGACAAGAGCGTGCAGCTCTGGCCACCAGCCGCCCCCCTCCCGGCTGCCCTGCCCCGCCGCCTCTGCCTCAGCGGCGGCTCCAGGAAGGAGGGGCCTGCCAGTTAGTTTAACATGAGTCAGTGACATGGGAGTGTGTATATGCAGACACACATGCATGCACATACAAAACAGATTTTCCCCCCCATAATGCCAGGGAACACACCCAGGTTTTTTGCATACTAGGCAAGCATTCTGCCACTTAGCTGTACCCACTGCCCCAGCAACTGCTTGAAGTTTGCTTGCTTTGTTTGGTTTTTTGAGACAGAGTCTCACAATGTAGTTCTGGCTGTCTTTAAATTCACTGTGGAGGCCAGGCTGGCCCTGAACTCACAGAGATCTGTCTCCAGACTGCTGGGGTTAAAGACACATGCCACCATGCTCGGTCTGCTTAAAGCTTTTGAGAATGTTTTATCACATTTGCTGTATCTTGTTGGTGACTCCTCCAGGTGTGTGCCTCTTCTCTCCACTGCCTTCCCGGAGCCACATGGCTGCTACCCTGCTCTTTAAGCTCTATGTGTCTGGGAACTTGCACACATGATTGCTTATTCTTGGAGGTGTGATTTTTCTCGTTACCTGTATGTATTTTACTAGGTTCTGCATTCAATTGACAACTAGGAGAAAAATGTTCTAAAAAAATGGCAGAAGGCTCTATTTGTGATTGTGATTTTTCTGACATTGTTCTTACTCTGAGTCCTGCTCGTTCCTAAGGACTAATTTTGCCTTGGTTTGGTTTTGAGACAGGCTCTCACTGTGTAGCCTTTGAAACTGCCCTGAAACTCACGATAAAAACACGCTGGCCTTGAACTCAGAGACCAGCTGCTTCTGCTTCCTGTGAGCTGGGATTAAATGTTGCATAACCACGGCCCATCTGCAGGAAACAAACTTTATGCCAGTGGGGACTCTGGCTTCGCCCTGGCATCCATCAGCCATGACTGCTCCATTCCACGACTGGACTATTGTGCTTCTGACTCTATTGCCGATTTTCACAGCAAGACAGTGAGCATCGGTCCTAATTCTGGCCTCTGCTCAGTCACATACTCACCTTCACGACAGCTGGAGCAAAGCCTACAAGACTCTAGGCCATTAGGAGCCTCTGTGAACGTCCCTTGGTAACAGTTCCCACATTGTCCTAGGGTGTGGGGGTTCCGGCAGTGCTCCTGGACAAACATACCTGTGGATAAGGGCGTACAGGGATCAGTCGTGCTCCAGGTACCCAGGGGAAAAGGCCCGTGCTGTTTTAGGCAGGCTTAATGTCTTTAGCACAAGTTCAGAATAATCACTGGGTTGTCACAACCTGCTGGAGATTCTGTAAGGCTGCTGGCTCCCTGAGCTGCTCTCGTTCCTGTGGCTATCTGAACCTCAGGGGTCTAGGAGCCAAATGACCCTAGGTGGGTAGAATGGACTCCTCTGACTCGCTCCTGCCCTTCAAGCCCCATGTCCTCCCTTTGAATGGCAGTCCCAAGTGTTCCAAGAGGAGGTTGAGACCTGGGTAAAACCAGCTCACTTCCAGTTACTGCCTCATAAGCATGTTACCAAGAACTTCCTTTCTCAGGCCTCTTTTGTTGTTTTTTGTGGTGTTGATACAGGCTTTCACAGTGTGGCTCAAGTTGGCCGGGAAGTCATAGCAGTCCTCCTACCTTAGTCTCCTGTGTGCTGGGATAATAATAGGCTTGAGCTACTATGCTTAGCTTTTTTCTTTCATCTATCTATCTATCTATCTATCTATCTATCTATCTATCTATCTATCTATCTATCTATCTATCTATCTATCCGTCCATCCATCTATCTACCTATCTATCTGTCCATCCATCCATCCATCCATCCCTCCCTCCCTCCCTCCATCCATCCATCCATCTATTTTGAGATAAAGGGTAGCCTGGAACTCTATAGGTTGGCCTGGTCTGCAAAGACCACTTCCTCAGTTTCTGAATGCTGGCGCTACAAACATGAACCAGCACATTCAGCTTCTTAACTCTTTTCTAAAGGCAGGACAGTGTTTTCATCCTATCAGGTTCTCCTGGGACCATTTTGAACTTCTTGGTTCAGGCTCTCTGCTGCCAACTGAGAAGTGTTCAGATGAAGCTGGGTGTGGTGGCACACACCTTTAATCCCAGCACTGGGGAGGCAGAATTCTGTGAGCCGGAGGTTAGCCTGGTCCATGGAGTGGAGAGGAGGAGGAGGGAGAGGAAATGTTCAGGTGGTTCTTCCCTATTAATCATAGAGAAAACTATAAACTAACTATGGGGAAATGACAAAATCCAGCAAGCATGTTACTCTCGTGTGTTCCCTGAAGGACAGTTGTAGACGAACATGCAGAGACCATTGAGAAAAGAGACCAGTGGAGTGAGGCTGGACATGATGGGTTCAAAGGTTCAAGCGATGGGGGGTAGCAGGGTCAGTCCAGGTCTTCAGCTAGGCCTGAAGTGAGTTAAGTGGACACCTGGCTGAGTCTTGGTGTTTGGCTCTTATATGTATTTGGCCATCAATAGTTTTTCATTTACAAGAATTGACTGTAGTTTTTAAGATTTCTTTTTATAACTTGTGTTTGTGTCTGTCTGCACATTTATGTGCAGGTGCCCATAGAGAGCAAAGAGGGCATTAGACCATTAGACCATCTGGAGTCATAGGCGGTTGTGAGATGCCTGATGTGAGTGCTGGGAACCAATCTTGGGTCCCCTTAATTGCTGAGCCATCCCTGTTTTTTTTTTTTTTCTTTCTTTCTTTTATTACAATCCAGCTTGAAATGAGAATGTGAGTGACCATAGAGAAGAATGTTAAAGTCAAGCTCTAAATTTGGGGAAGTGGCCAGTCCAGTTTTGGGGACACAGTACACTATCCCTGTAGTGCCTTCCGCTGTCTGTAGCACTGGCTTCAAACCTACTTGTCTGCTGGTACCGGGAGATGGCTTTCTCCTGAAGGGATGTTAGGAGGTGGCAGGGTCAGGCTGACACTGTCTGTCAAGGACTGCCATGGTGTGCCTGCATAGGGCCCGGACTGGCCGGCTAGACTTTCAAGAGCGGTGTGCCTCTTTCCTGCCCGTCTGTGTTCTGTCTCTGGAGGAATGCCTCTGCTCCGTTCCAGGGGTGGGGGAAGGAGGAGAGAACCTGAGGCTTGCAGCCGTAAGTAGTTTCACTCTGGCCCCACATGGCTCTGCCTACATTGGACACAAACCTCTCTCAACAGCTGGGAACTGGACTTTGCAAGGAGACTTCTGCTACGCTGAGGGGCGTAAAGAACAATAAGCTAAATAAATGGTTTATCTAGGGTGACAGGGCAGGTTCTGGGACAGCGTCACTTCAGTAGGCTTGGGTGTCCCACAGGACAAGCCTCCCAAGAGTGCCTTCATTCACCATGGTAGTCTGGGACTTGGTGTGATTTCTGGTACATTTGTGTTGACAGACTTGAGGGGCTTGGGCTACCCCAAGTATCTGCAGCCCATTATGTGTTCCTCCATGAGGAACCATGGCTTGGTGAACTGCCCTGCCAAATTATCACTGAGTTAGGGCAGGTGTAAGTTTCATGCCTGGGTCTACTGTGTAATTTTAACCTTTTGTTGTAATGAGCCCTAACTAGGAAGGTGGCAGCTTGTCTGTGTGGTCTGGGTCCTTTGAGAAAATTCCTGAGCTTAGAGGCTCTTGTGGAGTTACTTCCTCTAAACTAAACCTTCCTTCCTGAAGGGAGGACTCAGGAAGTTACAAGAGTCAAAGGCTCTGACCAAGGTTGTGTAGGCAATAAGTGTGGGGGTGTGAATAAGAATGGCCCCCTTAGGGTCATACATACATTTGAACGCTTGGTCACCAGGGAGTGACACTATTTGAGAGGATTAAGAGGTACAGCGTTGTGGAGGAAGAATGTCACTGGGGGTGGGCTTTTAGGTTCAAGGGTCCCAGCCAGGCCCAGTGTCTGTGTTTTCCTGCTGCCTGCAGATACAGATGTAGAACTCTCAGCTACTTCTCCAGCACCATGTCTGCCTGCCTGTGTGTTGTCAAGCTTCCCATCTTCATAATGGACCAAACCTTTGAAATGAAATGCTTTCCTTTATGAGAGTTATCATGGCGACCGACTAAGATGCAATCTCTAGAGTGGAGACTCTAGCTCCGGGCAAGTTGTGCAGAGAGCTTTGGGCAAACAGCTTTACTAAGTCGTCACCCATGAGGGGGTGTGGTAACAATGATGCAGTCACCTCAGCCACCTATGCTTCTGAAGTGACTCCAACAAGCTCAACGACTCACCAAACCATACTTTGGTAAATCGTTTCTTTGGTTTGTTCTCAGCGACTTATCAGGAGTGAACAGATGGTGTTCACATCTCCCCAGAACAAGTCACACAACCAGGCGTCCTGATAAGGGATGCGTGCCCTCTGTCAGCTTAGCTGAGAGTGCAAGTACAAGGACGGACACTGCCACCAACATACACGGTGACCTCAGCAAGCTCCTTAAGATCTCCCAGCTCCGCTGCCTCCGTTGGAAGCGGTAGCAGTGCGGGAATGGTGGTGTCTATGGCAAGCACAGGAAGTTGAAATCAACCCTCCCAGCTCCCTTTTCTGAACCTTCCTTTCAGCTGGGCACCACAGCTCATGCCTTGGAGGGTGGACAGGTGGGTGGCCCTATACCAGTGAGGCCTTGGTATAAACATTCACACCGACTCTTGAACACACAGAGGGCCTCCTCTGGGGTCTGTGTACTTGGGTTAGGAGACACTTCCAGAGCCTGAAAGAGTACATGGTGGCTGAGCTGAGCTCCTTGGCCCACACCCACTCTACCCTGTACAGCCTCCGGTGCTCCTCAAATGCCGCGCATGTCTATGCTCCCGCACTGGATCAAACAAAGAACTCACCTGCAGGACAGAACTTGCAGCAGTGGCCCATAGACAGGTACTCATCACTGCTGCAGCTGGAGATGTTCTGGCTCTGTCTGGAGAGTGAGACTGTCATAGCAGTTACCTGTAGCTGGCAAAGGACAAGAGGTAGCTTATATTTATTGGTAACTGCGGATGATGGTGAAAAGGGAAGTAGCAAGGCGGGGGCCTCTTTGTGGAGACAGGGCAGGGACTATCTGATGCCATGCTAAAGAATTACACTTGCCCGGAGAAGGCTGCCCAATAGGTCACTACAAAGTCTGGTGGCTCTCTGCTGTTTGCACAGCAGTATCGTTCCACCCTTCCCCAAGTTCTCTTCTAGCAGCCAGCAGCTTATGTTGTAGTGTGACTTGTGACCTACAAGGACCCTGCTCTCCAAACATCAAGCTTTGATGGCTGCTTCCTGCGGTGGGGCTGTAGATGGAGGCACCAATTAGAACCAAAAGTCTGAGACGCATTTCTTGGGCTGGAGAGATGGCATTTAAGAAAATATGCTGGCTGGGCCTGGTGGCACACATCTTTAATCCCAACGCTCAGGCAGAGGCAGACAAATCTCTCTGAGTTTGAAGCCAGCCTGCTCTACATAGCGACTTTCAGGACAGCTAGGGCTGCACAGAGAAACCCTGTTTTGAAAATCAAAGCAAGCAAGCAAGCAAAAACAAAACAAAACAAAACAAAAAGCACATGCTGTTCTTGCAAAAAGGCCAGAGTTTGGTTCCTAGCACCAATGTGGGAGGCTCATAAACCACCTGTAACTCCAACTCATGAGAATATGGTGCCCTCTTCCAGCCTCCTCAGGAATTGCAGGCACATGACACTTGACAGGTTTGCAGGGAACACTCACACACATAAAATAAAAAGAAATCAAATCCTTAAAAAAGGAAATCTAATTTTATTTGATATTTCATCACTGTAAGCCTCAAGTAACTGTAAAGAAATAACATGATTCTGTTTTATTTTATTGTAGTGCTGAGGATTAAACCCAGGACTCACACACTGGGTGCTCATTAGCAGAGTGCTGCATTTCTAGCCTTGCAACAGATGGTTTTAAGGATTTATATTTGTGTGTATAAGTGTAAGCCTGCTTGTATGTATGTATACTCTGTGAGTGCAGTGACCAAGGAGGCCAGAAGCGGGCATTAGATCCCTGGCACTAGAATCACAGATGATGGTAAGCTGTCTTATGTGGGTGCTGGGAACTGAACCTGGTTCCTCTACAAGAATAGCCAGTACTTTTTTTTTCCCCATGCACTGATATATGCTACATGAAACAGTGGCAAAAAAAAAAAGAGTTTGATGTGGTGATCATTGATAGGGGATTGAAAGAACAACATGTGTGTGCGGCCATGATATCACACAAACTAATAGAGCCTATAAATTAATAGGTGCCTGGAAAAACTAGTTACTTTCGTCATGTCTTACTTTTTTCATCTGTAAAATGGGGAAAATAATATACTTACCACTTAGGGCTGTGAGATTAAATAATGCATGTAGAACAGTTGGCATGTTGCCTAGCACATTCTATCTCCTCCCCACTTCCTTCTCTGAGTGACTTGCCTTGATCTTTAGCCTAAACAGATCACTTGAACTCTGTACCAAAGAAACCAGCAAGCTAAGGTGCTCTTCTTTGTATTTACAGTGGCATGGCACACACTCTTGACAATTCTTCACAGCAGCAACCTTTAGGACCCGTCTCTACATTCCTGGGAGCTGCCCTCACTCCTCCTTACTATTCTGCTCTGATCTCGCTCTGAGCTTTCTCCTCACAAACTTCTTTTTCTTTTTCAAATTTCTTTTTTCATGGTTCTGAGCTCTCGCCTTCAGCAATGTTTCTTCAATAAGTGAGAAAAAACTTTTTGCTGAAGGATTTTCTGGGTTTTAGATTAGGATCATTTGGGTAGTTCCACCCATTTATTTTTGCATTAACTCAATTTTCTTTTATTTACTCAAGTTAGACAAAGTCTTTTTTTTTTTTTTAGAGTCACTAGCTTCATCACCTTCATCTTGCTATCATCTTCACCATTATTGTCTGTCTAATCTGACAAATTTTCATCACCGCCCTGAAGGCCATACTCACTATTTTCTCTCTTGAAGCTGCCAGTTCCACCTGTTCCTTCATTTAGGAAGGACAATGACCACAGGTCAGACAATGGATTTGTTAAGGTATCTTTATGGCCCACGTCTTTAATCCCAGGATTTGGGAGGCAGAGGCAGGTGGATCCCTGAGCTCAAGGTCAGCCTGGTCTACAGAGGGAGTTCCAGGACACCAGGGCTATGAGGAACCCTGTCTCAAAAGACAAAACAAAACAAACAAAAATAAACAAAACAAGGGCACACACACACACACAAAAGAAAAACAACTCTTTTCCCCCCAAAACCCAATTAAATTTTTTCAATACTCTTTGAGGATAGTCTGCTTTTTGTATTTTTTTGTACACATACACACATATTTTGTTGTTGTTTAATTTGAGACATGGTTTCTCTGTGTAGCCTTGGCTGTCCTGTACTTATTTTGTAGACTGGGCTGGCCTGGAACTCACAAAAGATCCACCTGTCTCAGCCTCCCAGAGTATAGGCATTACAGGCGTGTAACACCACACACCGCTTCCTTGTATTTTTTTATATAAAATAAATTTCTGATTTAATTAAACAGACACTTTTTTAGTTGTTTGCGGTGTACAAGGTGTCATGGAAAACTTATTGCCAGCACAATGCAGGCATGCATGCTGTTATCCCACCTCAAGCTTTCCAGTGGCCGCAGGGAAATGCGGACTGCTTTTCATTTGCTTGAGTCAGAGATTTTGATATGGTTAGTGAAAAACAATGTGAAGGCAGTGGGATTTTCAGCAGAAGCGCGCCAGGCAACCTTAAAGATTTTCCCACTGTTTCTGTTCTTGTCATGTCCTTCTGAGTTCTGCTAGCTTCTGTACTCAGTGCCTCAGCAGTCTGGAGTCTTCCGGAGGCGGAGAGACTGAGGGAGGTGTGTTCCATGTCACTAGCTGGACTGACAGCATCTTGGTGAACAGGGCTCAGAGATCGAATAGCCTCGTTCGACTCACTTGGTCTTTAAATTGAGGTTGAGGCTGCCCAGACTCTAGCACGCAGCGTGGGCCCTAAAACCCACAGGTTTTGTATTCTATCTTTTGTATTCTTTAAAGAGATGTTATCTCTGTCTTTTATTCTGATTTTTTACAAGACAGTGTCTCACTATACAGTTCTGGCTCTCCTGGAACTCATTATGTAGACCAGGCTGGTCTCAAACTCACCAACATCTGCCTGCCTCTGCTTCCCAACTGCTGAGATTAAAAGCGTGCACTACCATGCCCAGTCAATCTTTCTTTGAAGAACCTTCTTTTTTATGGCATCATTTGAGTCAATCATCACTTTTCCCCCCACAACTTTTTCTGCACAACATTGTCTACCTAGATTGTTTCTGGAGGTTTCTGGAATACAAAATGCAGGGCCAAGACCTCTCTGACAGGCAGGGAGCTTCTGAGTCCCAGATGGGAGGGGCAGATAAGTTGGTCTGGGTCCCGATTGTCATGAGGACTTGTGTAATCTGTTCGCAGTGCCCAAAGCACAGCGAACCTAGCAGAAACTGGCAGCGTGCCCAGGAAGGGGATCACAGGAAGTGTTCAGGAGTCGAGGGACCCGCCCATCCCATCGAACAGTGAATCCCTTTGGTGATTTTAAAAGCCGGATTACATGTAAATCTCTGACTGCTCAAAATTTATCTCAGAACAACCTAAGGATTTTTGTTGTTGTTGAAATTGAAGATCTAAATGTGGTGTAATACACTATATCCTTACAGGTTTAAAAAACATAAACCTTTTTCTGCTTGTTTTTTGGTTTTGAAGACAGGGTCTTCAGCCTCAGCTGGGTTGGAAAATTCTACTAAAGACCAGGCTGAACTCAAAATCGTGGTAATTCTCCTGCCTCTGCCTCCTGAGAGTTGAGATTACAGGTGTGTGATACCAAACCAGACGTAAGAGAGAGAAGACTAGCATAAAATTAAGTTGGATGCAACCAAAAGGTTATTTACAGGGTTGTCTAGGTTTTTGTTCGTTTGTTTGTTTTTCTGAGTTTTTCTCTGTGTAGCTCTGGCGGGCCTGGAGCTCGCTATGTAGCCCAAATTGCCCACTAACTTAAATTTAACTGCAGTTCACCATTCAAGAGACAAGGAGCGATCTTGGGACAAACTTACAGAGATCAGAAAGACCCATGAAAGGCGGTAGTAGGCAGAGCCATTCCTTCCACACAGTTTTTTTTTTTTTTTTCAGTAGTAGTAGTAGTTAACTATATGTCTCGGGACCAGCGGGCCAGACCCACGAAGAGCGTGCACGCAACCCTACAACTTGTGCGCCCGCCGGAGGAAAAGAAGGGCTCCCGGCGGCAAAGCCTCAGGAGATACTCTTTCTCTTTGCACTCGCGACTGACAGCTTTCCGACAAGAGCGGAGAGGCGTGCCCCGCTCGTCCCACGCTCAGGGACCGAGGAGATGCCCTTCTCCCGGCGGAGTGGCCGGCCATTCCCCTGCTCCAAGGCCCCACTCCCGACCCCTGACCGCGCCGGCGGTGGTACCCCGCGCCTCACGGGTCCCGCGACCTGTCCCCCGCTAGCCCGCCGAGCTTTCCGGTGAAGCTACGAGACCCGGTGCAGGGACGCGAGTCTCAGCTCTGAGCCCGTGACGGTCTCTACTCACCGGCGTCAGCAGCAGCACGGGAAGTAGCCAGAGACTCGGATTGGAGACCGACATAGAAGGGAGGCCCATGACTCAGTGCATGCGCCCGCGCATCTGCTGCCTTCTTTCAAGGTGTTTAGGGGGACGCTCCACTCCTGCTTCCGCTCCCCTCTGTGACTGGCTGTCCCCGTTCCTCTCTGCGACCGGCTGTTCCCGTTCCTCTCTGTGATTGGCAGACAGTAAGGCTGCCCAACCTCCTGGGCATGTCCAGCGCCTCTACTCTGGCGCTACAATTTATCATTCATCATCGCTTGTCGTATCTAGTTTTCTATAAACACAGATGTAATTTTAAATGCTAGTGAAGTCGTTAAACAATCAATCATACTTGCTGGAAGCAGCAACCTAGAGTATGATTCTTTGCCCTCTTTTTTTTTTTTTTCGTCACGGTATGTTGATATTATAAGTTAATGAAGTTTTTCCCGTGACCTGAGTGGAGCGAGAGGCACGAACTAGTTGGGATTCTTATAAAAGACAGACTGAAGCAGATTGTAAGCGTTTCTCAAAAGCAACAAAAAGAGGGAGAAAAGCCACGCCCACACACAACTGTCCCGCTCAGCCCAACACGCGAGGCAGAAAACTTAAGTTTGAAGTAATTCTACTGCCGCATTCCTGTGAGTGGTCCCTGGTCAGTGGTCTGGAGGGGCAGCTGAAGGCTTCTCTATCAGGGTCTAGGGGGCTGTGTGTGACTTGCTGACTCTGCTAACCTCAAAGTATTCAGGACTGGCTGGGTGCTCCCAGTGCTGAGGTGGGGTGGGGGAGGGGAGCGCTGCTGGGCGGGTGGGGGGTGAGGGGGTGGACGCGCTGGGTCTTCACCCTGCAAAGGTTTCCCTAGCCTGTAAGTGAATCTCCCACCTTTTCTTTCTGTAACTATGTTTAGCTCCTTGTGTGCCAACCGAGCTCATGGGACACACGGAATTTAAGGCAAGTTTCCTAGCCTGACATAAGAAACACAAAGTGGAACTGTCATCCTCTTTAGGGAACCTGGGTCCAAGACGGTTGGTTCATCTGCTCCGCCTGCCTCTCCTAGGGGTTGGAAAAGGTGGCCCGCTGATCAGCCCCATGCAGCTCCCTTCCAAACGCCACTTCCTCTTTAAAGTGGGGACTTTGACACCTGGATTTCATCAGCATCCCCAAAGAAGAGGAGGAGCCTAGCACCAGGTACCTGCTGCTTACGCTTATGTCAGCTGTCTCTTGCCTCTCCTTAGAGCCAGGGAATGGAGCCTGTGCCCATCCACCTTCACCTAGGCTGGCCAGCGGGAGGAGCTAATTCTTTGGTCAGTCTGCCGTTCTTTTCCTTCTTTCTTGTCTTCCCTCAGGCCTGGTGTCTGCTCAGGAGTAAACCAAATCAAATCACAAACAAGTTTTCTTGGAAAGTTTGACAGTTCCCCTGAGGTACTCATTCGTTCAGCCCCCTGAAATGCCCCCCTCCCTTGGGAAGCAGAGGGAAAGTGGAGGAAGGAAGTGTCCATATATACACTTGTGGACGCTATTGTATCACCTGCCGGCCAGCAACTCTGACTGGCTTGGGAGTAACCTTCCATTTCTACACACACATTCCAGGTCCTGACTGTCCCACTCTGCAAGGGGAGGGGAGGTGAAAGGAACAGGCCTGTCTAGCTCTGGCTAGATTTTTGTGCCCAGGCTTCTCTCTGACCCCTGCCCTTAGCTCTTTTAAAACATTTATTTTATTATTTTTTTAAAGTGTGTGTGTGTGTGAGAGAGAGTGAGTACAGGTGCCACCAGAGGTCAGAGGTGACAGATCCCCTAAAGCTGGAGTTCCAGGTGGTTGTAACCCACCTGATGTGAGTCTGGAAATCAAACTGGGGTCCTCTGCAAGAGCGGTGCATACTCTTAATGGTTGAGTCATCTCTATAGCCATCTGTACCCTTGCTTTTAAAAGTGGTCCAGGAACTCCCTAATGGTCAAGGCAGTTGGAAATTGTTCTCGTATGAGCCCAGTAGCCCTTGACCGTCTTCCTGCAGAGATGCTGAAGGATGCCCACAATGGAAGAGAGAGAGCCTGGCTCAACACCAGGGGAAGCTTCTCACCCCTAGAACAGATGCGTATTTATTGTAATATGTATATGTAATTTATATATGTAATATCTCTTCTTGGGATACTCCCAGCTTGCTGTTGGGCAGACTGCTACTTGAGAATATGTGAGGAATCTGTTTGCACTCTGCTATTTTGGGAACTGTGATCTAGCAATGTTTCATGACTAGACATAGTGATCAAACACTATAAGGACAAGGGAAGGGCCTTGACAGGGGAGGGTGAATCTTAACCTAGGATAAGAAATCAAGGAATAGTATAGAGAGGCCAGGGGATTAGAGTGGCCTGTGGGTCCAGCCTGGAGCTTTTCCTCTTTTGTGCTCATTTTTGTGTAGTGTCACACCAATGGGAAACATTCTTAGGGAGAATGTAGGATAGTATCCTGTCCATCTCCAGGTTGATGATACACATCGTGTTGTCACGTGTCAACCAGTCTCGTACAGGGACAGCATTGTGGGAGTCATTGGAAACTTCTTTTAAAAATTTTTCCCACATCTTCAAATATGTTTGTATGTAAATTGTATATACCTACCCTGTGACAGAAAATCCCTGCTCTAGTTTGCCTCTCTAGTTTTCTGTGATAAATGCCATGACCCAAAAGCCTAGGCATTTTCCTGCCCCAGCTTCAGGTGTCCAGGGCCTCAAACTCTGCTCACAGGGTCCTCCCACCCAGCACTCCTTCGGGAGGTCCTGTCCTGATCTCTCCAGCTAGCTCCACCCTCCTAGGCATGGTCACCTTCCTGGCTAGCAGCAGGACCTGCCGCAGCAGAGACAAGTCTTGGGCATGTAAAAAAGAGCTGGACCTCGCTAGCAGATGGACCTGTATAGCTAAGCTAGGTACCCTGCCTGGACTCAACCCTCGGGGCTGGGTGTGGTTTTCACTCTCCCAGGGAAACCGGCTCCTCTCAACTCCACTCTGTCCTTTCCCAAAATCAGCAGACCAAATCCAGGCTGCAGATAACAACTTCTTATCAAGTCAGTGTTACTGGTTTAATGGAGTGTCTTTTTCTAGGGCTTTAAGTGGACTCAGACATGTCAGGGCCATTTTATGAAGGTCTGAGAGAAAAACAGTAGAGCACACAGCTGTAGGTCTTGGCAGCTGCCTGAGAAAGGCAAGGAAGAGGAAGAGAAATAGCCATGTCCTTTAGGTTACCGTGCAAGAAAGCAACGGAGGTCTGCAAGGGACCGTGGAACCGGAAAGAGGAAATAGTCTTCAGAGAAAGCAGTACTGTCCAGAGTGGGCATGCTTACGGTTATGGCTGGTAGTCAAAGATCAGAAAGGGAAAAAGGAATCTCAAACTTTTTAGTCAGAACTCAACCCAGAAAGGCTAACAGACTTAGAAGTAGAGAGCTGTGAGCCGTTGCCTCAGGAGTGGGGCTTCTGGGAATTATAAATAGTTACTTCATTAAGGGCATAATTATTACTCCCATCTCTGTATCAGTCTTTAGGTGAATCATCATCCCTAGCTGAGTGGCCAGGTGAGTCACAAGCCGTCTTATGTTAAGAGAAAAGGTGACAGTATATAAATGTGCGTTTAGGGAGAGAGCTAAAATTTTGACCTGAAGGAAATAGCTTTCCTTAATAGATTTCAATCAACTGATATTGCCAACTTTTCAAATGGGATTTTTAAATTGGGGGACAGGGTGCAGGGCATTCAAGACAGGGTTTCTCTGTGTAGCCCTGGCTGTCCTGGAACCCACTCTGTAGCCCAGGCTGGCCTTGAACTCGGAGATCTGACTGCCTCTGCCTCCTGAGTGCTGAGATTAAAGGTGTGCACCACCACTGCCCAGCTGGGATTTAAAATTTTAAGCACAGGAAATTATGAAGCTTCCAGGGTTAACAGTACCAATGTAACCAGCACTGCCTTCTAGGCTCAGAGTCCTCTCTCCCAGCCTTGCCCTCCCCCATGCCCTCATGTTATCCAGAGCCCAGCTGCTGGAACTACCCACTTGCACCAAAAGCATGAAAAGCAGCAGAGCCGCTAACATGCCCATGAAAGCAGCAGCAAGAGCCCAGGCAGGACTGCACCATTCTGGTACTCCTGAGCACAGAAGGGAGTGACCTCTGCCTCCCAATACGGGAGGCATCCATGTTCCCAAGGGTTTATTGATCATTTCACAATTTGGTAAAACACACATTACATCACCACTTTGAGAACACAGCTGATTAATTTGAGATGTCTTTACAAGGCTGTGCAGCCATCTCCGTACCAGTTTCTAGAACTTTCCCATCCTTCTCTCACTGACTTCTGCCCCCAGCGAACACTAACTTCCTAGCGGTCCCCAGCTTGCGGTTCCCAATGCTCTCTATTCACCTCTGTCAGCCCAGGAGTGTCACCACACTGGACTTGCCCTTAGGGCAGGACTTATTTCACTTAGCACATTGTCTTCAAGGTTTATTATATTGTTGTGTCAGAACATCTGTCCTTTTCAAGGCTGAGTGCTATTTCACTGAATATACATGATGTATTTGTTAGTTCATTCACCCACCTGAGGACCTTTGGCTGCTTCCACCTTTGGGATGTTGAGAAAATGACACTTCTGAGAACAAGGATGTGCAGATGGCTCTGAGATCTTGTAGGGATATACCCAGAGGTGGGATGGCTTGATCTGTTGATGTCATGTGTAATATTCTGAGGAACACCCATGCAATTTTCCACAGTATCTGTACAACTCCTGTGCCCACAAGCAGTGTGTAAGCTTACAATTACCTGCATCCTCCCAAACTACTGCCGGTTTTCCCAGTTTGGGTTTTATTTTGTTTTATAACAGTAGCTGTCCTTCTGGGTGTGAAGTGTCTCACGTGGCTTCATTTTCTCATGATCAGTGATGCTGAGCACAGCCCCATGTGCTCACTGACACTTGTAGTGCGTGCCTGCAATCCTAGCATTTAAGAGGCTGAGACAGGGCCTCACATAGCTCAGGATAGTCTCAAACTCAGTAAGTAGCTCAGCCCCTCCTTCTTTCACCTCTGTAGAGCAGGAATGACAGGCATTTGTCACCTTGCTGGACTTGAATTCAGAAGGGTCCAGCTTTACTCTTTCATGAATGGATATCCTTTTCCCAGAGTCATTTGTTAAAGCGGCTCAAGGTTCTATTAATAAAAACAGAAATCAAGGGACTGGAGAGATCACTCTAGTGGCTAAGAGCACTGGATGCTCTTGTAGAAGACCCGGGCACAATTCTCAACACCCACATAGTGGCTGACAGCCACTTGTAACTCCTCTTCCAGGGGATTTGATACCTTTTTCTGACCTCCCCAGGACCGGGCACACATATGGAGAACAGACATACAAGCAAGGCAAAAACATTTGTACAAAAAAAGAGATATAAAATAAAAAATAGAAATAATAATTATCTTTCTTTGCATATTTTTAAAAAAAGATTTATTATTTTTTATTTTTATGTATGTGAATGGAACCTAGGTCTTCTGTAAGAGCAGCAAGTGCTCTTACCTGTGGAGCCATCTCTCTAGCTCAGTGTGTGTATATATTTTAAAAGTCTAGCCCCTTCCCACTGAATCAGTTTATTAAGTTTATAAAGAAAAAAAAAAGAGTAGAATTCAGGAGGGTATTCTAAAACTCCAGGTGTATGATGGCACTGTGAACAAGGTTCTGCATAGGACCAAGGTGCAAGAGACAAGGTGAAGGGTTCAGGGCCTCCTTTCCGCACTGGAAACAGATGTCTGGGGTATAGACTGGCCACCGGCAGGCACCCACGCTCCAGCATGACTGGCTGCTTCATGGAGGCTCCAGGAGCAGGGTCCTCCAGAGCTGCCCCGGGGATGGGCAGATGCCAAGCCACTTGGCTCTTTTTTGCTTCAGCCTCTCCCGGGACCTGAGGTGGAGAGGCATCCTTGGTGTCCCCTCTCATGGGTGCTTCGGAGCCACCTTCATTCCCTCTGGTCTCTGTTATCTTCCATGTGTCATTAAGGGGGCTGCGGCTTCCCTTTGAGGTGGTGTGGGGGTGTGTTGTCAGATGCAAGGCGATTCTGGATGCTTCAACATACAGGAATGTAATCAACTCAGCAAGGCCACACTGGCAACAGCAGCCTGCCCAGCCTGAGTGTCTCCTTCACAGTGACTTAAAGAAACGGGCCCCACCCTTTTCCTCACTTGCCCAGTCCTGGTAGCACCCCTGAATGCCCTGGCAGGCAGCACCCTTCCCATGGCCACAGTTGCTCACTGCCTGACTGATCAGGTGGGTCATCTTCCCACTGCACACTGTGAACCTGTACCCCACCTTCTGGGCCCCTCACTTGGCTCAAGACAGCCCTGTTACACTGGTTTTCCATCTCCCCTAAAGTTCCTCCTTTTTCCCAAGGACTGTCCTCTTTCCCCCAAAGAGAATATACACGTATTTTCCATTTATTTCAAGGCATGGATCAGACACAACCCCAGGTTGGGGAAGGAGAGAGACAAATGGATACAAAACGTGGAAAATGAAAGGGTCAGTTACAGTGGAGAGGGCACCAACAAGGTATTAAGGCTCCAAATATGAGTACGTGTAGGCGCCCATACACGTACACACACACCCGCACAGAGCGCCATCCACATAGGGTCAGGGGCCGGATGCAGAGGCTGGTCACTGCACACAGCTGCCTTGAATATTGCAATTCTATGTAGTCAGAATGTTAACAGAATGGGAAGACTGTATTGGTCAGGGCATGTGGCAAGCATGAGCCTCCTTGGCCTTTGGGGATACCCCATAGGCACTTCCCTTGCTTACAAATTCACACTGCAGTTGGCAAGGGCACTCTTCTGGCTGTAGGGCAGACGTGAGTGCAGTAACTACCTGAACAGGCTTCTGTCCAAACAGCTGAACAGTATGAAAGTCCCAGTGTCCTCACCAGAGCAGCTGCAGCCTGTCTATGCTTGTGTGAGCACAGATGCGCAACTGTCCAGAAGTCAACATCACCACCCAAAGAACCCTGGGAAATCCTGGAGTCTTCCTCCCTGCTGCTCCTGGAAACCTTGCTCTCTCCTGTGCTGCGGTGAGTGGCCATCCAAAACCAGCACAGACCCTCCTGAGCCCCAGATCTAATGCCATATGGCAAATGGGGGCTGGCTTGGGAGTGGCAACTTGAGAAGACCAGGGGCACACTGCAGGGCAGGAACTGCATTTGGCTTTAGCATTAAGGCCGGTGCTAGGTGGAGGGCCCTGGAGGAGAGGCCAGTGATCCCTGGAGGGTCTAACAGCTGGGGTCACAGCACCCTCATAGCCCAGGTCCCACATATCGTCCTCTTGTATGAGGATCCTTCTGTCCCAGTGGCCACGGCTGTGGGTCTCACTGCCTCTGCAGGCTGGTGTAAAGTGCTGGGTGCCTAGGAGGGAGTTCTGCAGGCGTCATCTTGCTGATCCCAAGAGCTCTTATTTGAGGATATAGTTAATGAAGAGCTGACATGTCAGGAAGATGCACAGCAGGAACCAGGAGCGGGGGTTCTGTAGGAGGCTGGGGGCCGGCGCCTGCCCGGCACGCACTGTGCAGCTCAACATGGCTGAGAGATGCCTGCAATGATAGGGAAGAGACTGCGTCAACACCAGCATGGCCACCCTCCCAGCCGACACAGTAGTCTGGGACAAGATGACATGTCGGCCTGCAGGGAACATGGTTACAAGTGTGGGTGGGAGCTCCGTAGGGAGAGAAGTCCCCAGCAAGGCAGGAACCTGGATATCAATTGTGGGATAGGAGGGTCTGGGCTTGGGGACTAGGCCTCTTGTATCCTTTCTGACACCGATGGGGTGATGGGCGAATGGTATCCTCAAACTTTTTGTTGAAGTCCTGACCCTTGGACTATTTGGGGATGAGATCTCTGAAGAAGTGGCTAAGCAAGCTAAAGCTTGTTGAGATGGGCCCTTAATCTAGACTGGGATTCTAAGAAGAGGGGATCAAGACAGAAATGGCTGTGTCTACAAGCCAGGGACAGGGCACTGGGAAAAGCCAGGCTGAGACGTCCATCTTGGACCTTTGGCCTCTAGAATATAACACACTTAGTGTCTTGTTGACATCCCAGGCTGTGTGTCGACCAGGGACGTAGGAGCAAACCCATCAAGCTTGCACTCTTAATGCCTGCTCTCTCTGTATTTTGGCTGACAGCAGTCCTTTTTGCGCATCCCAGGTTACCCTTTCTTTGCCCCCAAAGCTTGGGAAAGGAGCAATTTGAAAGAACGTGTGACTGTATTGCTGGGACATGGGATAGAGGCATGAACCTGGATTGACCTAAGGATACCTAGAAACCTGGGTAAACACCTGGGGGCAGGAGGGGGCTCCATCTGCCCACTTCACACCTCCTCAGCCTTCAGTGGGGCTCCCCACTGTGACATTAGAATAACTCTAGAGACCCTAGAACCCCCATTCTCATGAGCTGGTATACATTTATGTGACTGCAGCAAGAAAAGAAGGGCAACAAGCATTGAGACTCATGGCTCACAGCCGTCTCCAGGGAAGACACATGACGTGTACAGTCCATAGAAAAATAGAGATGTCAGGTTTGACTCATCTCCCAGCACCCCTTGCCTCTGACTACAAGTCGATTTTCCCCACACTCTCCTGTGAATTAACGAGGCTTTCTTTTAGACTTCTGGAGGACACTGTGACTCAGCAAGATAGGAAAAACCAGCACTTGGCGTGGGAGGTGCTACAAAGTTGGCAGAGTCATCATTTTTCCTGGGGCCAGGATACCACCCACTCCAGGCTCTCAGGCCCTAGGAACTTGTATTCCACTTTCCCCCTATCAGGCCACTGCACAATCCTCTAGCCAGTAGACTTCTCAACTTCCAAACTACAACTGACTTCAGCCGATGCACGGTCAGGTATCTAGACTGCTGCGTGTCTGGAGCCTGCCTGACCCAGGAGGTGCACGGCACACTCCACTCCAGTCTCCACCCTCCTCCGTGTCCCAGCTCGGACTCATTTTCCTCCAGCTCCACCTCTCACCACCAACCAATCCGCTTGGCAAGAGCTGAGAAGGAATCACAGAGGAGAGTACTATGGCAGTCACTTGTGGGGAGTCTGTAGGATGGGCACAAAGCTTGCACTCCACACCCTCTCCATTCTCCTCCTCCCCCACCCCTGGTTGGCTCTGCTACTAACCCATTTTACAGAGGAGAACCAAGTGTGATGGCATATGGTGCCCTCATGTGATACTGTGTGCTGATAGGAAGGGACCGTGTGGCCCTGTTCACACCCATAGAGGCCACACAGTGTGGTTTTCAGACACTCCCTTTGCCTTGAGGATCATCTGTGAGTGGTGCTGGTGACTTGCAGGAAGTCTGAGGTGTCCAGGATGGCTGTTACCTGCTTTCACACACCTGGGAGGATCCTCTGGCCCTGAGGAACTCCCCTGGCCCTCACTTCCTTCTAAGCTCCTTGCCTGTGCTCACTGGCAGCTGCTTGAGGGCTGTGTTCTCCTGTGCTGGTGGTTCCCTCCACCTCCTGTGTTCTTACCTATTCAGCTCCTGCTGAGCTTCCCGGATGGACAGCACAGCCTCTTGTAGCATCAGTAGCCGGTGTGCCTCTCGCCTGCACCGAGGACATGGACTCTCACTACCTGGATGTCCAGGATGGAGACAGTAGGGAGAAAGAGACCGGGGTCAGCTGGGATGTTTTGGCTGACCAAACTCCTGATCTACCACCTGAGAAACCCTCGGAGCCAGCCACAGACACAGAGAGACAGGGAAAGGTTAGGAGCAAGTCTTAGAGATGAACGACCAAGATGAGGCTGGTCTACTACTGAGGTGGGGGCAATGTTCGGGAGACATAAGATTGCTCGGTAACAGCAAAGGAGCAAAAAGTCTCTCAAAGGCAGAGGCTGAGGCAGGGTGAGGGGCTGTGCAATGGACAATGCCCAACTAACCTCTCACAGTATTCCTGCAGCTCAGGAAAATCCTAGCCTTGGACCACTTCCATCCCACACCTCGTTTTTTGAGAGTTGGTTCATGTACGCTGGCTTTGAACTCACTATGTAGCTTTATCTTAACTCTTGATCTCTTGTGTGACCGCTGGAGTGCTGCTGGGTTATAGGTGTATACCACAATGTGATAATATTTATGTCATGTTGTGACTGGATCCAGGCCTTCATATGTGCTAGCCAGGCATTTTACCACCGAGTCACACACCTGGCACTTTTTTCTTCCCCATGTCCTGGCTACAGCCCTCATCAGGCCTGACTGGCGCCTCTGAGAGAGCAGCTCTCTTAGGGAGAGGGCAGAGCAGGATGAGCAAGGATGTACTGCCATTGTATCCTCATCTCTGAAAGGCGCTTCCTGGCCCTTCCCATCCTGCAGAGGGGCTGCAGGCAGGGACCGGCTCTCTCCTTCTGCCCTCCTTGCTAGTCAAGGTCCAAGGAGTTCACTAGCCAGGGCCAGAACTTGCCTGGCATGTATGAAACCCTGGGAGCTACTTACCGGGAACAAAGTCCTCATCAGAGAGGTCTGGGCAGGACTCGGGTGTAGAGCCGCTGCTCTCGGTGACCTGGCTATTACCAGAGGGCTGGTCACTGGCTTTGCGGAGCCGCCGGTCAGAGCCAGGCCCCTGTAGAGAGATGGAGTTACTGTATCTAGAATCCCTTCCCTTGGGCCCTTTGGGAACATGGTGGCCCATTAGTGTCAGGATGCACTAGAGTAGGGCAGTGTGCAGGGATCTGATGGCTTTGCAGTTGGACACAGGTGGTTTGAATCTCCACTCGGCATGAACTGCAGCCATCCCATCTCTGGGGCCTCAGTTTCCCATCAGGAACATAACACTGTTGACCTCTTCTGCAGGAATGAGAACCAGCAAGCTCTGCATGGTCTGGCCACTGGGTTGGCACATGGTCGGTGCTATTCACACCTGGAACCCAGAGTCTGTGGCTAGGACCACCTGATGGAGCTACTCATAGTCCCCCCCTTACGTAAGGGCATCACCCTCCTTCTATTCTCAGAGCTACCCCAACCTTTTGACATCCCTCCTGCCTTTCTCAGACCCTAGGCATGTATAAATGTTGGCTTCTTCTCTTCCTTCCTGGGCTAGCCTGTGCTTGGGCTTATTTATAGAATAGGACAAAGTAACTTCAGGAGGTAACAGGCTGTCATAAAGTGTTGGACTGTGAGGCCCACGGTGCCCATGAGCCAGGTATTCTGCATCTTGGGTCCCACACTGGAAAGGAAGAAGGAGAAATGGGGAGCCTGGCATCAGTGGAGGCCCACTGCCAGGTAGGGTTTGAGATATCAGAGATGGGTACTGAGGGGGGAGGGTCATGTGGCCAGGTGGAGGGAGGGAAGATCTCAAGGTGGCCATACACATGGTAGAGATCGAGCCTGAGCTGGGGCCTTGGTGAGGGGTACCAACCTTGTGCCTGGACCCTGGGCTCCCGAGGAAGGCTGTCTGGCCTGACATAGTCTCCCTCTGTAGAGTGTGAAGAATCCCATCTTGCTCATATTGGGCGATGTCCTTCACGGGGTCCCAGGGGCTGAGGCTGGAGGATCCAGATGGCGTCATCAGTAGAGGTGATGATCCTTATGGGAGAGGGTTCTGTCCTAGCCTAAACCTCAGCTTCCCATGGTGACCCAGGGGATGACAACTGTTCAGGGGCCGCAAGGAAGGCTTAGAGGGTCTATCTGATCACCCCTTCTTATCCTTTATCCATGAGGTACTGCTGAAGACAGGGAGAGGAGATTGGAGACTCACTCCATGACCTCCCTAAGACAAGACAGGCCCAGTGGAGTCCGTCTGCAAGTGTCAGCCCCACCGCATAGGCCCTGGGGCCACCCGCCACTCACTCCTCATATCGGTAGCGCCATTCCTGGGTGAGCGGGTCCAAGCGGAACAACTGCGGCTTCCACGGAGTGAGGTTCTGCTGGTGCTCCCGGGCACGCTGCCGCTGCGCCTCTTCCAGCGCAGACTTCTCCTGTGTGGCTTTGTACTGGTCACCCTCACGGATGGCCCTGGTGACATGCTGCCAGAGCCTGTGGGCCAGAGAACCAACCCGTCATGAGCTCAGAGTGGAGGGGTCCCGTTCATTGGCAGCTCAGAATCAGTCCCGTCTCCATCGGAAGGAGGCTTAGAATGCTCTTCGTTTGGATACCTTTAGTGATAGGGTGTGGGGTGGGAGGTGCGGTGAGAGGGGGCTGGCTATCTTTCAGGAAGCCTGTGTCTCCCAGGTTTGGATTCCATAGTATGAGCTCTACTTCTCCTAAGCTGGGCCTGCCACCCGCAGGGATCTCCTTGTTCGCAATGTTGGGGGCCTCTCCCTCCAGCTGTCCCCAGGAAGACAAGTGATCTGGCGTGATGGATCTATTATGGGGCTGACTGAGCTTCCAGGAGCGTGACCCTGACATCAGGGTCCATCAGGCCATCACAGTCTGTGGTCAGCAGGGCACCTGGGTACAGGGCCTCACCTCTCAGACTCCAGCTCATTCTGCTCTTCCAACAGCACCGTGTGCCGCTTCAGCCGCTGCCTGCGGACCTCCTCACTTGGAGTCCAGAAGAGCTCGGTACCTCCGCTGCCCTCTTCCTTGATAAACACATCTCTGTCCTGCCCCAGATGGCACAAAGGCATCAGAGCTGCTGGCCCGGTGGGTGACCACCCTAGGACCCAAGCCAGGCTTGCCCTGAGAGATGATGTCTTACCCAGTGCCCAGTGAGACGGGCCAGGACCTCCTCCCCTGACGTGATCTTCCCAGAGATCTGGTTGATGCTGGTGCTGCTCCCAAAGAACGGCTGCAAGAGCAGACGGATACCCAATGAATGGGGAGGAGAAGGGTCCTACCCAGGGGCACGTCCTCAGAAGTACTCACTCTCATGACTATGGCTTAGACGAGGCTCACTACTAGAAAAAGATGCCCTCACTCCAATGCCTCAGTCTCGACTCAGATCTGTAGTCTGCCACCATCAGGACAATGGGACTTAGACCTGCAGGTTCTGCTGTGTGGCCTGGGGGCAACCCCTTTCTCTCTCTGGGCCTGCCTGTCCTCTGGGGATGCAAAGAAATCAAGCCCCGGTTGTGCTTGTTTGGGGCACTGGTGCAGAAGGAGGGAGGAGCCTACCCGGCCTGCACTCCATGCACTGGCTCCTGCAAGCTGAATACAGTACCTTGAGCTTGAAGTCCAGTTCTGCCTGGAAGTTGTTCTTCTCGCATGCGATGGTCACTTTGCCCCCCAGCTCCATGGTCATGGTGCCGTATAGGATCCCTGAAATGCAACTGGTGTCTGGATTCAGCCCTGAAAGCCTGTGTCACTAGGCAGCCAAGGAGGGTGAGTGAAGGCGTTTGGAGGAAGTGTGTCGCTAGGGATGGGCTTTGGGGTTTCAAATGCCCAAGCCACGCCCACTGTCACTCTTTCTCCCTGCTGTCTGCTGATCCAGATGTAGAGCTCTCAGCTACCTCTCCGGCACCATGTCGGCCTGCATGCTGCTATGTTTCCTGCCATGATGAGAATGGACTAATCCTCTGAACTAGAGGGCTGTTTCAGAGGTTCATAGCACCAGCTGCTCTTGCAGTGGGCTGGAGATCGATTCCTAGATCCCATGTGGTAGCTCAATCTTATAAGTTCAGTTCTAGGGTAATATGATGATCTAATGCCCTCTTCTGCAGGCATATGATACATACACTTGCAGACAAAACACAAATAAAATAAAAATAAATAGGAAAGCCAGGCAGTAGTTGAGCACACCTTTAATCCCAGCACGTGGGAGGCAGAGACTGGTGGATCTCTGTGAGTTTGAGGCTGAGAACATGCGGCTATAACCCCGATAAGATCAGGGGAACAGTGCATACAGTGTACTCTTCTGGACTCTGGCTTTGTCTGCACATCTGCCCTCCTGCTTTAATGCGCTTGTTGTCTCTGGCCAGGTCTGCATCAGCTCTGCCACAGCCTGAGAGCCACTTAGAGACAGGAGTTTTGCAGGCAGGGTGTGGAGACTTAGGGGCATAAGGCAATCACTGCTCCCCAAATTAAGCTCCACTTGTCCAGGTCATCCTTTGGGTTATTAGAGCTATGCCAAGTCGAAGGTGAAGTTGTTTTTCTTTCTTAAGACATAGTCTCACTACGTAGCCCTAGCCTTGAACTCACAGAGACCTGCCTGCCTCTGCCTCCCGAGTGCCAGGATTAAAGGTGTGAGCCATCACACCAGGTTTAGGATGGATTCTTTTTTCTTTTCCTTTTTTAAGAATTATTTATTATGTATACTGTGTTTTTCTTGCATGTATGCTGCAGGCCAGAGGAGGGCACCAGATCTCATTATAGTTATGGTTATGAACCACCAAGTATTTGCTGGGAATTGAACTCAGGACCTCTGGAAGAGTAGCCAGTACTCTTAACCTCTGAGCCATCTCTCCAGCCCTAGGATGGATTCTTTTTTTTTTTTTTTTTTTTTTTGAGCATGCTCAGAAGGTGCTCTACCAGTGAATCTCAGCCTAAGCCCCCACCAGAGAAAGATTAAGGGTGGGAAACCTCTTCTGTTTAACACTACAGTGGTAACTCTATGGTTTGTTTGTTTGTTTGTTGTTTTGTTTTGGGTCAGGGTTTCTCTGTGTAGCCTTGGCTGTCCTGAACTCACTTTGTAGACCAAGGTGGCCTCAAATTCACAGAGATCTACCTGCCTCTGCTTCCCAGAGTGCTAAGATTATAAGCATGTGCCACTGTGCCTGGATCTGTCATTATTCTTAAAACCTATAGAATATACACAAAGAGTGGGCCTTGATGAAAACTGTGGACTTCAAGTAAAAACTAAGTCTTAATCTGGGCTTGCCATGGAAGATGTCTGTGACAGAAGGCCAGAGGTAGGTAGGAGTCTATAGGAATTATACTTCTGCGTGACTTGTTTGGAGAATGTGTGTGTGTATGTGTGTGTGTGTTTTGCTAGGTTGAACCCAGGGCTTCATACATACTAGGCAAGTGCTCTACCACTAAGCTCTGGCCCCAGCTCCTTTCCTATGTTTTAATTTCAAGACATCAACTTACTAAGTTACCCAGGGTGGTCTTGAACTCACTCTGCAGCCCAGGCAGGCCCTGACGTTTCAATCCTTCTTCCTGCCTCAGCCTTCTCGATAGCTGATACTGATCACTAACACAATAGGAGCCAGGGGCAAAATCAAAGAGGAGAAACCAGCAATCCACCTGGGGTTAAACACCCAGCTCTGAAAAGTCACCCTCGATGTCAGGACATCTTCAAAGAAGCAAACACCCGAGTGTTTAGCATCTGCTAGGGTTGATCTTGATTGTTAACTCCCCCCAAATCTGGAATCATAGCTGGGGCAGGGTGTCTGTCTCGGAGGGTGTTTCCAAGGTGGTTTAACAGAGGAAGGAAGACAGAGGATATGGGTGGCACATCCCTGGGGTCCTTGGCTGAAGAAAAATGAGAATTCAGGTGAGTGTGTGTTCATCTCTCTGCTTCCTGACTGTGGATTTAGTATGAACCCTCTATGCCACGACTGAAGGCTAGCCTGGGCTATTGGGGGAGTGGGGCATGACACAGACACTCACCTCGGCAGTGGGCATAGGGCATGGTGAGGGTGTACTCCTCTTTGCGGTTCAGGAAGATGAGCTTAGCCTTGCCGTCCAGGAGTGCTGACAGTGAGTTCCCTGCAAGGACAGGGCAGGGCTGTTGAGGACACAGACCCTTAGCTATGTTGGATCCCAAGGTCTGCGTGCCCTTCCAGCGTATTCCAGAGTCCCCAGCACCTCCATCTGGGACACTGAGGGCCTTGGCTCTCATAAAATCTCTGTTTAGTTTGCAACTGTTGTGCATCCTGAGAAATCACCTGACTTGCATGTCAGTGGTCTATCTCAGTTACTCTGGCAGGGAGTGTCGGGGAGGAGACTATGAACCTTTGGAGCCAGCCTGAGCCCAGAACATAGCTGGGAAAGGTGAATGGGAAGTGGGTGCAGATGCCCCAGATGCTACCTTCTGCTTCTACTGGGCACACAGAGGCCCTGAGCACACACCTGCACACAAGCGATGAAGTGCCTGATAGAGAAAGGTGTTGGTGAGATTCCTGGGCACTGAGCCATTCCCAGGCTCAGAGCAACACAGGACAGAGCATGTCCTGTGATTACAGGATGTTCCGGCCTGCTTGGGATACTCAGTGGCCTGCTACCAGCCAGGCTACCATAGCACTTGATGGAACCCATACAATGGGACACTGTGTTTCCACTTCTGTGAACTGACTTACCTTCTATCTATCTACATATTACCTATCTCTCTGCCTTCTACCCACGTATGTATTATCTATCTATCTATCTATCTATCTATCTATCTATCTATCTATCTATCTATCTATCTATCTATCTATCTCGCTATCATCTATCTACCATCTATCTATCTACTGACTTTCTGACTTTTTATCTATCTCTCTATCCATCTCCCCACCTAACCTCTGTCTGTCTATCTGTCATCTACCCACCATCACTTATTTCACTGCTGGGGATGGATCCCAAGACCTCTGCATACTAGGTGCGCGCTTTCCACTGATCTGTAACCCAGACCCCTTTTTAATCAGTTCAATCAGCCACATGGCTATGTAGGAGAAGTCCTTTCCGGCAGGCTTCTCCTTTGTTTCCTGGCTTCTGTACAGAAGGTGTCTGTTCTCAGCAGAGTTGGGGTCATGCCCATGGTCCCACCACTGGGGTTCCGGGGTTCATTGGCTTCTACAGTAAAGTCTCCTCCCATTTCTACAAGGCCCAGGGCCACACCCACCCCAGTACCCCCGGGAGGCTCCTCACCGTAGAACCTAGACTTTGCCGTGATGCTGCCGTTCATGCAGAAGCCATCTTTCCGGTTGCTGACATAGAAGGCAGACACGGGAGGATGGTGGGACACCTGTGTGAAGAGAGGTGGTTCTGGAGATGGCTCCAGAAATGACAGTCCCAGAAAGGACATCCCTCTGGGTCCCTGGAGCAAGTGTGAGGTGAGGGGCACATCCCTACAAGCACCAGGGTAAGGCCTGAATCCACTGTCTGGGAACCTAGTCCAGTTTTTGAGTCCTCTAAGGATGCCCTGCACTGGGCTGCTTACCCCCCTTCAGGGTCTCTGTCAGAGCATCAAGCCTGCCCTTCTTGGAGAATCCCCATGGAGGGTGACCTGGTGTGGAGCCTGACCTACGGCAAGGTATGGGCCACTGAAAACCCCACCATCAGTCCCACAGGCCCCTGCCCACAGCCCACAGCACACACTGAGCCAGAAGGCCACGCTGGGCAGTGGGGTCTTACCTGTTCTGCTATGTAGAAGGTGTGGCTGTTCGACTCAGGGTGTAGCCAGCGGCAGCGAAAGGTCTCCCCCAGGATGGGGTTATAGGGTTTCTTGATGCCCTGTGGGGAGCACAAAGACATGCTGGAGGAACCAGGAGGAGAGAGCCACTTCTGAGGATCCAGATGCGGAGGTGAGGATGAGATGGTATAGGCCCTGCTCCTGCCTCTGGAAGGGGTTTTGGCTTGCCACTAGCGCCCTTCTGCTTTGGGGAGACTACTTCTTGCTGGTGGCTTACAGATGGGGCCTGCCTCGGGATTTCCTATCAGCCCAGTAGGCCTGACTGTTCCTGAACTGGTCAGAGGCCATATACAACTGGGTCAAAGCTAAGCTTGGGAGGTAGCAGGCTTCCAGGAGACTTTGGTCTGCTTCGGTGTACTGTGTGACTCTGGTCTCTTCTCTCTGGGCCTCAGGCTCATATCTATATAGTGAGAGGCTTAGAACTAGGATCAAACTCACTGTCATCTTCCCGCCTCTGCCTCCTGAGTGCTAGCATTATAGGTGTGAGCCACCACACTTGTGTGTGTGTGTTCCATGACAAAAGGCGATAGATAACCCCAGATCCCAAAGGTACCTTGTAACTTAGAGTCAAATATTCCTTTCCTGACACCATTGTGTGTGGTGGCACCTGTCACACAGCCCGAGGCTGTTTCCTTGAAGACTGAGAATGGGGTAATGGGAACCAGTATTGGGGGCTGGGACTGGAAAGTCCAGAGGACTGACCCCCACCTCTCAGGATCTGGGGCCATGGTGGGTACGGTTGCATTCCTTTCAGGCCATGGAGGAGACAGATGGTCCCCTGCATGGTGGGCTGACAGAGCCCTGGCTGAGACCCTGCCCTTCCCGCAGGCCCCTCTTACCTTGGGCTTCTTGTAGAAGCCAGACAGATACCACCGTAGCACAAGCTTGATGCGGCAGTAGGGGTCTTCCTCTGCTGCTGCCCTGCATTGGGGGTGGGGAGCTTTGACTTAGTAGGCAAAGTGGGTTTACCATATAGCTAGAAAATGCTGGGGCCAGCTCCACACTGGGGAAGAAGAATCCTGGAGGCTCATGGCTTCCCTTCTCTCTTCCTGGCTCCACCCCGCCCTCTGCCTCTGCAGTCTACAGGGGCTGTGGGACCCGCTCCTGCTGGTGCGCACCTAGAGAGCAGGTCCCCGTGGTAGTAGTAATCCGACAGTTTGCTGAGGAAGGAGCGAGGCTCCAACACGAAGGTGGGGAGCACCACACGTGACAGGTCCATGCCAGGCCGCAGCTGGCGCAGCAACACCCACATCAGGCTCTTGTTTTCCTCTGACACTGTCTCCACCTGGGATGTCTCGTCCAGCTGCAGCAGAGGGACACACATGGTCAGGACCTATGAGCTGGGCTGTGGAGCCCCTGCTCTGGGTTGCCCGAGGGAGCTGGGGGACAGGGATCCAGGATAGCCCATTGGGCTCTTGCCCATTGGATATGTGCTACCACCCACGCTCAGCTAGGAACAAGGCCAGCTTTGCTCCTCCCTGGTGCCTTGGCTCTCCCTCTCACACGTGCAACTTGTTATGGTGCTGTTCAGCACATGGCACACCCAGAAGATTCTCAGCAGAGGAATAAATCCATGGGGCCACCTGATCTGGTATATCTGGCCTCCAAAACCCTGAGCTAAATCCCCTTCTTTTCTTTAGAACAAAAGGTTTATCTAGTGTATTGGTGTAGGGCTGATGGGCTTCATTGCTTTGGGCGTCTGGAGGAAACACTACGTACATCATGGAGGAAGAACTGGGCAGCATAAGTGCTCATGGTCAGGGCACAAAAGAGAAAAAAAAAACTATCAGATCCTTCTGAGGCCACGCCCCCAGTGGTCCAATTTCCTCCCACTGGGTCCCACCTCCTTATGGTTCTACCATCATCCAGCTGTGACAAGCTGGGGACCTGGCTTTCCACACTTGGCCTTTGGAGGACACTCGACGCGCAGATGACAACACATGTGTCTTATTGGGGTGAGGGCCTCAAGACTGTCCGACCCACAGGTCTCCCAGGGGCAGGGCCATGCGAGGTGTATTCAGGTCCCCAGTGTTAACAGGGATTTGTCATCTGTCCAGCAGGCTGGGATTGTCCTCTGACTACAGTCCACCCCAGCCCAGGAAAACCATTCGGGGCTGGACCCTCATACTACCCCTGCATCTCATGCTAGGTGGACAGGGCATCACTCAGGCATCCGCTCATAGACACAGCTGCTGCCCACACACTGAGTGACAGGAAGGTAGAGATTTCAGCCTTAGCCCTGCTGCGTCCTGTTTTCACTCTGCGCTGACAGTCCCTCTCACCTCTCCCAGCTCCTCCTGGGCCTGCTCCACATAGGTAGTTCCCCTCCGAGGCCCACCAGGACTGTCCAGCCGGTCACTCCCACTCTCATTGGTCTTGCGGCTGTGATCCTGGGTCTCGGCATCCGAGTCTTCAGCATTCTCTCGTTCCGACTTGTCCGAGAACGCATCATTCTCCAGGTGGTTCTCCAAGGCAGACCCGTTCAGCCTGGAGAGCAGAAGTGCCCATGGGTCCCCCAATTCCAGGTGACACCTGGGACCTCGGACACCCACCTGGGTACCTGGCCTCTTCCACTGCAGGGACCTTACACTGCCTTATACTGAGTGACCTGCAATTGTATTATTGTTGCTGTTTCTATAAATAAGGATGTAAAGACTGGTACCCACAGGAGAGAACAAGCCCGCCAATCCAGCTGGGCCCCCTCCTGGTGCTTATGAGGATGCCATGCAGACCCCCCTCACCCAGCTCACTCACGGAAACAGGTCTTGGTCCGGGATGGTGGCTGAGGTGGGCAGTCCGTAGAGAGAAGAAGGTGAGGCATCAGGCGAGGACCCCTGCTCTCCATCTCGGCCCTGCTTGCACGTGCTCAGTCGCAGCAGGCTAGAGCAGCGCAGGGCCAGCTCCAGAGCATCTAGCCAGCAGCGGCCTGGGGGACACATCGAGTCTGGCGGGGCGGCCTCCCTTCTACTTCCCCACCAAGGGACTCCCATCTGTCTATTGTCTAAAATAGCCTTCAGAGACAAGTCTCCAGCCGAGAAATCCTGTCTTTTAGTCATGAAACTTCTGGTCCCACACCTCACTCCTCCCCACTAGGATCTAGTTAAAGATCTACCTCTCCGATAGACCCCAGCTTTGTATGTAGCCATCCTGGCAGGGGTGAATATATACCAAAGAGACAGGGGTGCCCTCCCTTCAGCCATCAGACTATTGAAATGATGGACCCCTAGGCATTGGAGTTGCCCCGGGAGTCTCATGCTGGGAAGAGAAAGGCTGAAGTCTGGGGCCAGTCTCAGCTTGTCTCCTAGCGACCTCCCGGAGCTCTGAGAACTTGTCAGACCACCTTGCAGGAGAGACTGCCTGAGACAGTGATGGGTGAGTGATGGGCAGGACCACACCTTCAGCAGGACTGCTTAGCTATGTGTTCCTCCTCCCCTCTGTTTAAGCCTGAACCTCATGTCCAGACCCCAAAGATGGGCTTGAGGGTCTTTGTTCGTCTTCACAATGTGTCCATACTGAATAAATCTCCCTCCTCTGCTTCTTACTGTTCATCTGTCTGTTTAATTGATTACTGAGAACTGGTGGCTGAGTCTAGCTTGTCGGGGCTTCCAGATCAGCTCTGGGAACATGTGTGCACATGTATATGGCCCCGGGATTGGCAGAGTGTGGGACTGACATCAGGAATCCCGTGTGACTGAGGGCAGAGGCTGGGCACGGGTCTTATATGCTAATGAGCAGCCACTGGCCAGGTAACTTCAAGAGGCAACAAAAAGACAGTGAGGGCTTCCGGAACGCAGAGTGACAGGCACGGCGGGGCCTCTGCTTTGGCCCTGAGGTCCTGCTTTCTTCATAACAGTGGGTGTGCATGTCTGTAGGTTAGACCTGTTCTTGGGGTGGGTGGGGTCAGGTGATAGGAGGGTGTTGTTAAGAGCTATGGGGAGCGGCACCCATGCAGGTGATACCAATGTCCTGACATGATTACTGACATTACTTCCACCCACTCCCTGTGTCTAGTCATTGATAAATGACACCACACAGTGCCTGAGGGACTCAGTGAGGGCCCTGGCTTCAGGCAAGATGAAGGAAGTTCTCCCTAACTTAAAGCTACAGAGCCCTTTGTTGGAGGGTCCCTAGGGTTACACTGGGAAGCTCAGGGCGACCCATCTGGATGGATGGGCCTCCTGATACCCTGGAGCTGTCCTTTTGCTGAGGGATGTCTAAGATCATCACTGTATACTCACTGCAGGCTCGGTTTGAGCATGATGCTACCACCTGTGGCAATGGGCATTCGTGGGGACAGTGAGGGGGTCATGGGGAGTTACACAACCCAGGATGAGAGCTGGGGAGAGCATTGTGGAATTGGACGTGGGGCCCAAATGCACACTTTGTGGCCACTACAAAAGACTTGGCATCTTGAGTGTCAGGTGGTCTTTGAAAGCCGTTTGAAAGCCTCTGTCTCCTCTTGTAGAAAGCCCATTCTGATATACATGGGGCTGCCTTTAACATTCTTGACTGTGGCCCCTTACAATCAGGGCTTCAGCGCAGGCTCGTCATCTTGTAGCTGACTCACTGGTCACAGACCCCAGGGTATGCAGGCTCTGTGAGAGCACAGGTTCTCTGTTCGCCCTGGAGCCCAGCAGGACCGATGACAGTGGGTGAACAATATTACAAGTGTTCAAAAAAGCCTGGGAGTGGGCTTGGTATAACAGTGGACCACCAGGTGGCGCCATAGCACCAGCAGTTAAGCTATCTGCAGGTTTCAAGGCCTGGATGGCTGCACCCTAGTTCTCAGAACCTTGGGCCTCCAGCAGGGGTGCCTGTCCTGAGGTTTTGCTCTGCCTAGAGGCTGTCACCTGAAGGACTCCTAGTTACAGTGATAATGGCTGCTGCTTGGAATGTTATCTAGTTCCCAGAATCTGGACTCAGGGAAGTCTGTATTAATTAATCTGTAACCTATTCTTGCCAGACTCTTGGGCTGCCTGTGACTTAGTTTCCCCATCTGTCAAACATGAAGTATTACAGGAGAACTCATTGGTGGCACTCAATCAGGGTGCCCCCTGATTGTTTCCATACAGTCCTGGGATTCCCACAGCAATGGGGTGACAGGTACAGCTAGTCCCACTTCATCTGTGGGTAAACCGAGGCCTGGCTGAGAGAGGGGTTTCACTGTAAGGCAGGCTCAGTCTGTGTATCTGGGTAGCTGAGGGCCCCAGCCTTAGCTATAGCTCCCAAGAGGACGGACTCCAGGGGTTCCTGGGGAGGCAGGAACAGGTGGCACTCACCATCCGACTCAGAGGCGGCCCTGAAGATCAGGTAGCTGCTGGGGAGGGGCTGGGTGATGGAGCCCACACTCTCACCCTTGGGGCCCTGCAGAGGCAGAGACAAGCAGGGTGAGGCACTGGGCCAGGAAGGCTGAGAGGAAGGGGTGGGGCACTCTCCATCCCTTTCTGATGGTTGCCTCTCCTTCAGCTCAGCTTCCCGCCTTTGGTGGCTAGAACCAGCTAGGGTAGATCTTGGACTCGCAGTTGAATTTGAACTTCAGAGAGACAGCAAAGGGCTGTTTAGTGTAAGTCAATCTGCCCGGCGTTTGGAATAAATGTGCTTTGCTTTGCTTTTGTGACAAGGTCTCACGATGCGGCTGTGGCCGGCCTGTCACTTGTTATGTAGATCAGGCTAGACCTTAAACTCACAGAGATCTGCCTGCCTCTGTCTCTGGAGTTCCAGGATTAAAGGTGTGACCCATCATGCCAGGCTGGGATAAATTTATAGTCAGACTTTGCATATAGAACAGTATTTTCCCCCTCCTTTTTGGTTTTTCGTTTTTTGTTGTTGTGTTTGTTTTAAGACAGGGTAACTCTCACTATGTAGCCTAGGCTGGCCTGGAACTTCGTATGTAGCTGAAGATGGCTTTGAACCATCTACCTGGCCCTAAGGGCTTCCCGCCTTTGGGTGATGTGAGTATCTTTGGAGTGCTGAAGGGGGCTGTGCTTGTGCCGGCATGTTAGTGCGTTTTTGGACTCCAGTATTTTCAATCCACAATGGGGTTATTCAACGGTAATTTTTAAAGTGAGGAGAACAGTAATTTGAAAACTAACAGAAGCCAGGCATAGTAGTCTATAACTGTAATCTCAGCAACTGGGAGGATGAGGATGGCCAGGAGTTCTAGGCTGGTCTGGGCCACAGTGAGTTCTAAGTCAATAGGTCAATATGGGACACAGACTAAGAGAAACCCTGTCTCAAAACAAAGCAAACAACCCCCCCCCAAACAAACAAACACCCAAGCTGGGCGAGGTGGTGTACTCCTTTAATCCCAGCACTCAGAGGCAGGTCCCCAAATGTAACCAGGTTTTTTGGGGGACCCATCCCTATCCTATCAGTCCTGACTGAGCAGTCCTGGTGATGAGCAATAAGGTCTGAGCCGGAACAACCCCTTTCTCCCGTCCAGACAACATTAGCTGAAGGGCCTAATATGCCTCATCCCTACTCCCTGTGGCCCATCATGGGTCACCCACCCCTCCAGGGATTCCGTGCTGGGGCTCCCATTTTAGAACTATGGTCCCAGGAGGGGCCTCCAGTCTCTCCAGACCCCCACCTGGGTACCCTGTGGAGCAGCTCACCTTTACGGCCCACACAGACTGGTCCAGAGGGTGGAAGAGTTTGAAGCAGAAGCCGTCCTTCTTGGAGGGGCGCTCGATGAGCTCACAGCAGTGCAGCAGCACCGTGCCCACCCACTGGCCCACCTTGGGCGTCTTGTAGATGAGCAGCACGCCTGGCTTCAGCACACACCACAGCTTCGTCCAGCTCTTCAGGGTCCCTCGGATCTGCAGAGGAACTCATGGTCAGGGTCAGCCCCGGAGGCTGGTCCCGGGCCATTCACAGCTTCGTGGGGGGATGACCACAGACAGGGACGGGGGTGATGGATTCTTGGGAGGCCTCAGGAGCGGGGAGGAATATCCCAGAGCTCTGTGGGGAGTGTGGTCCTCACAGCACCTTGACTTTTGGACACTGGCCTCCAAGACCTATGAGGAGCTGACTTCAGTGTGGGGTCATTTGTTACAGGCCAGACAACTTTGCAGTGACAAATGCTTACACTTGTTCCCCAAGCCCTACAGATGCCCCAGCCTACAGAAGCCCCATGAGTGGCACCTGCCCACCTTCAGGCTGTCAGCCATGATGACCACACTGGGATCCGTCAGGGCACTGAACAGCTGCTTCGTGGCCCGCTTCTTCTCCTGCCGGTAGCTCTCCTTCTGTGCCTGGGACCAGGGCAGAAGTGGGTCACAGAGAGCATGGACTGCCCCCTAGCTTGTCTCATTGCCATCAGGGCACAGGGAAAGGAGGATGCAGAAGGTATGGGTGTGCCATCCGTCCTCACCCCTGGTCAGGCCCACCTTGAGAGCGTCCTTCTTGGAGACCCTGGTTGTTGGCGAGGTACATTCCTTGTCAGATCCATTGCATAGCCTGTACTCGGCCTGCAAGAGAGAGAACGTGGTGCTGGGGGTGTGAGGGTACAGCCAGGGGCTGCCAGGGCCAGGGCAGCCGAAAGCTGGCGTTCCAGAATGAACAAAAAGGAGGTGAGCTGAGCACCAACATTCATCTCTGTTTCCTGACCTCATGTGGATACAATAAGACCAACTGCTGCCGTGCCCCCCCCCCGGCCATGATGGACTGTGCCCTCGAACTGTGAGCCAAAGTAAACTCTTCTTCCCTTAAAGGGCCTTTACAGCGCATTTTGTCTCAACAATGAGAAAAAGTAATGTGGTGGAGTTTTCAAAAGACAGTTTTAGTGGCAGCTAGGGCATGTGGCGACAAGTTCCTAGGCTGTATCAGCCCTAAAAACAGTAGCCCTCTCTCCCACGATGACCAGAATGGCCACTCGGTGGTTCATTTATGGGCAGGGCCAACAAGGAGAATGTGGAAGGAATGTCCACTGGCTCTGGGGGGCCGAATGTCTGGAGGATCAGTGTCCAGGCCTTGCTTTAGGGTACAGATGGGAGCTAAACACCTGAGCATGGGCCCACAGCTCACTTTCTGGACCCAGAGCAGTAATCAATGACCACAATGCTGGAAGGAGACACAGCCCTACAGATGGAGAAAGTGAGGTCTGGGGTGTGGAGCCAGAGTACAATCCATAGGCCACCGGTCTGGGAGGGCAAATTGTGCCCTGAACCCTGCATGCCACCTGGGGATGTGTCCCTGGGTTCTATAGGTGTGATGTTCATGGAACTGGTGAGCTGTCCTGTGCTTTTTGAACCCACTGAGAAGCTGGCTCTGGGAACAAGGCTGGCACCCCACCCTATCTCAGACCGTGCATGTTTGCCTCAGTGCCCTCCAAGGCCTCTGGCCTGCAGACAGCTGACCCCCCCCCCCCAGGCTCTGTGACAGAGAGGGAAGACAGCAGTCCTAAAGAACTCAAGCATTGTGCCCTTGAAGAGAGCTGGAAGGTGACCACTTCTAATGGAGGAGGTTACCATTATTGAAACCACAATATAACAAGCGCCCATAGCGGAACAAGAAGCCAGAACTCAGCTCTGGACAGAAGGCACAACTGGGAACTCCAGTTGACTGCCTCAACTTCCCCAGGCAGTTTCTGCTGGCTGCTGTGAGCCCCAGCAGTCCCTTTGCTCACTTTCCCTATCAAGGCTACCCTGTTACATCTGCTGGGTGCTGGAAACTCCTGATTTGACGGTACTTTTGCTGCCCGCTGCTTCCGTCTATTGGCTACCTACCTGCGTTCTTGTACTTTGGCTAAATACTTAATACATGCATTTAAAACCCAAAGCATGGCTATCGGCTGACCTAGCCCACTCTCCTTTCTGCACAGAACAAGCTGAAGTGCCTAGGGGTGGGGGTGGGGGTGGGAAGTCAAATGATATTTTGTGATGTGAAAACTACAGTGTGAGCTTTAGTTTTAATTGTCAACTTGACAGGATTCAGGATAACCTGGGAACAGAGTCCCAGAGAAGGCCTCCCTGGATCAGGACAGCTTGTGGTTTTCTTAGTTAGGTTAAGGGAGGTGGGAAGGCCCATTCCATATGTGGGTGGCGCCATTTCAAGGACTGCCTTCCCCCTCCCCCCAGACTGAACGAAGAGCAGACTAAGCGGAGCTTGAGCGTGCAGTCTGCCCTTGACTGTGGGCAGAGGTGGTAAGGTCTTCAGGGCTGTGGTGCCTCAAGTTCCCCAGAAGCTTCCACCCAGCTTTTCACCAGACTGGGCTGAACCAGCTGTGCGTATTATTAGGCCACAGAGGAAGAGAGGAGGCAAATTGGTGGCCTAGGGCAGACTAGCCACTGCACTCAGGGGGGCGAGGCCAAGGCCACTGTGCTTGACTGTGACGTAAGGACAGCTAACGATGACTGTGCTTGGCTCTGAGGGATGGATGGGAGTCCATGGGTACATGAGAGGGTTGAAGGGTTGTGTGTGGGGTTTTGTGTTGGTGGGTACATCTGTACTTCTGCTATTATTTTAAAATATATTTGTTTAGTGTGTCTGTGTGTCTGTATATGTGTGTGTGTAGGTTAAATATGACTTGCAGGAGTAGGTACTCTCCTACTGTGTGGGTTTCCAGGATTGAACTTAGGTCATCTGGCATGATGGTGAACGCCTTACCTGCTGAGCCATCTCATTGGCTTATACATGCATGTTAAGCAGAACAGCTTAGCTGGGTGTGGCATTACACACCTTTAATCTCAGCACTCGGGAGGCAAAGAGTGACAGGCTGATCTCTACGAGCTGGAGGCCAACCAATCACAACAGCTCAGGTCACTAGTATTACTTGTCCTGCAGAGAAGGGGACCGACTATTCCACAGCAAGGCTCAGAAGCAACTAAGGAGCCAAGCTGGGATTGAACCTGGCAGTCTCCCTTCAGAGCTGTACCCTCTTGGCCACATAAGAAGATACCAGATCACCAGAGGGAGGAGTGCTGGGCAGGAGCCTCTGCTCAGAAGCAGTCTTTGAGCTGAGGATGAATGACAATGCATGTGCCAGGTAGCAGGCTTCTGGGGACAGGCCCTGGGCGGACTCTGCAGACTGCTCCCCAGCCTGGCCTGCTCCTCCCGCCCTGGGCGGACTCTGCAGACTGCTCCCCAGCCTGGCCTGCTCCTCCCCATGGTTGCTATGCAGTTCTCTTCCTCAGTCCTGAGTGGCCTGCCCAGAAAGAGGACAGCTCTGACCACACTGGGTAGTGACATGCGTCCTACACTTGCCCAGGGCTTAGACAGTTCTAGCCCTGCAGCCAGTTCTGTGGTCGGCTGTTTGTCAGGGTGCCCTGCAGGAGGCTAACTCAGGCCCTGCTCAAACGAGCAGCTGGTGTTTGTCCAGAACTCTGAAGAGACGGAAGAATCACAAAGCGGTTTAAATTAAAACACTATTTTGGTTGTGAGCCTTTAACAGCTGAGCCACACCTCCAGCTCAATTAAAACACTATTTACAGGAAGATATGGCTCAGTGGTCAGCAGCCCTTTAGAGGACCCTGGTTGGATTCCCAGTATCTATGTGGAGGCTCACAGCCACCTGTAACCCCAGTTCCAGAGGATCTGCTGTCCTCTTCCGGCCTCCCAGGACACCAGGCACAACATCCACAGACAAAATAAAAACAAGTGAATCTGAAAACCCCAAATCCCCATTTTTCACGGCCCTGAGAATGACCCCTGCCACCCAGCTTTTCGCCAGCTGTGCTTATTTTAGGCCACAGGGGAAGAGGAGAGGCAAGCCGGGGGCCTGGGGCAGAGTCAGCCACCGCACTCCGGGAGACAAGGCTGAGGCCACTATGGGAGCCATCAGGTCAGTGCAGAACCTGCTGGGCACTGCAGGGGATTCTTCCTGAGCGCCACGCTTGGTATGCTGCCTGCACACCAGAGCCCCCCAGTCAGTCTGTGGCCTCATGCCACACAGGAACACCTAGGAAATGACAAGGTCCTTCAGAACTCGGGATTTTTAAATCTTTCTGGAACTCTGTGGCCTCTAAACATGACTTACACACTTGAATTTGAGGCTCAGTGGATGAAGCACTCCCCACACAAGCCCACAGGTTGGAGTCTGGGTCCCCAGAAACAAGGCATGTAAAAGCAGGGCAGATGTTGTGACCACCCAGCAATTAGGAGGTAGAGCCGGGATCCTGGAGCAAGCTGGCTAACAGGACTAGCCAGAATTGGTTAGCTCTGGGTTCAGAGAGACCCTGCCTCAATAAACAGAGTGGAGAGCAATGGAGAAGGACACCTGATATCAGCTTCAGGTCTCCACATGCATACACGCACACCCACCACACATTCCATGCAAACTACACATACCAGACACATCTACAAGCGTAATAAAACTGAGATAAACTGTCATTTGAAACAACCTCTGAATAAGAGAAAGTATTCATAAACCACGCATCTGAGAAGGGCTAAAGATTCAGAATCTGTAAAGACTGCTCACAACACAACAAGACGGAGACAGACAACCCAGTCAGGAGATAGGTGAAAGACTCAGCAGACATCTCCCCAGGAGGTTCCCCATGATGCCACGCAGATCTGAGTCAACTCAGAAACCCAGCCAGACTGAGATGCCAGTCAGGAAGGCCATGGTGAGAAACAGAATAGAGGCTGGCTGGGGGTTCAGGGTGGGGTGGGGGGGACTGTGGAAAGGTGACCTGTTGCATGCTGGTGTTCAGTCAGTGCGCAGGAGTTTGGCAGTTCTTCAAAAATTAAACACAGAATGCTTTAGAAGTCCATAGCCCAGACACGTATGCACACAGGTGCCCACAGTAGCTATTTATTACAGCTAAAGAATGGAAACCACCGGGAAGTGGCTGCAGAGGGGACAACACAGTGTGGAAGGAGGAATGCAGGCTTAATAGCTTGGAAGGTCTCCCTAAGCAGAGAAGCAGAGGGGCTTTCTTTCATGGGTACTTGCTACTCCCCAAATAGTCCTGGCTGGCACACATCCCTTCTCAGGTCCCCTGGCCTATGCTAAGCACCTATTAAAACAAGAGAGACAGCTGGCTGGAGCCCATGCAGCAAGGGTGCAGCATGAGCGTTGAGACTTTGCCTCGTCAGCATGGGGACCGCAGGCTCAGCCAGCATCTTCTTGTCCCTTGACCTGGGCTCCCTGCTTCCCCGTCCTCCCACAGCCAGGCTCTTACCGGTGGCACCTTCGTGGCGGAGCCTGGGGTCAGGGGTTCTTCATCTCTGGGTGGTGATGGTCCATTAGATTCCATGTCCTTCCCTGGAAGACAATGGGTAGGCAGGACTCCTCAGCGAGGCATGCCCTGATGGCTGCCTGGGAAGGGCAGGAAGACGCTAGAGTGGTGTGGCCCTGAGAGGTGGAGTGAGCTTCAGTAAAGGGTCCCCGGGGCTCCAGCCAGGCTCTCACAACCACAGAGAGGAAACAGGGGAGGAGCTTGCGGAAACAAGGGCAGCCGGGCCAGTAGGGTGTGACTTAGGCCTTTGAATCACCAAAGAAGCATGGCAGCCAGGTTCAGAGGCACACTGCCTTCAAAACACAGGACTGGTAGTCTTGCTCCAGATGAGCTGAAGAGGTGGGAGGGAGGCTTGGTGCCTGGACTCCTGTGCTGCCTTCCTGTACTCTACGGCTTGATGAAGAGAGATGATGGTGGGTGGGGTAGCCTGAAACCAGCCATGGGTGTGATTTGGCTACTGAGGGCTGCCTGGGGGAAGTGGGCTTGAGGTTTTTAACAGAGGCTGTGAGTCAGTGGTGGGGTGAAACTCTTCCTGCCGAAGCCACAAGACAGTGATCGGTATGAGAGGAAGAAACAGCCAGAAACACCTCCCAGGAGCTCTGGGAAGGGCTGGGCAGTGGGAAAGGGACATTCTCTCCAGAAAAGCCAGTTCTACTCACAGGTCACAGAGCAGTAGCCACTTGACTTGAGGTCATCTAACACCCCAGTGTGGTGACTGCCCTCTGTATGACTGAGCCTCAGGAGCCTCTCTGCCCATACAGCACCTGACTCAAGCCTTGGTGACGGGGAACAACTGTCCACTCCCAGAGACCACATGTGGGAAGGTGCATTCTGGGTGGGGAGGGGTTAAGATGCATGCACCCAAGGGGTCAGTACAGACAGGCCAGCACTGGCTCTTCTCTTTGCCGCCATACATATCCTGTCCACACCCCTGCTCCTGGGACCTGTTATCTCTTCCGTTTCTTGAAGAGGGCCTGGCGCTGTCCTTACACTGCCTGTCAGTTGCTCCACGGCTCAAGTCTCCAGAAACTGATCATTAACCGGGGCTTGCCGCTCCCCCTTCTCTCCTTCCCACCTCCTTACTGGGACCCACTCCCCCGCCCCCCTGCCCTGTTCCTACAGCACAGGTAAATGAGGACTACAGGCTACTAGGCATCAGTCTTCCTCATATCCCAGTGACTGTCCACTGTGCCCTCCCCACTGGGCCTCAGTTTCCCCCTCTGGTGGCTGAGATTATTGATGACATGACTCCTAGCTCTCCTTCCCTGTTATGACCTTCCACCTGTCCCCACGGAGAGCTGGTATCTCCTCCTCAATCTGTATCCGGTGGTGAGAGGGAGAAGAGGGAAGGGGGGAGGGGAGGGCATGGCTGGAGTCCTCTGGAGTAGTACAATCCCACCTCCCTCTCCCTAGAGACCCCTGAACAGAAGGGCTAGGTCCTCTAACGCCAGTACACCCACAGGGTGGAGAGGGCTCAGCTCAGACTCAGCTATGGGTGGACAGGCACCGAGGCCATTGGTCCAGCAGCCATGAGAACGTTCTCTGTGATGGGGCCCACATTCCAGGACCCAGAACTTTATCCACAAGTGGCATGGAGGTAGGGCAGACTGAACTGTTCCCTCTCAGGACTCAGAACTGCTTGGAAGTAGAGCATAGGTACTGATGATGTCTCCATTTTATAAACGAGTAAACTGAGCCCCAGGAACTGGTTTGCAAGCACCCAGCCAGGATAGCAGGGCTGGGGTCAGGTGCCTGTCCCCACAGCCAGTGTTTGAGATAACTGCCCTTTACCATTCCTTAGTCCCTTACCAGCCAATGTGGTCCTTCAGTGTGCCTTGAAACCTTTGCCCACTAAACAGTTAATCCCCTTTGTGTGGGAGTCACTCTCACTGGCTGTGAAGGTACTGGAGGCATGGAACAATGGCTAAGCTCTTTTTTTTTTTTTTTAGATTTATTTATTTATTTATTTATTTATTTATTTTATGTAGATGAGTGCTCTATCTACATGAATACCTGCATGCCAGAAGAGGCATCAGATCCCAGTATAGATGGTTGTGAGCCACCATGCGGTTGCTGGGAACTGGCCTCAGGACCTCTGGAAGAGCAGACAGTGCTCTTAACTGCTGAGCCATCTCTCCAGCCCTTGGCTGAGTTCTTACAGATACAGACTCAGGAGGACCCCGGCTCCCCACGGCCAGCTCACCAACCTGGGGTGATGGGACAGAGTTCATTTTCACAGCCCAGAAGCAGGCTCCGTGGGAGTTTCCGGGGGTCAGTCTTCTGTGGGGTAGAAGCCGGTGGACACAGTGAGAAGCGACGCCGGAGAAAGACCTCCTCCTTCATGGCGTGGGCGCTGGGGGGCTTCTGAAAGGAAGAAAGGGGGGCATGTGGTCAGGCCTCATCTGAGGCCGGGGGAGTGCTCCAGGATGTCCACAGATAAGGTCAAGGGGGGCAGACCAGATGGCCCAAAGTGTCAGGAGGCAAGCCAGGAGGAGGCTAAGGTGTCCCCGAGCCAGCTTGTTCCATTTCAGGACACATGAGATCTCTGGCCCTGCCTGAGTGTCTCTGGTCTTATGTGAGTCCCTGGACTGGAAGTCCTGAGCCGTGAGAAAGTGCAGGTGTGCTCTCACAGGTTCATACCAGCCTGTGACGTCACCTTCCTGCTGGGAACAGCCCTGGGAACAGGAGAGGCCACAGGGGAGGAAGTACAGCCAGCCACTCACCACACTCAGCCACTGCAATGTCTTCAGCAGGTCACGGGCCCTCATAGGCTCACCCTAAGCATGGCCTGCCAGCTGAGAACAGCTAGTCAGCCACCTCCCAAGCCTTTCCCCGTCGACTGAACGGAAGCCATCCGATCTCAGCCACTCTTATAAATGAGAAAACTCACAGAGGCAGGCCCTGCTCTGGAGTTGCCTGACAGGTGCTGGCAAGCAGAGATGTTTTGTCCTGCATCGCCTGTCTGCTTCCAAGGACAGGTTCTTCAATAGCCCACTGACCAGCTTCCCCTCATTGCCCAGCTTTCTAGGGACATGGCCTGAGCCTCTTTAGGTTGCCAATGGCTTACCAGAGAGCCAGTTTTGGCCTCCCTTTTTCCAGTGGCCTGATCCCAATGGCCTTTCCTGCTGGACTTGGGACCAATGGTCCCAGAGGTTTCTGTCCTCAGCCCAAAGCCCATCTTTGTCCGCTGTGCACTTCATTACTCAGCTAAGATTCCCAGATACCTGGGTTGTGCCAGGCCCAGGGCAACTAAGGCAAAGGGGCCACCCCTGGCAACCTAACAAGGATTGTTGACATAATTGGTCTGCCCCACAGGGACCTTCACTTTAAGAACTGAGTGGCACGGGCTTGGGGCAGGATTTACAGTTTACTCTCAGCGGTCCCATCAGGCCATCTGCAGTAAGTGTGGTCAGGGTAAGGTGTGTGCAAGTATCTAGAAGGACTGATCAGAAAGTATGCCCCGTCATTCATTAGTATATACACTATCCTGTCTTCCTCCTTCCCTCCATCTATGTAATCATTAATTTCCCATCTATCTATCCATGCCCCTCTCCTTCCAACCATCTGCCACTCACCTACCTATCCATGTAACCATGGATCATTCCTCCATTCAATATGTCCATGCACCATCCACTTGCCCATCCATCCACCCACTCATCCACTCATCCATCCATCCATCCACCCATCCATATAACCATGTATACACGCATTCATCCATCCTGTCATCCACTCATGTATCATTCATCTACCCTCTCGTTCTCTCTTCTTCCTTCCTTCTCAGTCAGTCAGCTGACCATCCTGGTTCCCACTTCCTTCTCATTCACCCTGCATTCAGACACACAGGATGGGAGGGGCAGTGACTCCTTGCCAACATGAACAGA
>CM053762.1:19485422-19540790 GCA_028658305.1 Pachyuromys duprasi
CAGGTCTGCCAGTGTCTCCTAGTTCCCAGCTCTGCCTACCCTGTGCCGCTGGCCCTTCTTCTCCACTCCTTTCCAGTCACAGCGCGCTTCTTCACAGTCCTGGCAAATGCTGAGCCCAAGCCTGCTGAAGGACCTCCATATGGCTCTGCTCTCGCCTTGTGTCCCCACCCCTATTGCACAGGCTGGGTTTTGTCACATTCCACTCAGGAAGAGTGTCCTCTGGGTGACCACTCTTTGGCTGCAACTATGCACATTCTCTGCATAGCAATGGAGGCTCCTAGAAACCCTCCTTGGCAGTTCTTTACTCTTTGTTAAAACTCTTGGTCAGGAGAGATGGCAAACATTTGGTAAAATGTTTCCTACGCAAGCATGAAGGCCTGAGTGCAATCCTCAGAGCCTGGAATCCCAGTGCGGGAGCCAGAAACATATGGATCCCTGCCGGCTCACTGGTCAGCCATCCAGCCAAATCTAGAGGGCCCTAAGCTAGGGAGAGACCCTTTCTCAAAATAAAGATGGATGCTTCTGAGGAATGCATCTGAGGTTGACCTCTGACTTCCACATGCATGAATTCACAAATGCATACGCACACATGTGTACCCTGTGTTCAAATGTGCATTCTCTCTGGTTCTGTTTTGCTCACAACCTGATCCTACCACCCAGTGCAGCAACAAGTAAGGAAGCTCCTGGGTAGGGACCTAGGAGTGTGAGGCTATGGATGGTGCTGGCTAAAAGTGCCAGAGGAAAGCTGGCTTCCTGACCAGCGTGTGCCTCCTACACTAAGTCTTTGACGTAGGGAAGAGCTGTAAAGAGGTGACGAAGGCAAGACTTGCTGCCCACAGTAACCATCAAAGTCACTGTTTCTAGCTAGTGGCTCGGTATAAGGGGTGGTATTTGTGGCCTGCTTGAACTAGCTGAGGAATGGGGTGGGAGGCGGGGAGCATCCTACACACAGAGGGCCAAGCTAGGGGCTGTCAGTCCACACTGGGCCAATGTTCTCCTCCCAAAAGAAGGTCTAGGTCGACAGGACCTGGGAGCTCAGCCCCAGCGTATAAGCACCTGTGAGAGCCTCGAGGGCGACAGGGCCTAGGAAGAGAAGAGAAGGCAGAAAAGGGGAAGAAGGAAAGAAGGATGGATGTGGAAATGCAATGCTGGCTGCAGCAGCAGAGTCCTGGGTCTGCTGGGTAACTCAGGCTGTGCTGCCGACCTCTGGCCCATGTGGCCCACTAGGAGGTCTTCTAGACTTCAATTCTAAATACCAAGGGCTCAAGCCAGACTCTCTGGCTCCTGAATTCTGCTTACTGGAGGCCACAAGAAGCCAAAGTGTGCTTTGGATACCCTCTGTGACCAAAGTCAGCAATGCCACTTTTCAGGCCTCACAGTTACTCAGAGCCATCTGGACACAGTTGGTCCTTGCCCACAGTTGCTAATGCCCCTCCCTGTTGCAGATGCCCTTTCTATGTTCAGCTGTGTCTTCCTCTTGTCCAAGTGTGGAGGGGTCCTTGTGGGTCCAGAGAAGAAAGAGCCCACAGCAAGCACGCAACACACCTGCATGTACAAGGGGTCATGAGGTAGAAGTCTAGGGTGATGCCATTTCTGCTAGGAGGGACCTAGCCTAGAGACCCTGATCACCTGAAATGTGATCACACAGAAGGCCAGCCCATAGGCAGAGGGCAGGGCAGTGGCTAGGGAATGGGGTATTAGGTATATAAGGCCAGCATCGCCTGAAGAAGAGGAATGTTTGTACAAGGAAAGCCCAACAGGTCAAGGGCAGGCTGGGGAGCCAGGATTACCCCTTGCACAGTCTAAGCCAGTCACCTCCAGAGTTAAGGCCATAAACCCTCACTATGCAGTAAGGTGTGGTCCTGGAAGGCCTGTCTGGAAGACAGGCGTGGAACCTGCTACCCGACACCTCTGCTTTGGGAGTGAAAGTTTTAACACAGCTTGGGGTAGACCTCGTGCCTACAACAGACTGCCCTTCCTGTTCAGTGTCAGCAGACTGGCTCCTTAGCCTACAAACGCAGCAGGTGAGATATGGATGCCACCTGTCTTCCTCCTGCTGGTTCTGGCAGAGTGGCTCTGACCCAGCCACTCACATTGCCACCTGGCCTAGCCATCCAGCTACCCTTCTGTCTTTGCTCTGTCACAGGGCACAAGATACGGACATACACACTTCAGAAACGGACATTTTGAACTTGGCTTCTAAGAGAAGACACGTGACTCTTAGAAGGATGTTCTGAGTAGAGGGTGTACCTGGAACTCTGAAGTTTGATAGGAGAAGTGTGGGGGTTCAGGGGTGAACTCCTGATCCTCAATGGAGTCAGAGCTGTCAAGTGAGGGACAGTGTGGGTGTCATGGGGCCCAGGCAGAGCCTGCTTGCTGGCAAAGCCCATTGACACGGGGTTGACTGTGGGCTTGTAGGCTCTGCATCTTGATAGGGGAGGAGCAGAAATGGGGGGCTACCATATTTAGTCCAGCAGGTCTATGGCCACTTTTCTCTCCACTCAGGTAGCTGATGTATGCCTCTGCCTCCACAGGGCTCTCTGTGGGACTCTTCTTCCTTAGAGAGTTAGCTCTTCCAGTGAACGCTTCCTCGGGCCACTGTCCAGGTACACGTGTCTTCGTACAGTCCCTATGAGATCTGTGCTATGCTGTACTGAGTTTATGCGAGGGGTACAACTTCTGCTGATTTGACTGCTTAACCCTTCTGTGCTCTATGGGCCGGGTACGCACATGGCCAGTGCAGTACTGCAGAGAATCAGCTCAAGGATGGAAAGTGGGCTCAAGAGAAGCTGGAGTTTCTGACTCCAAGGAAGGTTCCTGAAGGGCTCTATCTAGCAGGTGGGCAGACCGTCCCTGAAGCTGTGGGAAGTGAGCCCTCTTGCAACTCATCTGGGTAAAGCAGTAGCCTACCAGCCAGAGCAGGGAGAGACACACCCTCCTGAGTCCCTGACCCTCTCTGGATCCCTCCCTCTCTGTACCCCGGGCTGATGGGCAGGGGGCTCTCGGTGTCCAGACAGTGTCCATAGCTTCCACTGTGCTGCTGGAGCCACAGTCAAGGAGCATCCATCGTAACTGGGCCTGAGAGCAGCAGGGGCTTGGGCAGAAGACTTGTGGCTCCCACTCATGCCTGAGAGCCACTGGGAGGCTCTCTTCCCTTGACTGCAGGCACCTCCTGGTCCCTTTTCTCAGGCCGTCCACTCTCTCCTGCCCAGCTGAGGGTCACAGGTCACCCAGGAGTCAGGAAGGTAGCAGGGCAAGAATAGAGGTAGGAGGCAGCTCCAACTCCTACCTTGCTCCTGCCCTCCACATGGGTCCAGATAGGCTCCTCAGACTGTTTCCCATCTAGAGCATAGAAGCCTGTCGTGGTATCAGGGGTGATGTCGCCTCCCAGAGAAAACAAGGTGGAGTCAGTGCTGTCCCTGCTCTATCAGTCCCATGTCCCTCTGGACAAAGGCCTGGAAAGAGCAAGGACCCCTGCCAGCTGAAATACTTCACATGGTGGGGTGACCTAAGTCATCCACTTAATGAGAATACTCCTCCAAGATTCGATCCCCAACGAGGATACCATTCCCAGCTGGGTCACCCCAACAAGAAAGAGCCAGGTCCCTGCCCTCCGGCTGCCTTCCAAGCAGGAATCTGGCCTCCAATGTATCACTCCTTCCACAGCTGACAGACGCCCACCTTCAGCCCAAACAATGGGATCTTTGTGGAGAAAGGTCAAGGCCACACAGAAGGAGGCACAGATCTATAATCTGGGCCCAGGCTTGTAGGAGCCTCAGAGAAGGAATCAATGAAGTCTTCCATTCCCAGACTCCCTTCATATGCCACCTGCATACACTAAAGCAGATGGTGCAGTTCTGACCTAAGTCCTTGCTGTCACCTGGCAGAGGATGGAGGACCATGAGAAGGACCCAGCCCCAAGGCTATGTGGGCTCAGCTGGCCACATTTATTTTGTAGCTATGTGTACAGAGTCTTTCTTCTGCGTGGGGCCACAAGGCACCTGCAGTAGCCAAGTGTGCCCATGGCTGGCACTGTGGTCTCTGTGTAGCTTTCTCACCCACAGCCCCTGGAGAGCTGCAGGAGGGAGGCAGGAAAGGGTCACTGGGGAGAGGTAAGGCTGTAACTGCTGGGCCTCTCTATCTTTGGTGGAAGCCTCCATCCCCATGTATGTGCTGATGTTTTTTGGTTTTGGTTTTTTTTGTTTTTTGTTTTTTCTGAACTCATTAAAAGCTATTGGGGTGCAAATCCTTGAAACCAGCTCAGGGATGAAGGAATGCGGCCTACAGGCCCAGCTTCCTACATAGCCACTGGAGAATTGGCAGACAGCAATCTGCCAATGACAGCAGCTATCACTTAAAAAGCCTGTCCTCACCATGTCCCGCTGGCCCCATCCAACTGAGAGGAGCCTTTGATTTTGGATACAAACTGTGGTAGGGATGATGCTCTCAGTGGTTATGCAAGCTGGCATGAGGGACCACGGAGGATGAGAGGAAGGGCGGGGACAGTGCAGCCAGAGAGAGGGGCCTACCAGGGGTCTTTCAGCCCAGACTCACCAGCGGGATGGCCCTGCGGGTCACCTTCTACCCTGGGTGGGGATTGATGGAAAGACAGGAGACTGCGCCTGGGTCACCTAGCAGGAAAGCTGGGCGAATGCTTACTTGCTTACCTGGCTAAGCCCCTCCCTGTGCCCATGTAGGTTGTGCTGCCTGGATGGACCACAGGAAGAGTGGCAAGGCAGCCAGTCTCTCTTGCTTCCTCCCTAGCAGCATCAGGGACCTGATGTCCAAAGGGCAATGACTGCCAGCGCTTGTTCTGAGAGGCCTGTACTCTTCCCAGATGCCCCCAGCTTCTCTTCTGCTGCTCACCCCACCCTTACTGGGGACTTCTGCCCTGGGGAGGCCACTCTGGACATGGCTTCTGCCTCTCACGCAGAACGAAGGATACAAAGAACCCAGCAAGCCACCTGGCTGGCTGTGTGAGTCTGGTGTTGAGATCAAAGAGGTCACCAGAGGGACCTGTGCTGCTTGCTGCCCCCATCACCAGCCCTATCACATGATCTGGGGCTACCTGGCTGCCCCGAATGGCCAGGAGCTACCCCACTTGTGGGGTATAACAAAGCCAGACTGGCCTGATGGCAGGGAGCAAGGTGGAGTGAGGGTCTCTTCACACCTCCATGTACGGCTACAGCTGGTCCTGTGGCTGGTCCACAAATTGTACCAAGCTTAGCTTGTGGCCCCTGCCAGAAGTGACTGCTGGAGACAGATCCCCCACAGTTGTTTCTTCAATTGTAGCTGCTAAGTGTCAAGATGTGTGAGCCTGGAAGTACTGTGGGAGAGGCTAGCCCAGTGTCAAATACTGAATAATGCCCACATCAGATGTGCCCACTCAGGCCCTAGTGGTACTTGGGGGATGGGACTGATAGACACCAAGTAGTAGCTAAGTTCTGGTCTTGTGCGAAGCGCAGCTCAGGCCAAAAAGGCTTGTACCATATACTACAGCGTATCTCAAGGTTGCCTCCTGCCTCCATTGTCCTCAGGTACTAAGAGGCATCCCAGCTTGAGAGGGCTGAGGCAAGACTCACAGAGTTGTGCATCTTGGCTGCAGTGGAACTTAAAACCAACAACCAACTATTCAAAAGGCATCAGGCGAACTCCCAAGGACACACTCCTTTGGGGTTCCACCATGCAGCTCCCTCCTTTGTGTCCACCTGGCTTTAAGCACTTCATAACTACTTGCTGCCCTGGTCCTAGTTTGGGGGACACTGTCCCCTCCCCATCCCCCAGACTCCCGCCTCTTCAAGAAACAAGGTTCTAGGTCCGGGGAGCTAATAGCCGCCCCCAGTGCAATGAGCAACGGCTTCCTTACTTGCTTGAGGGGTAAACTGAGGCCCCTGGTCCCGTGAGCAATGGTCCCGTGAGCAATGAGCAATAACCCTGCATAGATGTGCCTGGGCCAAGCTGGAGTGTGACTCTACCTGAGAGGCCCCTGCCCACGTGGGTTCTCTCTCACCAAAGGGTAGCCAGAGTTCTGGCTTCTTCCATGCAAAACTTCAGACCCTGTGTGTTCTTCTGCCCTAGTTTGTGGGGTCAGCCGCACAGCCCCCTCTGTTGTCCACCCCATGAGAGGCTTCCAGAAGGGCCTGATCATTCTTATCAGGAGCACACACACAGGACTAGGGAGTTTCACCACAGCTGGGGGTGTCGAGGGGAGAGGGTGACACCGTGAAATGCGAACTACCCACGGGGCGAAGCTGTCTCTGGGCACCTAGGTTTGGCAAGCTCAGTCTCATCAACAGCTCTTTCGGGAACCACCCCTGCGCTCGCGGCCCTTGCTTGCTGAATATGGCGGATGCCAGGCAGGCAACAGGCCCTCCCCTTCTTCTCTGCTTCCTCATTGCCCAGAGTCGGCAGGATCCTGGGGTGCTTGAAGCAATAAAGACCCCAAAGATGTAGAGACCGCTCAGGAGTTAAAGTATTCACCATTCAAGCATGGGGACTAGAGTCTGGGTTCACAGAAACCCATGTAAATGCCAAATGGGTGTGGTGCCCACCTGTAATTCCAGCTTCAGAAGGCAGAGAAGAGATTTCCAGAGAAAGCTGGCTCTTAAGACTAGCCATACCCACCAGCTCTGGGTTTGATTGAGACCCTTCCTCAAAAAACAGGTGGAAGATCAATCAAAGGTGATTCTGAGATCAACCTCAGGATTCCACACTTCTAAGTGTGCACATGCACACACACATATTCACGTGTACCCACAATATGAAAGAACATACTTGCACACATGCATAACACACATAAAATGAGCAAAGGAAAAAAATAAAAGAAAAAAAAAAAAAAGAAAGGGGGAAAAGGGTCCAAAGGCTTCCAGCACTTTCTTCTGCCTTCTCTCATTAGATAGATGTGCTACCCAGGTACAAGCGAGCACTGAATCACACAGGGTCATGTGGCTAGTTTGGGGCAAGCATCACTGGGTCCAGCAACCCTCTATAGTGACTGCCTGTGTCTATGGAGAGCACCAGACCAGGATAGCCCAAGAGAAAAGCTTTGGGCGAAGACACCTAGGGGCCCACCTCCCTCCTTGCCCTGCTGTGCCTTCCAAAAATGCAGGACCCCTCTCCATTCACTGCTTAGGGGTTCCCACCTATATCCCTCCCTCAGGCTTCACCCTATGTGGTCAGTTCCTTTTCATTTTACAGATAGTGAAACTGAGGCACGGGGGGCGGGGAGGAAGAAGCCAACTGATTCCTTCCATTTGATTCAGGGCTAAGAGCACCCCTGCTCTGCCAGCCCCATGTCTTGTACTCACCTGAGGCCAGGGTCTCACAAGGCTGGGGCCTCAGCCCTCAGCCCTTCTTATAGCCTCAGTTACTGGCTGGCAGCCTGGTGGGGTTGCTGCTGAGGCTCCGAGCACAGGAGAGGTGACAGGTGGGAGTAGGAGGGGGACTTCCTCAGGGACTCTTGTTCATAAGCAGCTGAGACAATCCTGGTCATCATACCCTATGCTGTGGGTAACAAACTTAGCCAGCCCTTCCCTGTTCTTTGTGGAGAAACTGGTTCTGTCAGTCAGGTGAAAGCTACAAACAGTGAGAGCTACAGGCAGTTCTGACAGGTGGGTGGGGCCCAACCCTGCCAGGTGCCATTCTCCACCACACCCTACCAAGACAGAGACAGTGTTTGTGTGAGGGGTGAACAGCCCATGGGCCTTGGTTCTGCTTTCTGCATTCATAGGACCCTGAGCTCACGCCGTAGCCCCAAAAGCCCACAGGTAGGTACATGGCTTTTCAGGTAGAAGAACGGACTGACCATAGAGCCCGTCCATTCTGGATTATCTCCATGGAGGGCTTGGCACGCTCCCTAGCAGGTTCCAGAGACCACCATGCAGAAGCTCTTCCTCCATCTTCTTAGCCCAGTTTTGCCCTCTCTTCTTCTTCCTCTCAGAACCCACCAGAAGTTCTAAGGCAGCCCTTCCCAAAGAGGCTCCTCCTGATACTCAGATAAATCAAAGAAAACTCCCTCCCCACTTCAAGGGCACACCCTTGGTCATTTCACCACCCATCCCAGGGAACAGGAAAACCACAAGGGACAGCTAGTCCCTTGCCATGATTGCTTGGCCAGTTCACTAGCCACAGAGAGACACAGAGAGGTCCAGAGACACCCCCTCCCCCGGACGTCCTAAGACCCCAGAGCTATCAGGGCTGAGAAACAGTTCCAGGGGAGAGTCGAGAAAGCATGTCTCGTTCTTAACGTTCTCAATCCTAAATTTGGAGCTGTACGCTGACATACTGGTCACACCCTGGAATGACAAGTTCTAAACCAGAAGCACAGCCACAGGCCGCGTGAGCAGCAGCAGGCGACAGGTGAAGAGAGAGAGATGCAGCCAGCACTTGTAGGCTGTGTTGTAGAGCCTGGGAAGGGTCCCTGGCCACACCAAACTCTTACTCCCACATGCTGCGGAAGTGTGATGCTGACAACCCACTATTCCTGCCTTTCCCCTATGTTTGGGGACCCCCCGACCCAGAACTGAAGCCTTCCAGGCACATTACACCCAGGACCCCAGCCTCCTACTGGTGGGAAAAAAAATAGTGGGGGAGAGGCAAGGTCTTCCTTGGCCTTGACACCAGCTTCCCGTAAGAGGGGCAGCTTTAACAAAGAACCACAGACAATAGCTTGAAGGTTTGTTTGCTCCAGGCTTTGGAGGCCCCAAATCCAAAATCAAGGAGCCAGCTGAATCATAATGTCCCCAAGGACTCCAGGGAAGGACCTGGCCTGACTTTGCACCTTCTGGGAACCCTGCATCTCCGAGCTTGCGGCTCTATCTTCCAAGGCTCTATGTGCCTCTTCTTTTGATGACTCATTGTTTCTCCAAGGCAGACCCCTTACTAAGACCCTCATTTATACATGAAAAGGCCCTTTCCATGTGAGAGCAACTTCACAGGCACCAGGGATGAGGGCTTGGGTATATCTGGGGAGACATCCCACACCCTACAGAGACTTCTGGGGCCTAGGTTTGGTGGAGACCCTGGGGTGAGGATCAGCTAGCTCATCATTCTGCCCTACCCATGGAAATGAAGACTGGCTGAAAGGAGGCTAGCTGGGGTCTAAGCCTGGAAAAAAAAATACCTTTGTAGATCCAGTGCCAAGTCCAGTAAGGAGTGAGGGGTGCAGGAACTGTAGCAGAACAGAATAAAAGGAGCTCATGTCCAGACGGTGCATAGGAAATGGCAGCCTCGGTTCCTATTGCCAGGCTCCCCCATTTTCTCTGCTTCCGCTATTATGCCAACCTCACCTTACCCAGACCAGGCTTGGGCCATGCCCTGCTAAAGGCTCCTGAGGCCTAAATGTAGCAGAGTCAGGGTCCTGGGGCACCTATGCCCAAGGCCCCTTTTTTCATGTCTAGCCTGACACAGTACCACCACAGCTCCACTCCTCCAGCCTCCACAATCCCTCAGATATAGGCTTTTCAGGGCTTGGGACCAGCCCAGAGAACAAGCAGCCTCAGCAGCTACGGTAGCCATGGCAGCCACAGTAGCCACCACAGCTGCCTCAGCAACCACAGCAGCCATGGCAGCTGCAGCCACAGCGGCAGCCGAAGTCGCAGCAGTATGGGACTCTTCCCTCAAAGGTGCATGGCTAGCCTAGGCTCCCGAGCCCTCATTTGGTGCTGGGGTCAGAAGGAGCAGGTGCTATTGAGATGCTCACTGTATGAACAGAAGGGGCAAAGTTATGGGCTTCCTCCAGTTCTGGAGGCCCCATCCTAGCACCTAGGTATGCTCCGGGACAGATAGCCTCCCCTGCCTGGTCTATCTGCCTCTTGATTATCAAACAATCTCTCTCCTAAGGACTGTCAAGAGGTGGCTACAACCTCACTCTGGTGGCAGGCACCTGGGAGCCATTACTGCTGAGCTCTATATGATAGCACAAGTGCTTATTTCCTGCTTCTTCTCTCGCACCCTCCTGACTGCACACACACATGGACACACAGACACCCAGGGACACATAAGCCTCTGTGTGTGCATCTGATCAGAGGTGTCCAAGCACCTGAGCCAGGGTGGCAGTCCCCGGCTGGAGGGCTCTGCTGTTGTGGTGAGGGCAGGGGGCTGTGCGGTCATGAGAGGCAATTGAGGCAGTGTCCTCCACAGAGAGCCAGTGAAGACCTGGTCTCAGGAGTAGAGTCGTGGGCCCCCGGGGAGCACAGCACAGTCTGATTTTCCTTGTTTAGACAAGGGCTTTTGGAAGATTTTTTCCGTTCCCAAGTAAACATGCTGATGCAATGGCTGCTGTTCCCTCCCAGGTTGTCCTCTGGGGCACAGGATCATACTAAGTGTCCCAGATCTCAGGAGGGGCCCAGGAGGCCCTTGATGGGCAAGCAGTAACCCAGGCCCCCAGAATACATGCAACATGGCCAGGCTGGCACTTATCACAGAAATGGGGGCCAGGAGGGACAAGCAAACCCAGGTCTCTGAGACAAGACAGTGTGGGATGCTGAGGCTCAAGGCCTGTGCCCAACAAGGTGAAGTGGAAGATCCCTCAAGCTACCTCCCCTTCTGAGGGCATCTCCCCATCAGTCACACCAGCCCTCCTTCCCGGATCCTCACCAGCTGCCCTACTAGGGGAGCCTTGGTCTTGCTCCTTTGAGCGGTCATTCCCATCCCAGTTCGGGGCCTAAGGGCTGGGAGGACTGATGGCGGCTATGAGAAGGTGTCACTTCTGCTTTCTTCTCTCTCCACCAATCCCCTCAACTGGGTGGGCTGAGCTGGCTCTTAGTTCATCTCCCCCAGAGTCTCAGGAGCTCCTGATCACTGCCTAAGGAAACAGAATGGGAATTTTGTCTCTCTAAAACATATATCTAAGTCCTAATCAAGAGTATGTGTTTTGGGGAATAGGGTGTCTTCAGAGGTAATCAGTTAAGAGGTCACTAGAAGCCCTGGGGTCCTTTAGAGACAGAACAGAGACAGAGACACAGAGCAGAGAGGGATGTGAAGATGCAGGAAGGTTAGTGACCCTGGGTCTCTAGACTCTAAAGACATAGGAAGGTTCCTCCCTACTGGTCCACAGAAGCATCCTACTCTCATCCACAGCCCGAGGAAACACTACACAAGAAGGAAATTTCTACTGTCTTCATGCACAGTGTCTAGTTCTCTGTGGTGACCCAGGATGACAGCATACCAGGGAACCCTGGAAGGGAGTGGACACCTCCCACTCACATATGTGGTATTAGAAGTCTCTGCTCTCAGCAACCCAAAGGCCTTAGAAAGCTACTGCCTTGTGTGGGTCAAACCCAGCCTATATGGCCTGTTCCATCCTGTGGGGCCCCAAACAGGACCCATCCTCTCCACACAAAGAACAGGGGGCTGGAGGTGAGTTATCCTGATTCTCTACTTAGTAGTACCTACTCACGTCTCCTGCTCCACCTTAATCCACTGCTGCACCTGCCTGCCAGGACCCAGCTGGGAAATCAAGATCCTCGGAGGGCTGTTGGCAGCACTGCAGGTACACCCTGTGCCCAGGAGTGGGAATGGGTCTCAGGCAGCACGCACACCGAGATGGTTGGGTTCCTAGCAATCAGGATGTAGATTGATTTCTGCAGATAGGCAGGGGCCCTGGCCTGGTTAACTGCTGCTCCCGGGGAAAGCCACATATTCAGAACTCCCACAACCTGCCCCTGACGTCCCTGCTTTGCTCTCTTCTAGATGTGTCCCGGTCACCTGCATTTTCTGATGACACTGGCAGCTTGGGTGGCCTCACCCAGCCCAGTCAGGGAAACATGAGACCTGTCCTTGATACCCTTCTAGACTTCTGATGCTGTTGAGGAAGAGCAGTCTGGCTTTCATGCCTCCAACCCTCCTCCCTCTTTCTGTTAGAGGTCCTGGCAAAGCCCGTGGTGAATGAGCCTCATTCAGGAGGTCGTTCCAGCACCCCAGAGGGTGTAGGGCCAGCCTGGACTACATAGTAATAAATAAATAAATAAACCGCAGAACCAAAGACAGATGGAAAAGCACTCAGGGGCTGCAGTACCGGCCAAAAGGCACACAAGATGCTAGCCAGGCACAAGGGCACATATACTTGGGAAGCTGAAGGAGGATCCTGAGTTGGAGGCTAGCCTGGGTTAGATAGTGAGACCTGAGTGGTTGGGTCACCTTAAGCCATTCCTTCATGGACAGGACTGAGTAGCAGCCTGTGACTCTCCCAGGTTAATGCATTGTGCTCAGCCACATTCCTCCATGGCTTCCTCATTCTACCCAGGTCCCTAGGGTCACCAGTGCAGTCCATCTCAATACTGTGGCTCTTTTAACTATCTCCACATTGTTTGGCTCTGAACTCTCCTCTGAGAAACAGGGAAGGTCCTTTAGACCTGGTCTATGCCTATTATATGCCGGGAAGGGCATCTGCTAATTGGGGGCCACGGTTGCTAGTCACAGTGGTTCGTGCAGGATTCTGATCATGAATGTGACACTCAGCCTTGACCCCAGGAAAGACAAGGCTTGGAAGCAGCCACAAACAGGAAGGCTGCTTTGGGGTCTCACTCCCCGCTGAGTAGTCCCATAGCTTCCTGCTGGCACCTGTTGGAACTTGGCTGTCTTGCTCACATTTCTTAATTTTTAAAAATTTTATTGTGAGTGTCTTGCCTACACGTTTCTGTTTGCCACATGTGGTCTTGTGCCCATGGAGATCAGAAGAGGATGTCAGGACTCCTGGAACTGGAGTTATGGATAGTTGTGTGCCACTATGTGGGTTCTGGGAATGGAACCCAGGTCGTCTGCAAGAGCAGCCAGTTCATCTCTCCAACATCTGTCACCGCATTGATTACCAGGGTTCAGCTGATCTGGCCACGTAGGCAGATGTTCTCTTCCTCCCTCATGGCTCTATGTATGTACCTCAGCATGTTGCGATGCTCAGTCCTAGAGGATGACCTTCCCTGAATAGAGAAGGATGGTTCTTGGGCTGAGGCTCCCTTGCTAGAACCTCCAAACAAGCTCTCAAGCCTTCCTCACATTTCTAACACCACCACTTATCTGGTTTCCCAGGCAACAGTGGACATAGCTCCTCCCACAGGAAGTTTAAGGAGTTTGGAGCCCAGCAGCAGCATAGACGCAATTATAGAACACTATGGCATGTCTCCTAGGCCTTGGGTTTATAGCCAAGTATCACTGTGTGGGAGATGCCACACTGTGCTAATTCCAGCCCTGTGTGGTAGTGACCTGGGGAAGCTCTTGTCACATCTGAGCCTCAGTGTCCCTATCTGTAAAGAGGTGATGACAGCATTGTCTACTGGTTAGAGTTATTTTGAGCACACGCAGAGGTTAGTCATTAAAAGCCCTCTAGGGCTGTGGATGTGCCTGTTGGTAGAGTGCTTACCTGGCATGCATGAAGCCCTGGGTTCCATCCCTAGCACTTCATAAACCAAGTGAGGTGGTACCTGCCTACAATCCCAGCACTCAGGAGACAGAAAGCAGAGGGTTAGTAGTAAATGGCCATCTTTAATTATATAGTAAGTTTGAGGCCAATTTGGGCTATCCAGCACCCAATCTTAAAAATTCTTAAAGAGTAAATAATTAACAACAACAACAAAGCCAAAAGGCCTATAAAATGACCCTAGTTACAGGAACTAGGTTATTTCTTTCTTTCGTTTCTTTTTAAGACAGGGTTTCATTATGTAGCTAGCCCTGGCTGGCCTGAAACTGGATATGTAGACTAAGATGGCCTTGAACTCACAGAGATCTTCCTGCCTCTGCCTCCTGAATGCTGGGACCAAAGCTGTATGCCACCACAACTGGCAGGAAGAGGGTTATTCCTCATGTGCACCTTAAGGTTACAAGGAGCTGAGCAGTTGGCGCCTTTACATCTATCTACTTCCACTGAGCACGGAACAGAGTCCAAAAGCTTGTATCCCAGTAGGGTTAGCAGTGAGATCTGGGAAAAAGCCCCAGTGGCCCGAAGAAGCTCCTAGGGTCCACCGTGGCTAGTGACAAACACCAGCATCCTCATTGGCACGAGGCCCTAGGAAGGATGAATGACCAGTGTTAGTGGGCATAGGAGCCTACTGAAGATACACAGCACGTTCCCTACGCAGGAGAGGTTTGCAAATAAATGGGAAAACAGACACAGGCTAAAAATAACGCACAGGGTGAGGGTGGTTATTTGTGAGCGGTCATTCATTAAACTGCAGTTTATACTAACGGGAAGCTCAGGCTGCCGAGTGACACAGACCCAAGTTGGGAAAATTCCCGAGTGGTCCACGTGGCCAGGCCACAAGGGATGGGCAGTTGTCCACCACGGCTGTCTGGGAGGAGCCTCCTGCTTTCCCCTTACACTGCACTGGAGTTCTTGACTGAACTTCTGAGAACACAGGCTCTGGCAGCAGGGAGCTCTGGGGTGTCTCCCTCCTCTTTCATATGCAGCATCCACAGGGCTGTCAGGGACCCTGGGAGCCTCAACTGTCTAAGGGTGCTGAGGGCACTCTACCAGGGTCTACAGACAGTACCTGATAAGGGACATACAGGGGACCCCTCATTGCCATTGAAGGGCAGGAGGGTGGGCCTTAGGGGTATGAGATCTCCTGGCACAGTGGAGGCAGAAAGTACCTGGGAGAGGCACAGTCCTAACGGCCCTCTTAGCTTATGGATCCAGGCCTGGGAATCTATGATTGACCGGGGACAGGCGGCCCTATGGTAGAAATGACCAGTGAGTGGCAGGACATGCCTGTGGAGCCTTGCTGGCCCTGTTCATGGGACAACCTGGCAAACAGACTTCCTGCTTGCTCTTCCAGTACGAGCCCCGAGTGGTTAGTGCTTGGGTCACCATGTTCATCTGAAGCTTGATGCATCGTCAGCTGAGCCTGGACTTCCTGGGCAGACACAAAATGGCCACAGGTAAATGCTGAGAAGGTTGTTATGCGTTCATGGGTACAGAAGGCTATGATCACATCACAGACACACGTGAAAGGCGATCTGGCACCATAGGCAACAGTGGATCCTGTGCTGTCATCGGCTCCATGCAAACCCTGCAGTCCGTCAGCCAGGCTCCACCCTTCTGGAGTCTCAGGGCCTCAGGGAAGGTCAGACCAATTTTTTTTTTTTAATTAACAAAATGTATTGGCCAATTAGAAATGCTGGAGGGCCTGGAGAGCAATTGTGGGAACAAGCATTTCTTTTGCAAGCTGGCAGGTGGGGGACACACTCCCTCTAAAATCCTCTCTCTTAAATGAATAAGAGGAATCGGAGTCTTCTCAGACAATAGATGCAGGCGTGTTGGTAGGTAGAGCCCTCCAGGCCAGGAGTATCAGGAACACACTCCAGCTGGAATGTAACCGCATCCCAATGGGCTGCTGAGAGGCACCCCTTAACCACCCATCCCTTAGAAGATCTTTACAGATGCACCCAAGGACACCTGGACGCAGTATTTCAGCCAGAGAGAATGGAAGCAAACTAGACACACCCACACAAAGCAAGGGAAACAGGAGGCTCCGTAACTACACAGCAGAGGCCAGCTTCGCAGGTTGTGCACCACTTTCTGCAGGTTCCGAGATGCAAGTAGAAAGAAGGGATAAGTAGAATAAAAATCCCAGCACTCCGGAGGCGGGGGCAGGAGGGCCACAGTGAGTTTTCTAAGCCAGCCTGGGCTACAGAGTGAGACCCTGTCTCCAAAAGCCAAAACAACAGCAGATTGACAACAGACAGTGCATAAGCTGAAGGCAGAGAATGGCGTCTGCTCATGAAGGTCCATCATCCAACAGCAAAGGCACTAAAAGCATGCCTGGGAATGCCCACTTGGACAGCCTGGGGCCACAGTCCCTTGGAATGGTACTGAAGCCGAAGAACTGCACAGAGGTCTCCCTTCCTCCCTCAGCAACATGACTGATCTCTCAGAACCAACCTGAAGCAAATACAGACAAACATGGTGCCTCGATAAAGCTGGTACACTAAGACTCTCGAGGCTGGCATGGCTTCTACCAGTTTATATGGTTTCTGTGTTTAAAGCTTTCACGATGTTTAATTATTAATGGATGTTTTTTTTTATTAATGAAAGGAAGTGCTTCTCCCCCATCTGAGAACCCCTGTCATCTCTAAACAGAACTGTGTCCAGGCTAGGGCCTGCACTCATCATAGTTCACGCTCTTGCCAAGTCTTCTCAGCATCCTTACAAGCCTGGCAACATGTCGGCCCATTTCACAGACTGAAGTCTGGACAATCAGAGCCACTCGAGGTGGGAGCTTCATGGCTAACGATTCAGAGTCCATATGCCTTTGTGCCCAGCAAGACAACTAAATCACATAGACATGTCACACAGCAACCATGTGACGCTGGCTAGAGGGAGGGAAGCGTGGGACCATTAAGCTTGGATAGAAGTAAGTTGAGGCCAGCGGCAGGGAGATCTTAGTCCATTCAAGTAAGTGTGTCTGACTTTTGACACTGAGATAGGACAGTGCTACAAAGTTCACCCTGCAGAGCCACACAATTGAATTACAAAAACAAAAGAAAACAAACAAGAACAACAAAACCAAACCCATGCCTCGCTCCAAAGTTTTAAGTAAACCTTATGGTTTTGTTTTGGGCTGTATTCAGTATAATCCTCAGCCAAATGAGGTGCAGGGGCCACAGGTTGGACCTGCCTGAAAGGGGGATAAGGGAGGCCTGTGAGATGGCTCACCTGGTAAAGACAGGCATTTTCCCAGAAGCCTCATGACCTAAATTAAATTCCTGGAACCTACACGGTGGAAGGGAAGATCCAACTCCCACAAGCTGTCCTATGACCCCTACATGTACTGTGGCATATTTCCTCCTCACCCCAAAAACCTTTTCATTTTTTTCCAGGAAGGAAAGGGCTGGGTGTAGTGGCACACATCTTTAATCCTAGCAACCAAAAGGCAGAGGCAGGCAGCACTCTGTGAGCTCAGAACCAGCCTGGTCTATACAGGCCAGCCAGGACACGTAGTAGTGAGACTCTGTCTCAAAAAAACAAAACAAAAGAAAGGAAAGGGACATTGAGTTAGACTGATGAAGGACCACTGTGAGAAACAGGCTAGGCTCCTCAGATGTGGGTGCCCAGGAGACGTGGGTAATGTGAGCCAGGCATTAGGTGCTGAGACCAGCTCAAACATCTACTACACATCTGTTGGGAACACTGGGTCAATGTCCCAGACAGAGACAGGGACAGGCTTTTCAGCTAGGGCAGGACATCTGTGAAGATGGAGAGATACAGGCAGCAAGAGGCCCAGCTAAGCCGGTACCATGTTCAGCGTGGGTCGGCAGAGCCAGGCCTGTGCTCAGCCTGGTTGAACAGCCACATGGCCGCCAGCACCACCTGCCCTGAGTCGTACTGAAGGTGGTGCACTGAGGGTCGCTGTGCTCCTGGCCACCAGGGACTACATGCCTCCTCACTCCTCTGCCTTCTAATTGAGACTATGGAAAAAGTGGCCCAGGCTGCCTAGCTCAAGTTCTCCTGGGAAGGTGGGCACTACTACCAGGGAGGGCTTGTGCTGGGAAAGAGCCCACTGGGATATAGGGAACAAAAGGCAGCAAGGATGCTGGTCCCACCAGCCTAGACCAGTTGACAGGCATTCTTAAGCAGCCCATCAAGGCTGTGCATACCAATACCACCCTTCAGGTGTCAGTCATCAGCAGGGAAGTCCTCTGTCCCCTTTCCTCCAAGTCCTTCTCTAACAGCTTACCTGCCTGGCCAGCAAGATGACCAATAGTGGCCACTGAGACCAGCAACCAAGCCCTGCCCCAAGCAGCCTTACCCTTGGGTTAACATGCTGGGACTGAATTTCTAGGTCAAAGCAACAGCCTCTTTACATTCCAAATTCCCCATCAGTATGTAGCCAAGTGCCCTCCTCTTCCCAGCAGCCTCGCCTGCCCTTTGGGGACCTGCTTTCCAGGGACTTGTCATTCTGTTTCTATTCAGAGGCAGAATCTAGGCCTCTCAGCAGCTGGGGCCCACGCGTTCCTGCAGGTGCCAGGCCCAAAGTGGAAACCCAGCATCGCGCCACAGTGGGTGAGGGCTCCCTTCAAGGCTGGCTGTTCTCTGCCTCTGCCCACAGAGGTCAAAGAATGCCAGAGGGCTTCAGGTAAAGGTCCGTTCCTCATGCTGGTGTCTGCTTTTCATACCTGCCTCTGTCCTTTCCACTCTGTCCTGGTCCTGGGACTGCAGGACAGTAGGGTAGGGAGGGTTACAGGTAAGTGAGTTTTACCTCTAGTACATCAGCCATGGGGAAGCCATAAAAGGCTGCAATGCGCAGAAGCTAGACTCAAGAGCTCTGAATGATGCTGAGGATGCATCTGTCTGTGCCAGTGTGTGAGAGCCAGCTGGAGGAAGAAGGAAGGAGCAGCTTTCAAACTCTTTAGAATAAACAGAAACGTGTGTGCATAAAACACGTTGTGACTCTAGTCATAGAAAATGTCTTAAAGAGCAGTGGAAGGAGGCGAGGGCTGCTTCGTGGAGAACCTCTGCTTTGGACATGTCCAGTTGCACTCTAAGTTTCTGTCTGAGCACCAGGAGCCCCTAGATCTGCTGGTTAGGGTGCAGTGTCAGGTGGAGGGAGCCTTAAGAATGGAGAAATTGAGGCCAAGTGAAGGGCAACCTTGCGTTCCTGGAGCCCCTAGCAAATGAAAGTTGGGGAACTACAAGCCTGCTTTAACCCAGGGAAGCCTGGGAAGGGCTGGAGAAACAGGGCTCAGGATTAGGCATGTGGAGCTCTGGAGCAAGAGGGTGGCATCTAAGGACTCAGAGCTGCCAGGCCCTTCCCACGGCCAAGTCTTCCCAGGGGATAGGGTATGCTCTAGAGGCCAGAATGGCCTGGGAATTCTCACCATCCCTGTCTGTCATCTTAGAGACTGAATAGCAGCTCTGGTACCCAGGCCTAGGTTAATAATGAAAGGTCCGGTTCCTAAGCAAAGTGCTGACTGGTAGGCAAGTGGGGGTCAGAGATCGAGACACTCCAGTTCTCTAGGCTCTGGGTCAGGAGGTCTCACCGGACTCCATGTGAGGATGCAGTGTTCTGGGATCCCGGCTTTGTAGGAGATGACAAGCATACTTTAAATTGGAGTCTAAATAAGCCCCCCCCCCCAAGAGAATCACTGCCTCTTCACAGGTTGGGTGTCTACCACCCACAGAGACAGCTCAGGACAGCTGGGCCAGAGGCTAAGTACATAAGCAGAGAGGGAGCTATAAAGCGGAGGAGTTGGAGGGTCCTGAGTAGAAGCAGGGGCCTCTGGGGAGTCTGCTTGCAGGAGGCCCATGGTAAACAACAGGTGGGAGGGCTAAGGGAGATGATGGCTGGAGAGCAGATACTTTTGACTGGGCCTTTAGGGAATATACATAATGGCTGATGTTACCCAATACTGGGACTTCAGGTGAGCCCAGTGCCACACACACACAAGGACAGGCAACTTGAAGACAAAGGGACATCATGGTAGGACACTGACGGTGCAACATTTCTGTAAGGTTCCCATGGCCTGGCCTTTCCATTCAGTCATGCTACCCAGGCCGTTGTGGGTCTCAGAGCCCAGGAATTGTACCAGGCATCTGAGAGGCCTGGATGGTTCTGGCATTTGGGATTGTGGCTGGTTGGAGGGTCTAAGGGTGGTCCAGAGCATCCCTTCACTGTCCTGGCTCACCTTTCCAGAACAAGGAACATATGTCCTACTCTGGTCCCTGCCCCACAGGCCTGAACCCCCTGAACAAAGGGGACTGATGTAGCTGAGCACAAAGCTGGTCCTATAAACCGGAAACTTGGCTGCCTTCTTCCTCATGCCCTGCGTCTAGTGATCAGTCCCAGGCTCTTCTACCTCTGTACTCTCAGGGAAGCAGCCCTGGCTATGGTCCTTGGACCAGAGTCTGGGAAATAGCTTCCCCCCATACCCTGAAAAAGGCAAAGGGCAGGGTTCAGACAGGAGCCACCTCAGCCTATGAGCAGAGACCACCTCCCAGGCCCAAACCTCTCTTAAGGGACCCGAATTCTCCACATTGCAGTCACCCAGAGAGCATGCAGGGTCACACTGCCATCACGGCCCAGACGCCGCTGCTTGCATTCCTGCTCCTGTTCCTCCAGGTTGGGTGTGGGGGCCTGTCCTTCCGTGGAAGGGAAAAGGTATGGGCTACCTAACACTCTCTGCATTGCTCCTACAGGCTCTGGAGGCCTGGATTCTCCCTGGGCAGCAATTCGTGTGCCTACCTACCCCTGAAGAGATGATGTTTCCGCTGTGCCCCACAGACAGTGTGGCCTGCACGGGTTCCTAAACTCCCATGGGCCTTTGTCCAGAGAAGGTGGCTCCACACCAGGCCAGCAGCCTGTGGGCAAGACAGCTCTTAAGTCTCCCTTAAGTTATGAACTCTGATGAGTTAACTCTCTCTCCTGCCTGGCTTTGAGGGAGGGGTGGTTGACAGCCACTTGCACACACCACATAAGAATACAGGTGTCTTCTGTTCCGAGGCTGACCTGAAGGAGACATTCCTACATCAGAGGCTGCAGACTGGAAGGCAGGGATCACACACAATGCTGTAGCAGGTCGCCTACCTCATGATACTGGGGAGGCAAGATGGGGAGCTGGCCTCAGACTAGCCACTTCCTGTGATTTTTCTTCCAACCTCATATTTGCAGAGAAGGCTGACTGTGTGCCAGGCCCTGGGGACTGAGCCTGGAGCTCACATTCAGACAGCAGGGAATGATGCTCGGTGACAGTACCCTCCTGCAGGCTGCCTCTGGCCCAACTGTTCTCTGCATATTTAGACATCAAATTAAATAAATCAAGGTAATTTCAGATATAGTTACAAGCTACTAAGAAGGAAACATGAGAGCTACTGAATTTAAAACAGGCACTTTAGGACAGGGACAGAGGGAGTCTCAAAGTGACACCTTAGTGCAACCTAGATCAGAAGGAGCTCACCACGTTCAGATCTGGGAAAAAGCTGACTGAAAAGAGTACGTACAACCAGTGCAAGGCCTTGGGGTGAGAAAACCAAGAGTGCAGATGAATCCCTGGGGGCAAGGATTCAGGCAAGGTGAAAGCAGGAAGGCAGGGACCAGGGGGTAGGTCCCTTGTGACCACAGACTTACCGAGAGACCCATGGTGTAGAGAGAAGGGTTCTGAGGGGTCAAGTTACATGAAAACACACACACACACACACACACACACACACACGCAGAGAGAGAGAGAGAGAGACAGACAGACACACACACACACACACACACACACACAAACACACACCACACACACACCCCTCTTTGGCCCTTGGCAGTGCTGGGAATGGAACCCAGAGCCTCACAGACACTGAGTAAATTCTCTGTCTCTGAGTCCATGTGTATAAAGGGCACACTGTCTGCTGGCTGAATGACTAGGTAGGTGTGTAGGAAGGGAGAGCCTGTGAGCTGGGAAACAATGATGCCCCATGCAAGAGCTGGGCAGGTGGGAGGCTGGGAAAGTCCTGTAAAGCTTAAGCTTAGAGCCTGGGTGGCTCTGGGCCTCAAGCAAAGGCCATTGTATATTCTAGGCTCTTCTACGCTGGTCAATCTACGCTGGCCAGCCAGGCTCCTGTCTTGAACTGCAAAGGCCTTCTCTTATGTCTCAGTGACCCGAATAATCTTAGTAGGGGTGTGTTAACCAGGATCACACCAGGGGTCTGACTGGGCAGTTTCCATGCTTTTCAAGCCCCATCCCCCAAAGCCCATCTCACAGGTCTGTCATTAACCTTACGAGATTCCTTCTGTGGGTTGGTTCTCTTCACATCTGCCTTGTATCATTCTTTCTCTTGGATGAGGATTCCCCAGCTGTATTTATAGACAAAGGACTCCAAGTTGGAGTCTCTGGTTTGCCCCAATGGCATCCGAAGCCCTGCTCTGAAGCAGTGACTGGTACCAGTCCCCTCAGCTCAGATGCCACCACAAGGCAACCAGCTACCCATGTGTGCATGCTCCTGAGCCCTGGCTTGGGAACTGTAACCAAAGGATGATGAAGTTCCAAGGCCTTTGTACTTGACCCCCCAGCCCAGCATTTCCTGTCTATGCATACTTCTCAAATGAGTGATCTGTAAACCCTTTGGGATCTGGGCAGGTTCTGAATTCTTTATCTTTGAGCTAAAGGCTTAGTAAGCCACATGAGGGATCCTAGGGAACAGTATTTTTCCTCCAGGACAGCCTTCAGAAGTGACAGGACACCCCAGGGCAGGCCGTTATGGCTCTCAGGGGGAAGCCTGGGGAAAGGCCAGCTTCACTGTCCTGCCCCACCCTAAGCACTGAAGGGGCTTATCTAGGCTGTCCAGCCATCGATGCAAACAACCTGCAGTGGCTCCCAGGGAGGGATCCGAATCCAATAGTCAGTCCCCTGTGCTTGAGATCATTTGTACCACTACCTTGGAGTCAGAATTCAAGTTCCCAGGCAGCCCCACGCTCTGACCCACCCTTCTCTTGAACAATAAATAGGAATGAAGGGGGACACACCCCAACGACGTTAAGCAAACTCAGCACCTGTGCGCCAGGGGTGGCATGTGTCTACTTGCATGTGGCTGAACCACAGAGGGCACAGATGGCTCAAGGCCTCAATAGCTGATAGACACAACACCCCCAAGCACGTACCATTTCTGCCCTCCCTGCTGGTGGCATGTCAGATCTCTTTGTGGCTCAGAGAGCTTCTTGGAAGAAGCCTGAGTGTCAGGAGAAACTGACCCTGGACATCTTCAGCGTGGTGGACACAATCAGGGTGTGGGGGAAGGGATGACTTAGGCTTCGGCAAAAAGCCCAGAGCCAAGCTCTGAAGGACTCAGACCCCTTGGCTGGGAAGGAGACCCCCTCTGACATCCGGGATGTGCAGCTGGGGTTGGGCTTTTGCACAGCAGTCTCCCCCCAAAGACATGGCACAGCTCTGTAGGGGAGGAGCCTCACCCAGCTGCTTCACCCTTCTCTAAACACTGCCTGGTGAGGCAAACCAGACAGACGCAAGCACTTGCTTCCTTGGCACCCAGGTCTGGTGCTAAAAGGCCCCACTACGTCGCCCCATACACGTGCAGGCAGACAATAGACCTGCAGTCAGGAGCCTGAAAGGGACAGCCAGATGTCACTCCTTGCTACCCAGATCACCCTGATTTGTCTGACACCCGAAAGCTCTCCAGGCTCCTCTGGAAGCCCACCAAGTTCAAACGTCAGCAAGCACCCCCACCTCCACCTCTGCGGTGCTTGAACAAAGAGATTGGGGCAAAAATGTTGTAAGGACAGACAGCCACTGGCTGTTATTGCCTGGGGTGTTGGGGTGGGGGTGGGGCACATAAACTCAAAAGTGCGATATCCACCCCAAGAGTCTGGTTCACCTCTCCAGGCCCTGATGCCATCACTCCTACTCCTGTGATCTGACAAAGGTGCAAAGGAGTCCTGCAAGGGTTGGAGCCAAAGGCTCTTTAAGGAATCCTTAAGTATAGACAAGTGGGTGACAAGTCCCAGGGCGAGACCCTGAGATGGCAAAAGCCAAGAAATTCAAACCAGTGGTTCTAGTAAGTCAGGCCAAGCCTGGCCCAAGGTGGGTGAGGGGTGAAGAAGCCCCCTCTCCCCTTGGTCCTGGAGGGCGTGTCTACCCATGTCCCTAGAAGGCACTCCCAACTGGGGCTCCAAGGTCTTGGACCTAAAATGCCAGGATGCCTGGCGTGGGAGGCAAAGCCAAGCTGGACCTGTGGCTGGGAGGGGCTCGGGTTCCACCCCACCGCAGCCCCAGAAATCCTCAAGTGCAGCCCCAAGTCATCTCGACAATGCCAAGCTCTCTCTCTTTCTTTAGGAGCCCAGTCCTATGGGAGGCCATGTGTGGACAGAGTCCAAGGGCAAGGTGGGGTCAGCAGCCACTTGCTCTGCGGAACGGACCCTGATGAACCACCCTGGGAATCAAGCCAGGGACCTGAGATCTCAGACCCAAGATCTTTCAAGACCTCTTAGACACCGCTTCCCTCCTATTGCTGGGCTGGGGTACAGACCCCTCCACTCCCCGGATCGGAGGCAGTCAGACCCTCCCACCCACTCGCCTGGTCCTGACTCCTTTTAGCCCCAAGTGGGAAGCGGGGCTGGGCATGCCGCACCCACACTCGGGCCCTACCCGCCACCCAGAAGTCCCCACACACCCGGGCTCCCCAGCCAGGCGTTGTTCCCCGGTTGGGGTTGCTGCCTGGGTCTCCCCCGCTGCATCCAAGGGAGCTCTCCAGACCAGCCCGTGAGGGCTCCCCGACCACGACGCCGGCTCCGTGGCCCTGCAGCCTTTCAGGCCTGCCGAGTCCCTCCTGGCCTTCCCCGGCCTGTCCACCATCCTCATCCTTCCCGGTACCCAACAGCGGAGCTCCTACCGTGCTCGTTGAGCTCAGTGCTCGGGCGGGCCGGGCCGTGCTGGGCCCGCCGAGGGTCTCAGCGACCAGGAAATACCAGAAGGCTGATCCAGGCAAGGCGGAGCGAGAGAGCGGAGGGCGGAGGAGGGAGGAGGGCGCGGCGGACGCAAAACCCCGGGCGGACCAAGGGCGGATCGGCTGCTGGGGAGGCGTGCTGTGGACCCAGTCCCTGCCCAGAGCCTGAGCCTCCTCCCGTGGGCGTTCTGGGGGCATAGGAATCCTTAAGTATAGACAAGTGGGTGGCACCTGCGCGCCAGGGATCGGGACACCTCCCCACAAGTAGCCAAAGGAGGGTAGGGTGGTAAGCAGGGCTAGCCTTGGGAGGGATCTTCTATTTGAGAGGTGTGCCTGGGTGCCGTGCCCTTCCCTTCCCGGAACACAAGAAGGTCCCCAGAAACCAAACCCACTGGTCTTGTCCTACATAGGGGCTCAAGGAGACACCTCGGTCACCATCCACAATTCCCACTACACTTTTTTTTTTTTCCAGGGTGCCTTTTCTGAGAAGCTAACCCTTGGAGCTGGAGAGATGAAGTCAAGAGCATATGCTGATCTATCAGAGGACCAGAGGTCTGTTCTTGAACCTAGGCCCAGGTCAGGCAGCTCACAGCCACCTGTAACTCCAGCTCCAGGGGATCTAACAACCTCTTTTTAGCTTCTGCTGGCACCTGTACTCATGTGACACACACACAAACAGAAATAATAATTTTTTTGGTTTTGGTTTTTTTGTTTGTTTTTACACAACTGCTATTTGTGAGAATTAAGTCCTCCTGTGTGTCTACCATCCTTTACCATGCCTCAGGAACTTCCCAGACTCCCCAATCCTCTTGTATTTAGATGACAGTTTTCTAATTTTATACCACCAATAGATGGAGGCTGATCTTAGGAGTCTCCTGCTGAAGCCCTCAGCTTGAGGTGTTTGGGTGTGTGGAAGGGTCCTTTCTTTAGAATTTCCAAGGGCCACCCAAGCAGGGATTTGGGGCCAGACCCCCGAAGTCAGGTAGGACATAGAAGTTGTGGAGGCTTTTCCTAACAGAACCTTCAACCTTAGAAATACCGGTGTGGTGTGAGTGTGGGCAGAACCCCACCTGATTCCCACATCTGGGCTTCCAGGCTATGAAAAGCCACTGCTGCTGAAGGCGGGCTGTGGAGTGCAAACCTGGGATATCCGATTTCCAGTCTCTGTTAACCCTGCGTCCACTCAGCCTCAGCCTACCCGGCTGGAATACGGACTTCCACCTGGTGGACAAGCACCAGCCTCTTGTGCACAGGGGGGCAGATCAGGTAGGGCTCCTTGACTTTTGCCTGTTTTCATTCATCCCCAAACAACCCCTACCCAACCCCAGTCACCTGACGAGGCCTTCGGATGCAGAACTGCTCAGACAAGATGCTCAGGGCCATGGTGGAACCTTCTTCTTGAGATCTGATGGGTGGCTCTGCCCTTCCAACAGGGCTGTGTTAGGTGTGGGTCACCTCACAGATGGAGACCAGCCTGCTGCCAGGTCTGCTCCAAGCTCAAACAAAAAGCTGGGTGTGGCTGCTAGAGCCCATTGAACCAGCAGTCGCTAGAGCCAGTCCTCAGGGAACTCAAAGAAGAAAACAAGGCTCCTGTCCCCTGGGGCAAGGTCTCAGCAAAAGTTGCCTTCGCTTGCTACTTGAATGGGGACTATAATGGCCAGATTACTGGCAAAATGGGGGAGGGCTGTGCATGATAGCAAGAAGGGTGGGCTGGGGAGCTCAGTGCCAATGAGATCCTCCCAGTGCCGGATGGTCAAGTCAGGACTGACTGGGAAACATGTCGCCTGAGTGGCTCAGGTACAGGTGCATTGCTGGAGCTAGGTTTCCCAGAAGTCTCCATCCTGCCCCTTGCTTGGCTGGGGAAGGCAATCACATGAATGAGGGCAGGCTCCCTGCTGCAGCTGAGCATGGTTCTGTCAATAGGCAGCACCTCGTTCCTGCTGGGTTTCAGTGTGATTTGTTTTAGACAGGTTCTCATGGGGCCCATGCTGACCTCAAACTCACTATAGTTGAGGATGAGCCTGAACTTCTGATCTTCCTGCCTCTAACTCCCAAGTGCTAGGATTACAGGTATGTGCCACCATACCTAATTTCACGTGGTGCTGGGCATAGAAACCAGGGCCTTCTACATTCCACGCAAGCACTCCACTAACCAAGCCACGCCCCCAGCCTGAGCTGTCCTTCTGGATGGACCTTTTCCTTGACTGTCAGATGAATGGCATGTGTGTGGTGGGAGGTGGAGACAAGAGCAAAAATTCTTGGAGCAGGTCTGTGCAGGGGCCATGTGAGCAGGGGCACACTGATGAGTTCCTATGCCGGAAAGCCTTGAGCAGTACTGTACAATTCCCCGCACCTCCGTTTCCTCACATGTAAGCAGTGAGAATGTGAGCAGTTTCTACCTCCAGCCGTGCAGGGAGTAGCATGCGTGGCAATCCGGAAGTCAGTGTAGCCCAGGCAGTGGAAGCAGCAGGTGCCAAGAGTGAGGAGACCACATTCTTGCTGTTCATGGGATGGCCAGAATGGCTAAGTCAGGAGACGGATAGGAAGAGAGGTCAAGGGAGGTTCACCTTGCCTGGGACATCTTAGGAGATATGTGGATTTTGCTTTTGCTTTGATTGTGGTAGATTCAGATAGGGATTCCAAGAAGAGAAAGGATGGTCTTACTTGTGTGTGTGCATGTAGAGGCCACAGGTTGACCCCAGTGTGGTTCCTCAGGTGCTGTCCACTTGGCTTTTTGAAACAGAATCTCTCTTTGGGACTCGAACTTACCAATGGGGCTAGGCTGGTCAGCCAGCAAGCATGGGGAGCCCTTCACTTTAACCTCATCAATGCTGGGATTATAAGTGTGTGCCACCAAGCCTGGACTTTTTTGTTTTTAAACTTGAGCTCTGGGGATCAAATTCAGGTCCTCCTGCTTGCAAGGCAACCATTTTACCAACTGAACTGTTTCTCCAGCCCATTGTTTTATTTCTGTTTAGAAAAACAAAAACAAGGGGCTGGAGAAATGGCTCAGAGCTTAAGAGCACTGGCTGCTCTTCCAAAGGTCCTGAGTTCAATTCCCAGCAACCACATGGTGGCTCACGACCATCTATAATGAGATCTAGTGCCCTCTTCTTGCCTGCAGTCACACTTGCAGGCAGAATGCTGTATAAATAATAAATAAATCCTTTTTTAAAAAAAAAAGAAACAAAAACAAACAACAACAAATCAACCCATCTGACTTCATAGAGGACAAACTTGGCAGCAGGAGACTGGGCTGTGGCGCGGCAATGAGCACCTGCCTGGCATTTATGACCAAGAGTCCCATGAAAGGTCCAGTGTTGCTTAAAGAGGCCGGGAGGCTGGATAGATGGCTCAGTGGTTAAAAGCACTTGCTGGTTTTGCAGAGAATCCAAGTTAAATTCCGGAGTTCAGTTCATATTAAGTGGCTCAAAATCCCCTGTAACTTCAGCTCCAAGGGATCTGATTCCATCTTCTGGTCCTCCCCATGCAACTGTATTCATGGGCATGCGCACACACACAAACCACACACACACACACACACACACACACACACACACACACACTATTGAAAGTAAAATAAAAACCCCAGTACTCAGGAGGAAGAGGCGGTTGGATCTCTATGAGTTTGAGGCTACCCTGGCCTACACGGTGAGTTCCAGGACAGCCAGAGCTACAGAGAGAAGCCCTGTCTCGAAAACAAACAAACAAACAAAAAAGTAAAATAAATCTTCAAAAAGGAGAGATCAAGGTTGACATACAACCAGACTGTGACCTTCAGAATAGGGAGGAGGTTCTCAGTTTAAGGCGTGGAATGCTTCAGTGTCTGGGTTGTATAGTCAAGGCTCCAGTCATCTGACTTTGATCTGTTAGTGCCTCAGTTTCCCCATTGTCCATTGATGGTAATACAGATATGGACTTCAAGGAGTGCTAAGTCTCCATTGGGATACCTGAGGAGCACGCGTTTTCTATGCCCAATCACACTGTTGGAAGATTTTGGGCTCGAGGCTCAAGAGGGTACTAAGGTAGAATGTTCTTTTGGTAAGAGATTTGCTCAAAGAATTGTTAACACATAGACAGACAGACAGACAGACAGACAGACAGACAGACAGACAGAGAGACAGCAGTATGGTAAGGGCTCTGAGGAACATTCAGGTCCCAACACCATAGATAAACAGCACAGGAGGGTTCAGGCCCACAAAGGAGATTGATTTCCCTTCTTACAGGTCTCAGGGGAGGGGGGGAGGTGTCATGGAGTCAGACTGTCTTTGGTTTCTGGTGGGCCAGCACAGAGGGGAAGGGGGTCTTTCCCTGCCCGGAGTGGTGAGGAGGAGGGGCTCACCCAGCTGCAGTGTACCCACTGTACGGATGGGGATGTGCCACCCATAGCCCTCTGAAGTCCTGGAGTCTGGCAATCTGAGCCTCTAAATGACCTTGGGGACATGTGCCTGCCTTTCTCTCCTGGAATCCTGCATCTAGGTCATTTCAGGGGGTACAAAGTCATAGACAGGCTCTGGGTTGGGGCTTGCCATTTTCTTAACAAAGGAAAGAGGCTGCTGTGGGTGGGTGTGGCCGGGGAACGGTCTTGTCTGGATTCTTTGTTTGTCTTATTTTTTGTGTGAATTTTACATGTAAGTGTTGAATTTATATCATTTCCACTGGTCTGTATTCCCACATGTCTTGTGACCTTATCTGCCAACCACAATCTCATCACTGTCAGAGCTGCTTCCTTCCCTCCAGGAGGCTCCTTCCCTGGAATGCAGATGCTCTGAGAATGACAGAGAGCTTCGCGACAAAGAGGTGAAAGAAAAAGAAAAGAAAAGAAGGGGCACACTGTTCTCAGATCACACCCAGTGACTGCCAGGCCTGTTGGTGCTCACCTGTGCCCTCAGTACCATAGAGAGCGACCTGGGCTGCAGAGAGAGACCCTGTTTCTAAAACAATAAGGGAGAAGGAAAAAATAAAAACAAGCAGAAAAAGCTAATCAAATCCAACCGAGTGTAAATACTTATGACCATGTGGGATTTCTCTCTCACACACAGAGGCTCCAACTGTCAAAGTCCTGTACCACCACAGCTCACTAAAGAAGAAAAGCCACGTGGTCCTCCTGATGGGAGCAGCGTGAGTACTCAGCCGAGCTGGGGTTGGAGGGTGCTCAGAGATTAAGACTGGCTGTTGGAGCTGGCGGCAGAGGCGGGACGAGGAAAGCAGTGGCCTCCTTTGGAGGGCCTCACAGTAAGACGCACGCACGGATTGTGCTGCAGCTGCAGCTGTGAGGTCTACCACCTTCAGAAGTAGACCTGTGACAAATGTGGCTCCCCTGCCAAGTGCCAGAGAAAGCAAAAAGCGTAACCAGACTGTCGAGGCCAAGAGATGAAACACTATCAGGACCAGGCGAATGAGGCACCTAAAATTGCCTATCACAGATTCAGACATGGATCCTGTGAAGGAACAGTAGACCTGACCCCCAAAGGCCAGCTATTCCAGCATCCAGGATTCCTCAAGGATCTCAACAATCAGTCATAAAATAAATGTTCTGGTTTCGAAAACTTAAAAAAATAAAGGCAGACAATGGTGATGCTTGCCTTTAATTGCTCTTAGGCAGGTGGATCCCTGTAAGTTTAAGCCCAGCCTGCTCTACATAGCTAGTTCTAGGATAGTCAAGGCTACACCTTGAAACCCTGCCTCAAAAAGGGCATGTGAAAAACCCATAGACAATAACACAGGTGAGAGAGAAACTTCAGCGCTTTCTCCTTGGGCTGGGATCAGAGCAAGGCTGTCCATGGTCTCACTACTCTTCAGCAGTACTTGAGGGTCTTGGGCAGCTCAGTGGAACAAGAAAAGGGTGTAACCAGTGCACATCCCCAGCCCTGTAGAATTAAACACAACACCCAAAACTTCATGGGGCAGAGACTAGTGTTCAGTGGCAGAGCCCTTGCCTAGCATGCAAAAGCCCTGGTGTCTTGCTTTGTTTCTCTGTTGTTGTAATAAACACTATGACTGAAACAATTTAGAGAGGGAAAGGATTTGTTTGGCTTACAGGCCATAGTCCATCATGAAGGGATGCCAGGGCATGACCTCAAGGCAGGAATCCAGAGGCAGGAGCTAAAGCAGAGACCACAGGGCAATGCAATTATTGGCTTGCTCATCGTGGCTTGCTTAGCCTGCTATCTTACACTGCTCAGGATCACCTGACCACTGTGGTATCCCACGCATTGGGCTGGCCCCTCCCACATCAATCATTAGCCAGGAAAATGCCCTATAGACTTGCCCACAGCCAATAAGATGGAGGCAATCCCTCAACTGAGATTCCCTTTTCCCAGATGACACCAGCTTGTGCCACTTTAAAAACAACCCTAAGCAGCAACATCTGGCCTCCATCCCAGCACAGACGAAGGAGAAAGAGGAGGAAGACGAAGAGAAAGAAGGGGAGGAGGAATGGGGCAGGAGAGGCAGCTAGGCACCCTGGGGAGGGAGAGATGATGTTGCCTCTGTTTGAAAGGGATATACTCATCTGAGTGAGGCATCCTACAGAACAGACAAAATGCCAAACCCAGCGAGTGGTTTGAACAAGGCCTTACACTTTAAGGTGATGCTTCTCTCTCTCTCTCTCTCTCTCTCTCTCTCTCTCTCTCTCTCTCTCTCTCTCTCTCTGTGTGTGTGTGTGTGTATTAAGAAGGAAGACACCAAAGAGAACCCTGTGATTTGGTATTATTGAAACAGCACCCACACACAGTTAAGTGCAGGAAATACTCAGGTCCAATCTGCACACAGCTTCTGTCTGCTTACTGTACCAAAGGTTCAGTTACAGATGAAACAGTCAGAAAGCTCAGTTGTAGTCAGCAGTCTGCATTGCTAAGACCCAGTGGCATCCCAACAAAAGTCCAGCACGGAGATCCCAAAATTCATACCGAAAGGCAGCATTCATCATGATGTTATTTGGAATAGCCTACATAGGTGAACATCCACAGATGAATGGCTGAAGAAAATGAGGCATGTTCAGGGTCAACTGATGAGTGTGCATGATGGAGTTATAGTCATGAAGAAGAACAAAACGTCACTTTGTGAGCAAAATGGTGGAAGTGGAGATCACATTAAGCAAAATAAGCCTACCCAGAGAGACAGATGCTGCACGTTATCTTTCATATGTGTGGTGTTAACTTCAAAGACGGGGTGGAGGAGACATGATGGGCTGGAGAGGTGGTTGGTGGTTAAGAACTCTGGCTGATTGTACAGAGGATCCAACTTCAGTTCCCGACATACCCATCTGCTGGCTCACAATGGCACTTAACTCTAGTTCGAGGGGATTTGATGCCCTCTTCTGGTCTCCATGTGTATTACATGCATGTGCACAAACCCACACAAAATTGCAAATAAGAATAAAACCTTAGCAGCTTACTTACACAGGCAAAACCTGAAGACAACCCAGAGTTCATTATCAGTTCAGTAAATAAATTTTAGTGTTTAGATTGGAATTTCATTTGACAGCACAGGTGAATACTGGAGGCATTAAAAGTGTACAAGAAGCAGCCTGGCAAGAGAATATTACTGTGCAATGTCGATCATATGACGTTTGAACACAGGCAAAGCTAACCTCTGTGATAGAAGCCAAAATACTGTTACCTTTGGGCCCAGTACTGACTGAGGCTGAAAATGATCTCAGCTTTCACCTGGATCATAGACATGTGGGTTTGCTTATTACTAAAATGTATCAAGTTGTGTTATATCTACTATGAATGAAAACATTTATTTGCAAACATTTAAAAAGTATTTATAAAAAGACATGAAGGTAGAAGGGTACAGAGGGAGGTGTGAGAAGCAGAATTGGATATCATACATACACATAATATTAATAAAAACCACTTTAAAGACCCGAGTAATTAAACAAACCCCCAAAGAAACCCATATTTTATGCACGTTATTTACATCAATGATTTTTTGAAATCCTATTACAATTAGTGTTGTTGTGCGTGTGCATGATGTGTGGAGTGGGTGCATGTGCTGCGGCTTGTCTGTGGAGATCAGAAGATAACATCTTCCCATCTTTATGTGCATCCCCGGGATGGAACTCAGTCTGTCAGGCTTGTGGGGGAGGAAGGCAAACACCTTTACCTGTTAGGTCATCCCAACTGCCCAACGATTAAAACAATCTCCTCTGAGGTAGCTGAGCTTGACGATAACTTGGTGGCTAAAATCGAGTGCCACTTTTGCAGAGGATCTGAATTTGGTTCCCAGCACTCCCACACTGGGTAGCTCACAGCGGCCTATAACTGCACTTCAGGGTATCCTGTGGCTCTAGCCTCTCCAGGCACCTGCACTCAAGTGCACAAATCTCCACCCAGACACACATCCATACACATAGTGAAAACTAACAAGTAGCTTAAAAAAAAAAGTAGAATTGCTAGCTGAGGGGGTTGTGACACACACCTTTAATCCCAGCACTCGGGAGGTATGGGCAGGTAGATCTCTGAGTCCGAGGCCAGCCTGGTCTGCAGAATGAGTTCCAGGACAGCCAAAGTTAGACAGAGAAACCCTGTCTCGAGAAAAACAAAATAAACAAATGAGCAAACAAACAAACAAACAAAAAAAGTAGATCATTAATTCAGTTTTGGAAGAGTGTGACGGAAGGGCTCTCGCCATTTGACTTAACTCACCATAAACATGCAAGAATCAATTCTGTGAGGTATTAGTGTTGGCAGAAGAAAAGACACAGATTAACAGAATGGAGGAGAGTCCAGGAATCCACGGACCATTGGTTTTGGACACAGACACAAAGATAGAAAAGGCAGCTCAGTGGAGAAAAGGCAGGCTGCCAAACAAAAGGTGCCGTGACAACTGGCCTTTTCTCTGCAGATAGACAAGCCTGAAGCCACACTGCCTTTGTTTAGAGATGTGTCAAGCCCTGTAAGGAGGATTTATGTCCAACCTGTGGTGTACTGGGAGGTGGTGAGACCCCCTAGGAGGTAGAGCTGGGATGTGCCCTTGAAGGAGCTCTAGGGGCCTGCAGCCCATTAGTTCCTGGCGAATCAGATCACAATATGGCCAGACGGTGTGGGTGAGCATGAAGCCACAGCGCCCCCATGTGTCACTGAAACCAATACCAAGTGGCTCTGGCCTTTGGAAGACAGATTGGCAGTTTCTGATTTACACATTTCTAGGAGACTCAGCTGTTCGCCGCTCTGCACACATCCAAGCAAATTGACATCTGCACATAAATGTGTGTGTTGTGTATGCTTTCATTCACAGACACCCGAGGCAGAAGCAAGCTGGCATGTTTCAATGTGACGGAAGAGCACTAGAATATTGGGCAGAGAAGACACCTCCCCCCCCAACCCCTTCTTCCAATCAGCCGCATGCAGGAATCTCAGAAGCTCTCTGCACAGTGGAGAAAGCACAAAGGAATGCGTACCAACCGTTTGAACCAATTTTCTTCAGGAGGGAATGAGAGATCAGGTTTGCCAGGGGTGAGAGGCAGGTGGCAAGATGGACCCCCCCAGAGACCCCAGGGCTGCTCTTAGAGCGTCCAGACTATTTGCAATTGGACTGTGTTAGCACACAGCCGCACACCATCAAAACGATCTGTGTGGACTGCAATCATACCTCCATGTGCGTTAGCTTTAAGTGTTAACTTGCCACAACCGAGCATCACCAAGGAAGAGGAGAATCTCAATGAGGGATTGTTTGTATGACACATGGGGGTTGGAAGGCTGGGGCTGTGGGCATTTCTGTGGGTATTAATTAAGCTAATCGGTGCCACACTATAGGTGGCATTGAACTATCTAAGTGTGGTGAAATGGAGCTTAGCACAAGCGAGCGAGCAAGCGAGCACGCCTGCATTCATGTCCCTTTGCTCTTGACTGTGGCTGTGCTGGCTGTGGCCAGCTGTTTGAAGCTGCTGCCTTGACTTTCCTAGTGTCATGGACTCTACACTGAAACTGTAAGCTGAACTAAAACCTCTCTCCCTTAAATCGCTTCTGTCTGGGTAGTCCATCCCCACAACAGAAGTTAAACTAGAACAGCCCAGAAAGTCACACTGATGGAAAGAAATGCAATCTTAGGAAGCTGTCTTCCAAAACACATGCGCACAGAGGGACTGTGGGACAGGTACATATACAGAGGGCCCATGGGATGGATACAAGCTAAATAGCTGGCACTGGAAAAGCCCTGGAGGTCATTCTGCTTCTGGTCAGATCTGACCCAGTCCAGAGCAAATTCTATCCTGGTAGATCTTATGCCCATCTAACCAGCAGGGCCTGGCTTGGGGCCTATATTCCTTGAGAGTGTGGCTCTCTGGATGTGGGGAGAGACCATGGACATTGGGAAGCTAGCAGGCAGGTCTGAGGTGGCTGTCTCAGGGCTTCATGAAATAGTGAATGGGCAAGAGAGAATAGATGTGGCCAGTTGGCAGTTTCAGTCTCTGACACTGAGGCCCCAAGCAAGCACCCAGCAGGACTGCAAGTATAGACTTATGCTGGCCGAGTAAGGGACCTGTCAGCAGGAGCAGCTGGGCATTGGTTTCAGGGGTTCTCCCTCCTGGGCAGAGCAACCCAAGGCCCAGGTTTACAGAAATGGGATGGGTGGTGTCCCGTCCTATTGGAGGTCATGTAAACCCCAAGAAGGCTGGTAGTCCAAGTTCAGCCCCTGATGTCTCATCCTGCTAGCCAGAAAGAAAGGGGCCCAGCGTGGCCTTGAGTGATGTGGATAGGACTGTGAGGCTCAGAAGCAGGATGGGTGAGTGGCAAAGGCCCTTCCTGAACTGCTGAGCCTTCGCCCTGGCCTCAGGAGGGAAGGTAAAGGAGACAAGTAGGTACACGTGCGAAGAACATTTATGAGGCAAAGAACAGAGCAAAGATGACATGAGCATATCTTTCCTGGATGCCCAGTCCTCCAACTGCTTCCAGTGGGATGTTCTTTCTCTCTTTCTATCCCCCTGCTGTGTGTGTGTGTGTGTGTGTGTGTGTGTGTGTGTGTGACTGAGATCAAGATCAACTTCAAGTGTTGCTCTTCAGGCACTGTCTACCTTGTTTCTTTTCAAGTATCTTACTGGCCTAGAACTTCCCAGTCAAGCTGTTGGGCTGCCTTGCCACTGAATCCTAGGGATCCATGTATTTCCATCTTCCTAATGCTAGGATTGTAAGTGTGTGCCACCATGTGCAGCTTAAAAATTTGGCTTCTGGATCCTTAAGCATTCATGACAACGACCTTGCAAACTGAGCCACCTCCCCAGTCCAGAAATTGGGATTCTTACACCTTCAGCATCTTGCAACTCTAGCCAAAAAGGGTGTTCTATGACAGTGCCTTCTGGAATGATGGAAACATCCTGTGAGCAAAATGCCCTGGTCTGGCTGCCACCAGCACACACCAATGCAGGCTGAGGGTGTAGTAGGCAACCCAGGAACTCACTTTAGCACATTTAAATGCCAGGTTAAACAGCCTCAGGTGCCCTGTGTCTGCAAAGGAAACACCTTGCTTTGTACCTGGGACCGTGGGCTCGGATGGAATGCCAGTTTGCAGGTGGGAATGGTCCAGAGTTGCTCCTGAAGAGGTCCCCTTACCCAAAGCTACGTGAAAATTTGACGGGTCCATGTCAAGATGCATGAATTTCCCCAGAACTAGAAAAAGGCACCCTAACACCCAGGTAAACTCTGCTGGCACACAGATGCATAGAAAATCAGCCCTGGCAAGCACGGTCAATTGACTTTTGATAATGGTGTCAGAATGTCTCTGAGAGGGAAGCAGTCTTCTACTAGAGAGGAACAGGAATTGGCCACACACTGAAAGGCGCCGGCGTGTTCTACCTGTCACACATAAATAACAATAAAATAAACCTAAAAATTTTAAATGAACCCTCCCTGGGGCTGAGTGTGATGGGGGGGGTAGCCCACAGCCACCCTGCAGTTGACAGGGTTTCTTTGGTCTTTCCACAGGTTAAATGATTTACTGGGTCTGTCAATCAGTGCTGCTGGCTTGCAGGCCCACTGGGACCACGTACATAGCATTTTTCTGTGGGCTGATTACATATATAGGTACTCAGGCTTTGGCCTGGCATTGTGACCCACAATGCCTGGTGAAGGATGAGAGCCAAGAGCAGAGAGCATCCTGACACTGCTCACGGGGCTTTGGTTGACTGGAGACTGTCCAGCTGTTGAGCCTCCCTCCTCTCTTCCCACAAAGGTGGGATGAGTTATCACTTAAGCCTGCTAGACAGGCCCCGCCTATTCTGGAGGCCTGTATGTCCTTGCTTTTTTTCACACACTTGACAAGGACAGCTGAGGTGAGGTACGGTGCTGAGAGCTACAGGGCGCCAGTGTCAAGGACGAGTCCCAGGTCTGGGGAAATGCAGAGTTTACTTGTCATAAGCCTTTGGCTCAGAAACCCAGGGAGGCCAATTCAATGCCCAGAAGGGGGACGAGCATCTGCCTCCCAGCTGGCTAGTGCCCACGTGTGACACTAATTTTGTCAGGGTCAGGCAATGCACATCCCTGGGGAAGCTACCTGGTGGTGAATGAGGCTGAGTCCCATCTTCCAGACTGCTGTCTCGGGGAACACAGAAAGATAGGTAGACAGTCTGCCTGGAAATCCCTCCTTGCTAGTCCCTCCCTGTTTGCTATATTTCCAGCAGCTGCAGCTCCTTTGTCTCCTGTCTGTTGTGGTACCAGGGAGATGGAGGTAGTCCTGAACAGACCCTGGGTCTGGAGACAGGGCCAAAGAGATGTGGCAGCCACCCACTCCTAGAGTAGCAGGGTCTGGAGAGACAGACGTTGGTGTGACAAGGACAAATGATGGGCCAGCCAGGACTGCTGTCCTCGAAAGGACAGCTCCTGACTCAGCCAAGATGTGACTCTCACCAGATGGAGGTGAAAGATGGAGACAGAGTCGCAGGTCACCCTGGCACCGGGTGGCCTGTGTGTTTCTCTGGCTGGCAGGCTTTGGATGCCCTTGTCCCTGCTCCAGCTTTTCCCTCGAGAAAGTGGGGAGGAAGTGGGCTGGAGTGACCTGTGTGGTCTGACTCATGCAATAGGGGCTCAAAAGCAGTGAGGATTCAAATGGACTGTCTAGGCTTGGGGTACATGAGGCCTGGGGGTGGGACCCTGGCCAAAGAGAAGCAACAAGCTCAATGTTGGGAGTTGGGATTGTCAAGCCCTCCCTGCCCCTCATTCAGATAAGATGCCCCGGCAGCAGCCATCAAACCAACAGCATCCTTCCTAGCAGCCACTAACCTAACTATAGTCACCCTTGCCCCTGGCTTCTGTGGCTCATAGGTCCCCTACTCCAGCCATGACTGTGGCCTCAGTGTAGAAGAGGGCCTTGAGTTGTCCCTCCTCAGCCAGGGACTCTCAGGGGCAGCAGGTGATCTTCTGCTTTTTCTCACTTGAGTACCTGCTGGCCTTGCTTCCCACCCTGTTGTTTCCCTCTCCTCCTTGGCTAAAAACACAGGAGTTCTAGAGGCTTTCCTCAGCCCATTTGCTATTCTTGTCCTAACCTCCTCCTGCCCTCCAAGGCCAGGAGCCGGCCAGAGACAAAGGATGTCGAGGAACTAGGAGCCAAGATCCCTGAGGGACAGTACATGGGGCCCAGTCTCCCAGGCACCAACAGGTGTCTGGATGGGGCCCAGCCTGGGGATAGAGCTCAGACACCCAGGACTGGTGTCTGCAGAGCACAGCAGGTCCCACCTCTCGGGGACAGGGACCCACCTCTGACGCAGAGCCCAGCAGGCTCCTTCACGCACGCCTTGTTTGTGAGGTAGCTTCCTGTGAGAAGATTGGGGCCCAAAGCTAAGGGACATTTTGCTAGTGGGGCTTATGGGCACTGTGCCTGAAGTCCACATGCTGTGTTGATTGTACCAAAACTCTGAGTCCCCAGCTGCCTGCTTGTAGTCCCAGAAACTGGGAGGGGGAGGCAAGAGGATCAGAAGTTCAAAGTCAGCCTAGGCTACATATACGGATTTTGAGACTAGCCTAGGCTACACTAGACTCTCTCAAAAAACAAACACAGGGAACAGGACAGGAGCCTACCACAGAGGGCCTCTGAAAGACTACCCTACAGGGTATCAAAGCAGAGGCTGAGACTCATAGCCAAACTTTGTGCAGAGTGCAGGGAATTTTATGAACGAAGGGGGAGATAGTAAGACCTGCAGGGGACAGGAGCTCCACAAGGAGAGAAAAAAAATCTGGGCCCAGGGGTCTTTTCTAAGACTGATACTCCAACCAAGGACCATTCATGGAGATAACCTAGAACCCCTACACAGATGTAGCCCATGGCAGCTCAGTGTCCAAGTGGGTTCCTTAGTAATGGGAACAGAGACTGTCTCTGACATGAACTCAGTGGCCTGCTCTTTGCTCACCTCCCTCCGTGGGGTTGCAGCCTTACCAGGCCAAAGAGGAAGACAATACAGCCTGTCCTGATGAGACCTGATAGACTAGGCTCAGATGGAAGGGGAGGAGGACCTCCTCTATCAGTCAGTGGACTGGGGGAGGGGCATGGGTGGAGAACAGGGAGGGAGGGGGATGGGGAGGGGGTGAGGGAGGGGGCTATAGTTGGGATACAATGTGAATAAACTGTAATCAATAAAAATAAATTAAAAAGAATACAAAAGCAAGCAAGCAAACAAAAATCTGCACTTCCAATTTATCCATATGCATTGCCACATCGAAACTAGATGATATTCCAGTGACCATCACCATCGCCAACACACAAAACATCTATCTCTCCACACACCCAGCAAACAGCAGATACCTGCAAACATTCAGTTCTTGTGAACACAGTGGGTGGCCGCTGTTATTGCTGCTGTTCAAAGACGGGGAAAGCAAAGCAGAGAAGGCTGCAACAGGTCGTCCGCCTTTGAAGCATCAAGACTGACACCTGAGCCTAGGTCCTGAGAATACAACCTCACCCCACATCCTGCCAAGAGTCTGCTGCCACCTAGCTGACCCAGCCTTGCTCTCTGCCACCTACCCTACATTTGTTTTTTGATGGGCTTCATGCAGGTCCAGTGATAAAGGTCAGAATAGCCTCTACGTCAAACTTGAGACCGCCCGTGTCTTCGTCTTCGTTTTCTGAACTGACCCAACTCCATCCCAGCTACTGATCTCAAGGAAAGCCCAGCTCACAGAATGGAGTACTTCAGCCTGGTGGCCTCTCCCTAGGGCTTCCTTGGGTCCTCGACTGGTCACCAGGTGTCAGGCTTGCACAGGGTTGCAGGGTGGAAGGGTCTGCATTGCCCTGACTGGTCAGCAGATGTCTCAGAGATGCTGAAAGCTCTGAAAGCTCACTACCTAATAGATGGGGAACAGGGTAAGAGCAGAACCCATGAGCCAGAAGGGCCGCTGAAGAGACTATCTGGCAGGTCTCAGTGCACATTGAGACCTGGACCTGCCATCTTGTCACTTGAGAATGTGACCTGGGACACCCTGTGGCTCACTAGAGAGACAAAGAGCCGACAAGGAGGAGTAGGGACAGACAAGAAGTGCAAGACATCTGTCTTCTGGGCTCCCACTGCCCCATACTGGCCCTGCTTGGTCCTCTGTCACCTTGGCTGTACATCCACATAGGAATGGGTAGAACAGCAACTAGTGGACTTGAGAACTTTTTGCCATCCTGTCTAAGGGGAAGACATAGTAAGGACAGCCCAGTGGTACCCAGTCTGGAAATAGACTCTGCCCCAGGGCTAGAGAGGGTCACAAAGTTAGGAAACAGTAATGACTCTACCAGCCAGACAGGGGCACTATAAGGGCAAAAGACACCGTGGCAGTGTGGGCCATAGCACCCCAAATCCTGATAAGACTTTCAAAGCAGTGGACAGCTTAGACCCATAGGACCCCACTGCCTCAGTTTCAGACTCTTGACCATACCTAACTTACCCAGCTCCGTCAGTTTATCTATCGTCCTAGAATGAGTGGCAGCACTGGGCCCTGAACTCTGTCATGGGATTTGGCCTGCAGTTTTAGTGACTTGGTGCTGCAAGCTCCACCAGGCATGGCGCTCAAGCCTTTACAGGGAGCCTGCTGTCCTCCCCCTTGTGCATGTCCTATTCAGGGGCTTCTCTCACTCGCGGATGGGGAGACTGAAGCTCAGGATGGCTTTGAGGTCCTCCAAGGCCACAGAGTCAGGACTGTCTCCAGCTTTAGGTTCCCCACCTCAGGTGCTCAGCTGCCATATTTGCCGAAAAACTGGGCTGGGCTGGGGGTGGGGGTTGGGGGCTGCTCTGGCATGGTGCTCCAAAGACTCCAGAACACAGTGGTCTCTGGGTGGGCAGGACCCTTAGCTGGCCCATGGAAATGATGACAAGGGGTGGAAAGCCCAGTGAGTCTGCAGAGCCTCCGGGAAACAGAGTTCCCTGGTAGATAGGCAAGCAGTTGGAGTGGCTGCTTCTTGCAAGGTGTGTTACATAAAGGCTGGCAGAGAGCAAGCAGTAGTCCTCACCATGGCCCCTCCTGGGCTTTGGCCATGGAAGGCAGCGACCCTGACTTTCCTAGCACCTTGGGAGGATGAGGCCCTATGGCTCCATCCCTGCCTCCATCCTCTTTAACGGGCACCAGAGCCCAGAGCCCACAGCCCCTTTGAGTCTAGAATTACATGGAAGCCCTGTTCCTTTGCAGCCGCAGTGAGGGGGGGGCAAGAACTAATGGCACCTGTTCCTCTCCTGGCAGCTCTCCTGTGACCCCAGCTGAAGGTCTCAGGCCAGCCTTGCTCTGCGCAATGTGCTCTTGGAAACCTTTAGAGCCAGGACAGAGCCCCTCCTTTCTCAGAAGCTGTCCCAAAAGCTGGTACTGCCTCTCCCACACACAATGGGCACTGAGGCATCAGACCAATGGACAATGTGTGTGCGTGGGGTGGGGGAGCAGTGGGTTCCTTCATATCAGGCACAAGGCAGACTTCCCTCCAGGGCAGTGACTTTCAACCTTCCTAAAGCTGCGACCCTTTAATACAGTTCCTCATGTTGTGATGACCGCCACCCCCCAAACCATAAAATTTAGTTGCTACTTCAAAACTAATTTTTCTACTGTTACGAATATATGATAGGCAAACCTCCAAAGGAGTCAAAGCCCACAGGTTGAAGACTGCTACTGTAGGGAGCTTGCACCAGCCAGTGTCCTGGGAGCCCAGGTTTAAAGGCTCTAGCTAGCCCCAGCCAGGGAATGTCAGCCTGCTGACTCCCATTTGGCCCCAGGACCCTGTCTGTACCCAGCATGTTCTTGGCCAGTTCCTGCCATAGGGGGATCTGTCTAAAGGGCACCTCTGTATAGCCCCCAATCTCACCAATTAAGTTAGAAATTTAGACAGGGTGAGCTAAGCTAGAAGTCTTAAGCTAGACAGCCTGGGAGAGGGCTTCCACAGAGGAGGCATAGGGTGTGAGAGCTGCCTACACACCTCTTACCAGCCTGTTGGGGCTTCCCTACCCAGGAGGTGTATGCAGTCCCCTCACCGCTCTACCAGTAGTGCTGGCAGTAGGAGGTGGCAAGAGCCACCTAGACAAGGAAGCAAGGCACTGTTTGTGGGTGCAATGCAGCATCCTGCCCAAGGCACCTCAAGGCTGCTGGAACCAGCTGTCTGCTCTCATCGCGCCTGTTATCCTGTGAGGCTGAGAACTGCCTGGGGGGACAGCAGCCCCCGAGCAGAGGTGCCCCTCCGACTTCTGGGTCAGCTGACCAGATGCAACTCCAGGAAACTTCGAAGTCAGCAGAAAAAAACGCTACAGTAGGGTTCCCAGCCTCCTCCCCACATGGCTCCAGACCCTCGGATTCCCAGAGCATCTCAGCAATGTGGCTTCAGGGATGGGGCAAGGCTGCGCAGGGTGCCGGGTGGGAGTATTGCACACTCACCGTGCAGCATGGCATGAGGGCACAGGGCAGATTTCTCCTCCCGGCTGATGATCCTCAGTTCGCCACGCTCAGCTCTGCTATCTCCAGTGGGTTGGGCCGCCAACGGGGCTGGTCCCGCCTCCAACTAGCCGCTCAGAGCCAATGGCAAGCAGGATCGGACCACCCCTTCTCCAGTGGAGGTTCTTCCAGGCTGGGTGGCAGCCACAGGCAAGTGAGAGGCTGTGTGAGGCACCGCGGGGGCGACCTAGGGCTAAGGAGCTCACTGCAGGGATGCACCCCAGAGACTTACAATTAGTGACCCACAATGGTCCTGTGTGTGGTGTTCGGGGACAGCTGTCCCCTCCAGCTTAGTCCCCTGCAGCCTTCCTCTGGGCACCCAGCCCGACCTGGCTGCAGCAGGAGCTGCCTTGGTGAGATCCGGGCTTACTTAACACCAGGGCTGTCTCTTCTGCGGCTGATTTGAGTAGGGGGCTGCAGGAAGAGGAATGGCTCTTTAACAAACGCCAAAGACCCCCTGACAAGCACGCTAACTCCTCTGATAGTCTTTCTCTTCTAGGCACAAAGCCAGAGGCACAGAGAAGGTGGGTGACCCTCTTCTGTATTCCACGGCTGTTTGCGTTGTGCGGGCACTGGCTCCTCCCAGCACCAAGCCCAACTTCCCCCCCCCCTTGCCTCCTCTCCCTTGCCCTTCCCTCTCCTACCCTGTACAGCTCTTCTTCCTCCTCGGTAGCTCCTCTTTGGGGAGAAGCACTGTGCTTGCCCCAGAAGTGTTCCTTGGGGGTGGTTATGGGGGTGGGGATAGTTGGACAGAAAATTTTAGTGTCTCTCTGCTGTACTTACGATGTCAGCAGAACTGTGCCTTGCCCACCACTGTGGGTATCTGTCTCTGTGTGTTGGTGTGTGGCAAGGACAGGCTTGAATACACGTAGCTCTGCCCCTGGCACAGAATCCTGGACAGTGAACCTCAGGGTGTAGGGGAGAGTGGTCAGGGCCACAGGATTTGGGTAGCACAGTGGCAACCTGGCCGGCTACACTTCAAAGAGGAAACAGGAGGCCTTATAGACTGCCTACTGGCAGAACACAGACTCTCTCTGTGTCTGTTTACTCATCTCGAAGTGACCTTTAAAAAGAGATGAATGAAATTTATTGAACATAAATGTTTAGGAAACACATAAAGATGTATGCCTTCTCTCACCCAACTCTCAGATGCTCCTCCTGGAAGGCATCCTGTTGCCCAGAGCATAGGTATGGGCACTGATTCTTTCAGAGCCTCCCTGGTTTGTCCTGGCCACTGGGGAAGAAACTTCAGGAGATGGGGGTTCAGTAACCCATGTTGTACTAGGGGGTACTATGGGAAAAGGAGGCTGCTTTAAGGACAAGCAGGACATAGTGAGTGGTATGGGATGCTCACTTTGTCCATCTTGGGTGCTCTTGGCTTTCTAGGGCATCCTGAACCCAGTAGCTGGGGCTAGGGTTCCTAGAATTTACGAAGAGGACACCTGCAGATCCCTGCCTGTCCTCTGCTTTGTCTGATGTCAACCTCTGCTTCCTTTCATCTCCGTTCCCTCCCTCTCTTAATCCCTCTTTGGTTTCCCATTTATATCTCTCCCTCCACTTCTTCCTTGCTTATCTTCTCTGATCCCTTCCTTTCCCTTCCCTTCTCTTCCCTTCTCTTCCCTTCCCTTCCCTTTATTCAGTATCGACTGGGCACCTAGCAGGCTTGTGGCCAATTGTGACAGTATCAAGTTAGAAGGATGGCTCCTGACTCCATGATCACTTGAGCTGGCATTTGTCCTTGGCAGACAGTAGGGAGAAGTGGTGATGATGGTGATGAAGAAAGTAATTGTGGTGGTGGTGGTGATGGTGATAACAGCAATGGTGGTGATGAAGAAAGCAATGATGCTGATGCTGATGTTGATGGTGGTAACAGTTTTGATGATGGTGGGGATGCTGCTGATGGTACTGAGGGTGCTCATGGTGACAATAGTGATGATGGTGATGATGACATTGATGTAAGTGGTGATGGTGACAGTGATGAAGGTTGTGAGGTGGCTGCCCTTGGCCAGAGATAGTCCAGCCCTTATGTGAGAAAAAATCTTCGACATATTCCTTTCCTATTTTGTCAGGTCAGTTTATCTAACTTTACCCCATCAAAGTGTGGCATCAATAGAACTCTGGAGCCTATGAGAGCAAGGGGGCAATATTTGGGGTAGGAAATAGCTCCCCAACTCTACTCCAGAGTGGCTGTCAAGAAATTGGACCCCTTCCCTGAGCATACTCTAAGCAGCTCTGTCACATAATAAGGCACTAATGAAGATGGCACCCTGCCAGCCCCTGCTGGCTCTAAGAGGAGGCCCCATCTGTCTGTTTGGCTCTCCTGCCTTTGGTGATACCAGGTCTACCTACCTCCCCACAGGAAGCCGCCAAACATCCTTACTCAGCGTCTCTTAGGTACCTCCTACAGCCAGACTCTTCCAGGCCATTAGCTCTGTCTAGCCACCTGCTTATTTAGAGATAGGGCTGGGGCTATCTCCCCTGAGAGTCTGGCCACTCCTACCTGCCCCTCCCTCTGTCCCAGCTGTGTGTGGTCTCAGCAGGCACGTGGATGTAGAGTAGAAGGTCAGTGAAGGTAGGGGCTCCCCCTATGTCGCTACGGGAAGATAATCATCTATGCTGTGGTGGGACTTCTCTACCAGGTCAGGGCCTCTGGGAAGCTTAGTTTCTTCAGGGCTCACATAGTGGATACTTTGCAGAGCCAAGGTTCTGAACATGGCAGAAGCCGAAGGAGAGGCCCTGGGCTCATCACTGCTGATTGTTAGTTGCGTCAGCTATCTTGACTGGGCCTTGGAGTTTTACCTGTTGAAGCCATGAGGCCAGGATGAGGTAGATCCATAACCTGGCAGGGAATTAAGTGTGGACAGTTTGTTACCCATTAATCATGAAGGACAGTGTGTGGTGGGACACATGTGTAATACCAGCTCTTTGAGGGCTGAGGCAGGAAGAAGTTGGAGGCCATTCTGATCTACATAGGGAATTCAAGGCCAACCAGGGCTACATAGCAAGACTGTATTTGTGGCTATAGACGGCCTGTAAAGCTTTCATCAATTGCAAACACTAAGGGCAACCTGCAACTCAGCTAATCCTCTTCTTGGCGTTCACATGTTTCTTCCAATGTAGGACAATCTCATAGCCAGGAGGAAAAACGTCTTCAGGTGTGCCTTGGGGAAGTACCTTCACAGGTAGCTCTGAATCCTTACAACCTCCAAAGTGTCAGGCAAGGCCTAACACTCCCAATAAACTCCCACTCAGCCCTTTAAACACACCAAACTGTAAAATAGCATTGTTCTTTTCTCCACTTAAAGGAACCCAGAGAGTCCATGTAGTCTCCATGTGTCATTGATCGTCCCTTCCAGGAACTCCAAGGTCTAGCATTTGCTGCACTGGCTGCAACATTTTAAAAAGGCAAATACAGGAGCTAAGAAATTAAGAACACTCACTACTCAAACGTGAGGATCAGAATCTGGAACCCAACATCTATATGGGGCAGCTCACAAACACCTGTAAATCCAGCTTCAGGGCATCTGATATCCTCTCTTGGCCCCTATGGTTGCTGTACCCTGGTATGTAATACACTCACACAGACACAAGTCACACACACACACACACACAAGGCAAAATGAATCTTTAAAGAATTATATATTTTTTTCTGAGGCAGGCTCTCACTCTGTAGCTCTGGCTGTGCCGGAGCTTACTACCTAGACCAGGCTGGTCTTGAACTCACAGAATGCTGCCTGCCTCTGCTTCCCAAGTGCTGGGATTAAAGGTGTGCACCACTACAACCGGGCTAAAATGAAAACTTTAAGGCAAAAATAAACAGGTGAAAAAGAGATGGAAGCTATGCTTTAAAGCCCTCTAATGAGAGCCTCCGGGGTGAAACACATTCTGGTTTTATACAAGTTCACACTGAAGGAAGAAAGAGCAATGCTGATACGGACTTCACAAGGAAAGAAGGGTCCTGGAGCACTGACCTCCAAACACTGGCCACATCTTTATCAGAGTAGCTGTGATGGCCTACAGGAAATTCAGGATGCAGCCTGGAGATGCTCCCATAAAAGAAGGAGTGAGTGGGGATGGCCATCTACCCTCCCCTGAGAGTCTGGCCACTCCTACCTGCCCCTCCCTCTGTCCCAGCTGTGTGTGGTCTCAGCAGGCACGTGGATGTAGAGTAGAAGGTCAGTGAAGGTAGGGGCTCCCCCTATGTCGCTACGGGAAGATAATCATCTATGCTGTGGTGGGACTTCTCAATGACGGAGCTGTTTGGGTGGAGGTCACCCACCTTCTAGAGTTAACCCCGATAAGCTCATCAGGTTGGACCTGTGACACCGTTAGTCTGCCAATGCACTATCTGAGTTGAGTAGCTGTTTGCTCATGACTCCCCGGACACAGTTCACACAGCAGTGGACAGGTGCCAGCCTCCCTTGTGAACATACATGAAACAGCCTGATCAGAACACTAGCATGTTTGACCTGAGCATCTGCCAGATGGATAATAGATCACAATCACATGGAGGCTACCCAAGAAACTAGAGGTCAATGTTGGGAGATGAGTCAGTGTTGTTTGGGCTGGGCTGGAGCTCCGTGGTAGAGTGCTTACCTAGCATGAGCAAAGGGCTGGGTTGGATCCCAAGCACTGCAAAAAAATTAAACACACACACACCAATGCAAGGGCTGGAGAGATGGGTCAACAGATGTACTGGTCTTGCAGAGGGTCAGACTCTGGTTCCCAGCACCCATATCAGAAGCTCACAACTGCTTGTAACTCCAGCCCTAGGGCATCTTGCTTCTTGTTTTGGGCCTTTGTGAGCAGCTGAATTCTCATGTGTACATCACAGTCCCATATACATAATTTAAAACAATAAAAAGCATTTCTTAATAATCAATGTAAACCCACCCTATCAGAGAGTGCCAACTCCTGACACTATGAACGATACTCTGCTAAGCTTGAGGCACGAGCCTGTCAGAGTTGTCCTCTGAGAGGTTCTACCCAGCAGAGCCTCAAAACAGATGCTGAGACTCACAGCCAAACATTGGGCAATGTGCAGGGAATCTTGGGAAATAGTGGGAGGAAAGAGAAAAGGACCTGGAAGTGACAGGAGCTCCACAAGAAAAACAACAGAGCCAACTAACCAGGGCCCAGAGAGGTTTTCTGAGACTGAAGCATCAACCCAGGACCATGCAGGAACTGGACCTAGGTCCCCTAACAAAGATGCAGCAGATTGGCAGCTTAGGTTTCAAGTGGGTCCTCTAGTAAGGGAAGTAGGAACTGCATTGGACATGGACTCACATGCTAGTTTTTAGAATACTTTTGCCTGACAGGACAGGGCACAGGGGAAGAGGACACATTCAGTCTTTATGCAATTTGATGAGCTAGGGTGGATGGGAAAGGGAGAGCCCCTTTTCTGAAGAAAAGGGGGAGGAGTGAGGGGGAAAGAGAGAATGTAGGACTGGGAGGGGAGGAAGGAAGGGACTACAAGGATGTAAAGTGAATAAAATAAATAAATGAGAAAAAAATCAATGTAAACCACCCCAATTGACAAAGGGGAAATACTATGTGATCATCTTAACAGAGGAAGGAAACGACTAGTTAATAGCCTCCAATACACATGTATGTTTGAAATGCTCTTGGAAAACTGGGAGTACATGGAACTTACTAGCCTGATGTGGGAATATGCAAATAAACAAGATGCCTGTGCGGGTGCATACGCAATACTTGCATGCCAGAAGGGGAAGCCAGGTCCCTTGAAACTGGAGTTACAGGCACTTGTGAGCTGCCGTGTAGGGTGCTGGGAATCAAACCCTGGTCCTCTGCAAGAGCAGCAAGTGCTCTCTCCTAATGGCTGGGCCCTTGAATTGTGTTTAGTGGTGAAGGAAAAACATTTTCCTTGTAAGTCCAGCAATGCCTGACTCTTGTGCTTCCATCCTAAAGAAGGCCTCAGCTATGTGATGAAACAGTAGGAAAGGTGGTGTGGGAAGGGGTAGAGAGACCATGATTATTTGCAAACCTCAGGAGTAAATTGAAAGGACAGCTGTTAGGTCAATAGACAAAATCAAGTTACTATTAGCAGCTGGGAAGCAAAAATGAATAGATCATGTCTACACAGCATGGAGAAACCACAAACACCCCAAGGGGAGTTTACAAGATATGTGCCAAGACACCTATATGGAAAGCCACAAAGGATAGCCCGCAGAAACACTAGCTACATCAAGGCAGAGGGCTAGACAGTCATAGGCCAGAAAGCACCATTGTTGGAATGTTAGTTCGGGGCTGGAAGGAGGATTCTGACAGTAAAGTGCTTGCTAAGCAAGCAGGAGGACCGGAGTTCGAATCCTCAGCACCCACATAAGAGGCCGAGTGTGGTGATGCTGTAATTCAAGCACTGTGTAAGCAAACACAGAAGTTCAGCCAAACCAGTGAATCCCAGGGTTAAGAAATAAGACGTAACTCAGGGAGGCAGAGGCAGGCAGATTGATGTGAGTTTGAGGCCAGGCTGGTCTACGAAGGGGGTCCAGGACAGCCAAGCTACACAGAGAAGCCCTGTCTCAAAAAAACAGAAAGAAAGAAAGAAAGAAAGAAAGAAAGAAAGAAAGAAAGAAAGAAAGAAAGAAAGAAAGAAAGAAAGAAAGGAAGGAAGGAAGGAAGAAAGAAAGGAAGGAAGGAAGAAAGGAAGAAAGGAAGGAAGGAAGGAAGGAAGAAAAAGAGAAAGAAAGAATATGGAGCATAATAGAGAAAGAAACTCCTTGGGACAGGAGCTATCGAGGCAGGTCCACACCCCCAGCACCACATCCATGGCCCAGAATGGAGTTGCTGGAATCAGGGAAGCCTGGAAATCTGGCTCCACAGAGAGTAAACCTGAGTTCTCTAGTCTGGTGTCAATTATGATGACATCACTTATGACAGAGACACTCCCAGAACTCATGGCCAACACAGGCAGCTTCCATCAGCTGCATCATTTACTCATTTAACCTTATTCTCCACTGAGTACCTACCCGTCTACCCATCTGTTGGACGGGGTCTTCCTGGTTTCTCCTCCCATCTAGTATGACTGCTGCTTGCTGGCTCTGAGCCCTCAGGAGCACACCTGCTAGTGAGAGATGCGGAACCAAGCAGGCAAAGAGCACACTGGCTCTCAGGTTTGCTGCAGCGGTGTGTATGTGTGGTGCCCAGAGAGGTAAAAAGAGCTGAGAACAGACTCCTGCTGCCCAGAGCTATGGCACTGCAAAGTCAGCAGGCAGCACTTAGGCAGGGACAGCAGCAAGGTGGTGATGTCAGGTCAGGTGGGCAGAGTGCACAGGTCGTCTCTGCCTGGCATGATAGGCGATGGCTTTGGCCTCAAAGATCAGGGCAATCCACCTGCTGCTAAAGCCTGGCTCAGCTGTCCTGGCAAATTTCTGTCTCCTCTGCAGACCTGGCTCCGAGCTGCCAGGTGACTCTCTAGAGGTCATCCAGCTACAGAGGGGTGCCAGAAGGCAGGAGCATAGGCACCCTGTAATGGAGTCAGGTCTGTCCTTCATCTGCCTCAACCTGAGCCAGCCCAAGGACAGTCTTGACACTGTGTGAGCCCCACTAGGGCTGGGATAGACATGGTTCTTGCCTCTATGACTTTCTGGCATCCTCATATCCAGCAGTGGCCTGGGGAGCAGAGACCCTGTGCTCCCCCCCCCCCCATCTGTCCAGACCAAGTCATTTATCCTATGCCCCAGGGCTGTCAGCAGCTGTGATATTCACCTATCACCTCTGGCACACAGATGGACCCTACAGGCCCCAGCAACTGTGACCCTGGGCAAGGAGGATGCAGCTGACCTTGGGTTTGTTCCACGCTTATCCCAGCGGCATGCCTTCTGGGGAGGGGCCACTCTGTTCCTTGGGGTGTAGTGTGAAGTGCATGAAGAACAGGTAGCTCTTCCCTATCCAGCCTCCTCCCCTGGATCCTCCACCCACTCTCCCTGAACCCATGCCGGCCTTTAGTCTGAGGGTCTCATGTCTCCCAGATTCCCTGTTGGAGCCACTTCAGTCTGGAGGGCTCTGTCTCAAGGAGAACAGGGCCATGGGATGTCTACAGCTGCATCCTAAGGACGAACAAAACCATGTAGAGATGGTCCCTTTTGGTTGAGGCTGCAAGCAGTTTTTTTTTCTTCCATTTTTAGGACATTCTTCAAAGTCCCCACAGTGAATAGCACATCACCTTTCAAATGGAGAAACACAACTTTATCTGGCGGTCAGCAGCTTGCTGTACCGGGTCTCACATAGCACGGTGAGAGCTTCTTCACTTTGAATTAAAAAAAAAAAATCAAAATAAATAGCTCAGTTGGTTAAGTGTTTGTTGTGTTAGCCTGGGGACCTGAATACAATCCCCAGGGCCTGTGTGAAAGCCAGGCGTGGTGCCGCATGCTTGCAATCCCAGTGCTGACGGGATGGAGACAGGTGGATCCCGGGAGCTTGCTGGCCAACCAGCCTAGCTTAATCAGCAAGCCCCAGGGCCTAGTGAGAGACTCTGTCTCAAAAACTGTGAGTGGCTCCCGGGGGCCAACAATCCAAGGTGTGCCTTTGGCCTCCATGCACACATGTGTGCACCCACACTCACATCCACATGGGCATCTACACACACACACACACACATACGCATGCACACACACACAAGGGAGGGGCTTCTGAGAGTATCTATCAGAAAGACACATGATTGGAATGTTTTTCACACCAGATGTTTCCGTCTGGCTGGAGAGAGTATTGGCTTATTTTCCTGATGTTTTTGATGAGGTTTGAATGTTGTTCTTTATATTTTTAGTTTATGTGTCTGTGCACATGCAGTACCTATAGAGACCGTCAGAGGATGCCATATCCCCTGAAACAGATGCTTGTGAGCCACCATGTGCCTCTTGGGAACTGAACCCAGGTCCTCTGGAAGAGCAGTCAGTACTCACAACTGCTGGGCCACCTCTCCAGGCCCAGGTCTTGAATGCTTCAAGAATAAACAGTTTATTTTTTAAAGAAACATCATAAAATGTACAAAATAATGTGCACTTTGGAAGTCTTGCTCTCTCATTTCTCGAACCGTAGGTGAATCTGGCTGGCCATGTCTGCAGGAACAGCTTGACTGATCACAATCTTGCAGGAGCCCGGAAATGGGCATGGGATCTGAGTAGGCGCCAGGGGGCGCTCTGATGGCACGGTGAAGGCCCTGGGGGGGGCACCCGAGAGGCAGAAATGGCCAGGAGGCAACAACTTGGGGTGACCCTGGGGACAGGACAGACTGGGTCTGTTTAATGAGGAAACAGCACCACCTCGTGGCCTCCGAGAATAACACCAGGCCAGAGAATTGGGGATCATGAGGTTTTGTGGGGAATGTTGGGGTGAGGGAGGGAGAAAGAATGGTTTAGATGAGACCCTTCAATGGATGCATCCAAAATAAGGCCCCGGTGCCCCCAAGAGCAGAGAATGCTTCCCAGAAGGTTCCAGTCACGTGGCCTATTGATGACAGGAGAAGGCGAAGCTCCTGTTGCCTGGCCCACTGGAGCTGAAGATCAGTTTTCTCAGGGTGGATACTCTAGAGACAGAGGGATGTAGGCCACATGCCTTCACTGTAGCTCTGGTGTCCTCCTTCATGCACCTGCCCTTCTGTCTATCCCTGTCCTTCTTGCTATATCCTGTGCGTGTTCAACATGCAGTCTGGACCCTATCCCTTCTCCCTGCTTGTGAGAGGGAGCCTTGAAGTCCTCAGGACCAGAGGTGGGCCACAGCAAGGGGATGAGCATGACTGGGGATCCCCTGGGCAACTCTGAGAGCAGGGGAGGTGGGCACAGGATGGCCACTCTCTACACTTGGCTCATGGGCAGGGATAGAGCCCCAAGAGTTGACTGGGCCTCCTCCCCCAGAGCCCTGTTTAGGACTACCCTCGGAGGTTCCCTTTTTCCGAGCTGCCTGCCCTTCATGTAGTACAAGAGGGGCTTTGCGCTGCTGTCAATGCAGGCCAGGAGAGTGGCCAACGGCAAGAAGAAGGGGAGAAGGAAGTTTATGACTGGACGCAGGCTCCAGTAGACAACCATGGGCAGGCGACAGAAGAACAGCAGGATGCCGGAGCACTGGGCCAGTTTGCAGAACTTGGGGGGCGGCTGCAAAGAGCAGCAGTTCCCACAGATTAGGATAACCATGGCTGCCCCACAGGCCATGCTCACCAGCACCCCTAGCCAGACAATACTGATCCAGTGGTACTTGAAGCAGACCAGCAGGCTCATCCCGTTGTACAGAAGGCCACAGGCGTTGGCTGGCAGGAGCACGGCCGGCATGGTCAGTGCCCAGATGAGGAGGCAGAGCACAAATGAGGTGTACCTAGGGCGGCAGGTGGGGCTGCAAAACGAGGGGAGCATGTAGGTGAGGCAGCAGTCCGCAGTGAAGGCAGCCAGCAGCCAGAGCCCCACGGCAAACCACAGGAAGATGATGGGGAAGTGCAGCGTGACCTCATGGCCCAACACGATCTCGGCGATAGAGAAGCCAACCTGGCAGGAGAGGAAGAGGAAATCGGCGGCGGCCAGGTGCAGCAGGTAGATGTTGAAGGGGCCCTTCTTGATGTGCAGACCGAGGTGCCAGAGCAGCAGGATGTTGCCCCCCAGCCCTGCCAGACTGACAGTGAGGCTGAGGTAGAAGAGCACGTTGCTGAATGTGCCCCAGATGTTGAATATGGAGAGCATCCTGGCTGGCTTCCGTGGGTGTTCTGGGAGGCTCCTGCAAAGGATGACAGTGTTCACTAACCAGCTGCTGTGTGTGGAAGGCAAGAGCTCATGAGCCTCCAGCTTCCAGACTTAGAAGCTTCTGAGTCTTGATCTTGGCTAGGGCCCCCACCCCCTAATAGCTGCCAGGCTTTGGGGCAGCATTCTCTGCCTTCATATTGGTTAGGCACCCCTTTCTGAGTGAGGCACCCCCTTGTAGAGGCCCACCACATTCAAACAAAGGGGCCACAGGTGGAGGGACTCCCCTTTCTTTTCCATTGTGGTACTGGTATGAGGGCTTTTCCTCAAAGGCTGTGATAGCCTAAGAGGCTCTAGTACCCAAGAGGCTCTGAAGGTGCCTGGTGACTCCAGGACAATCCATTCCGTGCTGGGTGAGGCTTCAGAGGACTTCCCCACACTCTCTATCTGAAGCATTCCCCCCTATCTCTTTATCTCTGCCTCTGTTCTCTATTTCTCTGTGTGTGTGTCCTCTTTTCTTCTCTGTCTGTCTGTCTGTCTGTCTGTCTGTCTCTCTACCTTTCTGCCTCCCCTTTCCTATTGCTGTTCCTTTTCAGCAGACGCTGACCCCAGAGCCTGGGTCCTCATACCTGGCACATCCCCGGACCTTGGTCCTCCTGAAGGGTCCCCAGGGTCCTTCTGAAGGACTGTGGCTAACTCTGAAGCTTTATATCAGAGTCTGAGACCTTGATGATGGGTCCTGAGATTTCTTGGGGAGCTATTAGCAGCAGGAGAATTCCTGGTGCTCAGATGGAGGGGAATCTCAGAGCAGTAACCCTCTTTCCACAGGGCCCATTGGTGGACCTTGTCCAAGGTCCGGGTATGAGAACCCAGGCTCTGGGGACAGGGGCTGCTAGAGAAGAACAGCAATAGCAAAGGATAGGCAGAGAGACAAAGAGACAGAGAGACAGAAACAGACAGACAGACAGAGAGAAGAAAAGAGGACACAGAGAGAGAAATAGAGAATAGAGGCAGAGATAAAGAGATAGGGACAGAGGTGGGGAGACAATGTCAGAGAGGGAGAGAGAGACAGACAGGAGACAGTGACAGAGACTATCATGAGTACTCCGTGTTTTACCCTCATTCCTAGCCTGCAGACCACCCTAAGCTATCTCTGCACTCACTGAGGCCCACCCTCCATCACACCCCGCTTCCTCTCATGGACACAAAACTTCTGCAGTGTACTGAGAAGCACTACCTCCTATCTCCTATCATCCTCCCTGGTATCTCTAGGGAATGGTGGCTCAACCTGTCAGGGTCAGAGTGCAGGTCCTCAGGACCTTGAAATTAGGGACCTTTGACTGGACTGTCACACATCATAGTGGTGAAAGAGGCAAGACCCTTCCCCTCTGTGGTCCCCCAAGGGTGTTAATCCAGATTTCTGTGTGGATTCTGGCTAGATCTGAAAGGGGATGCGGTAGGTGGATTAGAGCATCTTCCTCATCCTTGTTCTCCAATGAATCCAGAGCCGTGAATCCCAAGCCTCAGCCTCCAAAGCTCCCTTATTTGCCTTCCTCATAAGGTCTCTTCCGGAGGACACCAGAGACACCAGAACCGCCCCAACCCCGAGAACCAAGCAGGGAGCAGGGTGATGGAGAGGGTAAGAGAAGGGATGTTTCTTGCTTGGGGGAGCAGGTAGAGAGGAGCAGACTAACCTTCTCACCTGCTGACAGACTGACCGCCTGCTGACAGTGGCTGTCCCCAGCTGGCTCAGTCCACACTTGTCTTGAGCTCCTCCTGGCCCCTAAATCCCCATCCTGTCCTCTGGGGCTGGCTCCTGCCAGTTCCCTAGAAGTGGGAGGGCGTGTCACCTTTTTCACAGGAATCAAAGGAATGAGCTCAAACAGAGCCGTCTGTGTGGGTGGCTCCTCCTCCTCTTCATCTGGGAAAGGAGACCAGAGAGCCTTGCTCACCACCGGTTCTGGAATACTCAATCCCTGACCCTAGGTCCTCAAGACCAAAGAAAGAGATGCCATCTGTAGAGATGGCTCAGTCAGTAAGGTGTTTGCTATGCAAGCATGAAAACTTGGAGTTTGGATCCCAAGCACCTGTGATAAAAGCTGGGCTTGATGGTGTGCACTTGTGACCTCAGTACTGTGAGATGGAGTTCTGAGGACTCCTGGGATTTGCTTTCCAGCTGGCCGGATCAGTCAATATGTTCCTTTAAAGATCTTGTCTTGAAAACATAAGGTATTGGGCCCGTGAGAGGGCTCAGTGGATAAAGGTGTGTGTCACGAAGCCTGAAAACCTAAGTTCAATCCCAGAGATACACACAGAAGGAGAAAAGTGATTCCTAAAAGTTTCCCTCTGATCTGGACACATGTGTTGGCACATTGTATGCACACAAACTTAAAATGTATATAAACCAGGTGTGGTAGCCCACACCCTTAATCCTAGCACT
>CM053762.1:19540890-19653910 GCA_028658305.1 Pachyuromys duprasi
GGCGGGGGGGGGGGGAGAAACAGAGCTAGGACCGCACAGTGAGGTAGAGTGAAGAACTTACGGACAGAGGAAGGTCTAGGGGAGTTGGGCAGCCAAGCATTAAGTGATCAGGATAAAAGCATGCTCTTAGGCCAAAATGTCTCTGGTTTATCTTCATATTCCATCAAGAGCCAGGCGCGCCCTCTAAGTCATCCAGTGCACATGTGCTTTCATAGCTCTGTGTTACGGTTTGCTAAGAAAATAAGCAGGAAAACCCAACTGTAGTGACTCAGACACTCATGGCAGCTGTGGCTCAAGATGGCTGCCATCAGGTCAAGCTATATCCATACTCTGTTCTCTGTGGGATGGGCCCTTACACTACACAATAGCACTGTGTAGCTCCAAATCTCTACAACCTTTTGTTGTACTGGTGGGTTAATCCTTGAGGATTAACATAATTCACACAGTGTGCTGGTGCTGTGAGGTGATCTGCCTGGATTCTTAGAGGAGTCCATAGCAGCAGGAGAGCCTGTGTGTGAATAAAGCAGAGAGCAAGGAGATGGACCGAGGACGAGGACTTGCCACCTGTGGGAGTGTAGGATTGTGAAGAGGTGTTGATCTGGGTTTTCACGTGTGATGCGGGATGATGTCTGGATGTGGAACTGACATTCTGTTTAGATGAGGTATGGCCTGTGGGCTGTCACTAACAAAGGCTGTGTGAATGTGACCAACAGTGTAATGTGTGATCTAACACCTCCAGCCCTGGGCTAGACAGATGGCTCAGGAGTTGAAGATAGTCTCATTGCTCTTCTGGAAGACCTGAGTCCAGTTCCTAGCACTAAGGTTTGGTGTTTGTACCAAGTAAAGAGAGAACAGATGTATCCTGGGTGGTAGAATGGGGATGGTCTTCTCTTATACCCATGTAAACCCCAGTGTGTCCTATTCCGTGTGTTCCGAGGCCACTAGGCTGTTTATTCTGAGGCCATTAGATCCTGTTTGGCATGAGTGTCAAATTGCCAAGACTCAGACCACACAGGAGGTCCCTGAGAGCCTATAGGTCCAGAGAAGCTAAGGTCAGTGTCCTTGCGTGATTAAGCCAGATGTCCCAGCCCCCACCCTGCCACAGCGCTGCCTGCTGACCAGGATACCCATACCTGGAGCCATCCACGAGAAGTCTACTCTAAATCTCTCTGTCCCCTACACCCCACATTCTAAATTACACTTATTTACTTATCTTATTGTTTATTGAGGTCAGGAGACAACTTGAATCAGTTCTCTCTTTCTGCCATATTGGGTTCTGGGGATTGAACTCAGCTTGTCAGGCTTGGTGGCAATATCCACTGAATCGTATTACCAACTCCTTTTGAACAGAACTATCCCTGCATCCTGTAAGCCAAACTTCGGCCATTCATGAGCTCAGCTGTATCTGCTTGACAAAATTATCCCAGACAGACTTGTTGATTTAGACGTGCCCTCATAGAAGGAGGGACTGGGAAGGGTGATGGGAACCTTACCTGAGTATCCAACCACCCCTCACCCACCACCGCCATTTGTATGAGCTTCTGCCCAAACTGCATGTCTTCGGGGTCCAGAGTAGAATAGACAATGGGAGAAGACTTGGGGGAGGGTTTCCATCTGCATAGCTATTAGCCGTGCTGAGTGCAGACCTTCCAGTATGCTTTAGGGTGGCCTATGTTCTGCACACACACCAAATAAACTCGTTGATTCCCCATTGACCTTGGTTGTCATTGGGACATTGGGAGGACAGGGGTAACTGCTTCTTGGTTCCTGTCCACAAGCAGAAAATTCTTGAGACTGTCCCCAAATCTTTTCAACTTTTCCATTGTCCCAGTTGGTTCCAGTGGGGTTTTTGTTGTTATTGTTTGCTTGTTTATTTTGGTTCAGTAGAATTCATGTGGCTTGTTACACAGTGTCCTAGGTGAGTGGTGATCTGTGCCTGGCCTTGTCATCACCATTGGGTAATACTGTGGGAAATGTAAATGAAATGTGCTGGGTTACACGAGACAATATTTCCTCTAAAAATGTGTAAAGAGACCACATGGCAGAAATTCAGATTCTTAAAGGTTCCGCAGTTTTTTAACTCAAGCTTGCATTCTGCTCAAGACTTCTTTCTTCCGGCTTCTCCACTCAATTGCTCAAGTCAGTCAGTCATGTAAGGATGACAAGCTGAATGCTAGCCACTGACAGTGAGGCCCAAGGCTATTTATTAGGAGTAAAAACAAAGTGGGACCCAACTGTGTGTGCTTGCCCCTTCAGCAGGAGTAAAAAGTTTTTGTCTTGCTGAAATGCTTTGGATCGTGTGGTCATTTCCTTGGGACCCCAGACATATTTCTAACAACACTGATATAAGATTTCTGAGGTAGCTTAAAGAGATAGGAGGCAGGAAAAAGACCAGTTTAACCTCAGCAGACAGGAGTGTTCATTTCAAACATGGGAGAGCAGATACAATGGGATAGGGGTGTCCCCCAAGGGGGAAGGGGGCACTTGGGGTATATATAGGAAGTCTGGGGAATGCAGCTGCTGGGGTTATGTGCAAGCCTGCAGTTTCTCCCTCCTGGATTTGCTTGTCCTGAGAAGGTTGTTTTATCTTTGGAAACTGCCTTGTTCTGACTATGAGGGTCAGAATGGGCAAATGAGTTTGGCAATGGCAGTGAAGAGGAAGGAGTTGAAATTTCAACACAGGGCTTTAGTCAGGATCTGGCAGAATTTGTTCAGAGTTTATTCTAATTTATTCTTATCTTTTATCTTAAGAGATAAGGAATGGGTCAGAGAGGATGGGGCCCCACACATATGGCTGGAGTTTGTGGGGAAGCAGCTCCCTGCTGAATATGAGCAGAGGTCTAGAGGTGAGAGAGTTCTGTAGGCACAGTCCAGCCCAGAGTCTGTGAAAGAGGGGGTTCTCTGGTCACTAGGCAAGAAAGTGTTAACTATATCAGCTGTAATGTATCATGCCATTGCCATCGCGCTTTCCTGGAGAAATGTTCGAGAGATAATCAGCAGAGAGCTAAAGACAGATGATTAGAAGGAGGGGAAGAAGGAGAGGGAGAAAGAGGGAGGGGGAGAAGGGGTATAGATGGATAAGCCAGGGAGAGGAAGTGGGTAGAGAGTGACAGTGACTAGTCCTACTTCCAGGAGCTGCACCAAAGTGAGCTAGTACAAAAAGGAAGCCACAGAACATTAAATAAAGGGAACAGGAGGACCAATGCAAAGAATTGTATCTGGTCTGGAGTCAAAGGGATGACCGTTCTATGCAGCCAGTTTCTCCATAGTGTCTAAAAGGTCTTTTTGCATCTATAGAGTAAGACGCATTAAGAGAACTTATGTGGGACATTTTGTTTGGATTTAGGGTAAAGTTCAGCAAGTAAAAGTTAAAAAGACAGGGTAAATTACAAGTGTGGGGATAATAAGGACCAAAGAAGCAGTCAAAGGGGAGGAGCCAGAGTAGGAGGAAACCAAGAGCCCATACATAGGAGGAGGCTTGTGGTTGAAATTTTTGTCTGGTCCCTGTTGAGCAATAACCTCAGGTCATGAGGAATTGAGTCAGGCTGTACTGGGCAATAGCTCTTAGCCATAAATAATGGCCTAACCCCAGCCTGACTATTCCACTCTACCTGCAGAAACTCTATGCTGGTATTGGAAACAGCCCGCCCTGCTCCAAGCCAAACTACAACAAAATAGGTGTAACTTCCTGGTGGCTACATGTGTGTGTGTGTCTTCCTGCCCTCTAAATGCACTCAACCCTCAACCGTTGGAAAGGTTGGGGCCCCTCACTGTTCCAATAAAACAGCCTCAGCCCTTTGAGATCAAGGTTGTCTGCTTCTCTGCCTCAGTTTTCTGATATCTGGTACCAAAACCCAGGACACACTTAGGGTCCTCTGGGCAGAAAGTCTCCCTTCCTCCCTCCACAGGGTCATTCCTCTGGAGCATGGACACTGGTTAAGCTTACTATAGGCTAAACAGCCATCAGTCTGACCTGAGACCTCTAGTCTTTGTGGTCTCTTCCTCCGTGAATAGTGCAAATCCACTGGACAGACCCTCAGCTCTTCAGACTGCATTGGTGTTCTATGTAAACCCAGTTTGAGCCCGGTCCTCTGCTCTCCTGAATCCTCCCCATCCATCTTCTTCCTAGACTCTCTGATCTCCGGGCTGATGGGTCTTTCACCATTTGAGAACTGCCATCCATGTATCCAAACTCTTCGGTCCGACTCAGAGGCGCCCTGCCCAGACCCCTTGATCTCCAGGAGCTTCTCACTCCTTTTCCAGATCACAAAGGCTTGGAGCTTCTGAGAACCTCCCATGTTTAACTCACTTTGTGACTTCCCTAAGTCTTAGCAGGTGGGGATGCCCCTTCCTAACACTCAGGTTCCTTTCATACCTTTCCCTAAACTTGGGGGGACACCTTAGGTAACGGGATAAGATTCTCTGCCAGCCCTGCCTGTCTTTTCAAATTCAAACCAAAAATTTAAAAAGGGGGTGGCTCTCAACGCTATGTCTTAGCGAGGTCCGGACTGCCAAACTCATTCAATTTTCTGCTCAAATATGGCCATAGCACTCCCTTAATGATGGCTGCGACTGGCCCCACCCAATTTTTGTTTTTTGTTTTTGATACAGGGTTTCTCTGTATAACTTTGGCTGTCCTGGACTCTCTTTGTAGTCCAGGCTGGCTTCAAACTCGCAGAGATCTGCCTGCCTCTGCCTCCTCAGGTGTCGGGATTACAGGCATGTGCTACCTCGCTAGCTAGATCCAAGCATATTTATCTCAAAGTTTCCTCCAAAGCCTCTGTCTTGGGTCATGCTGGCCCCTGATTCTGTGACAGGAAGAGGGAGAACAATAAAACAGCCCAGGGGGAAAAACACATTTTGTGCTTAAGAACAGCTGGGAGGTAAACTATTTCCAATAGAAGCTGCTATTGCTTATCTCAAGGTATAAAACCAGCCTACAGGATGCTCATACGTGTATTTTTAAAAAATCTTACAATAATAACTTTAATATCATAATTTTAACAGGGCTCACTCAGTTAAATTCTGTTAGAGAGTGTAAACTTAAAATTAATGGTGATTATGATACAAAAAACCCCTACCTCTACATGTTATACAAGCTTTAAAGTCTGTCTTATGTTTTCTGCAAGGCTTACCTGGAAGATTACAAGGCCCGATGGTCTAATATTATGTACACATGTAGTATTAATTTATTGCGTTACTCTATGTATATCATTTGGAACAAACCTCTTTGTTTTTGTTTTTCTGAGACAGGGTTTCCCTGTGTAGCCTTGGCTGAACTGGACTGGCTTTGTAAACCAGGCTGGCCTGGAACTCACAGAGACCAGCCTGCCTCTGTCTCCAGAGTGCTGGGAATACAGGTGTGCGCCACCACACCTGGTTCCGACCTCCTTTTTTTAAGATGATGTGGCACAGTATCTTCTAAGCTGAGCAATTGGCATCTCCAGAACCCCAACTGCGCCTGCTTAAAATGATTACAGCATAACTTGTTAAATGTTAATATTTCTCTAAGAAAGGAGTTAGGCATGATCACTGGACACTCACCTGAGTATCCAGTCACTCTCAGCTGGTTGTATGCAGTTAGACCCTAAATATTTGAGAACTGAGTTTTGCTTGATTACACAGGCTAAACACTAAAACTGGGAAGGAGATCCCTCAATGTAACAATAAAAAACTATTATATATACTGGGTAAAGGCCCCAAATATTCCCTAAAACCTCCCCTTAGAAAAATTTCTTTCAACAAAAATGTTTCTTATTTGTTACTGTTATATCACAGAGTATTTTCAAATAGGTAAAAGTTAAAATGACCAATGTAACTGTAAACCATGTAAAATGGCTAAATATAAAAATTATAAAATCCTAATTTTATGAGAGTTACTTACTTGTTGTAGGTAATTAAGACATACAAGATCATCCTCCTTATAAATGATCAAATTCTTTATTGTGGTCAGAATTGTGTTTGTAGCCATGCTAAATGTAATTCAGTTACAAGAAGGTAAACTTGGAAGGAGAAACCAATTCCCCATTATATAGTCTTTTGTATATGTTGTCAAAGGCAAGTCCAAAGCAAGTAACTCAAAACAAGTTCAAAGTAAACATTTATTTGATGTACAATAATGTCAAAATTGGGTGTATTTTAAAAATTATTATAAAAAAATTAAATGCTTGAGTGAAATGGTTTAAATTGGCAATACACTTTCATGGCAGAATATTTCCAGGCTCAAGTAGTTCCTTTCCTTTGGGTGACAGGGACACGGTTTCTCTTGCCCATCGGAGGATCTTAGGGTCTACACCCCCATCCTAAATGTCTAAGCCAAACAGAGGAAATAGCAATTATTCTGCCCTTGGTGTCTCCCAGACTGACATGAGTGTTCTGTCAACAGGGGAACCTTGCACCTAACTCTACTACCCAAATGGTATGGGACCCACCTGCTAGTTCAATTGGCCATGCCCTAGGCAATGGCATTTCAGTTCCTCCTAACAAAAGCTGATCCCAGACTCTAACCTTCCACGGTCCCTAATTAAAGACACTTTTATCACCAAACTCATGGCTTTGGGAATTATTCAGAATATCTAAGTTGAAAACTTTGCCAGATAGTCCTACAAAAATGATTCAATGGAAGCCAGGCAGTGGCGGTGTGTGCTTTTAATCCCAGCACTAGGGAGGCAGAGGCAGGTGGATCTCTGAGTTTGAGGCCAGTCTGGTCTACAGAGTGAGTTTCGGGACAGGTAAACCCTGTCTCAACAAAAATCAAAAAACCAAACAAACAAAAAACAAAACAATACAATACAAAAAACTCAATAAGATTCTATTCTCTTTCAAATTGTCAGTTAGATTCTGAATTTAACTGACTTGCAAAGCTTCCAGGGGCTTGTTCCTCATGTAGGAGTCTGATGTGACAGATAATGACAGTTGCCTTAACCTTCTATAGAGCTCAGGTGCGTGTCCCAGCCAATTGTACTGATTGTGTTTAACCTTATTAAAGACTGATGTTAACTTTGTCTCTAATGTTCTTCACAAAGTTGCACGCTTATTACTTCCTGACTTTTGCTCTGTCTCCTTGCTGTCTGTTAACTATTTCCGTTAACAGATATGTTATGGACTCTTCAAGGATGAACTCTCCTCTGAGGTACTCAGAGGAAGAGGGGAGTTCCCAAGGCCAGGGGGAGAGAGAGACAGAGAGACAGAGAGAGACAGAGAGAGACAGAGAGAGAGACAGAGAGAGAGAGAGAGAGAGAGAGAGAGAGAGATCCCACCCTCAGGAATAGGCAGGTGGGGAAACATGCTGTTGATTGACAGGGTCTGACTTGTGAGAGATGGATCCAAATCAATTCCCTGAAGCTTACATGAACTTCTTAAGTTTACGAAAAGAGACGAAAGGTTTAGATATGTTAGCATTACCACTTTTGGAAGGGCAGAGCAGAGCAAGTTGAGGTGTAAGCGATTCATTCACGCAGTGGCAGTAACAATTTGTGAGAATCTGGAAATGAACTGTGCCAGATTTTGGTCATTGATCTGTACTGAGGCCAGGCTGTAGTGAGTCAGTGGAGGAAGAAAGAAAGGATCAAAAACCCGAAACTCCACTGAAGGGAATTTCTATAAGCTCCAAGGGGAAGCTGAGAGAGTGTGTAGGTGGCCCAAACACTGGCTTCAGGAAGCTGCAGGAGGGAGCTGAGAGGGGACCGGGGTTGTGAAAGAGAAGCCTCGCTAGCAAGGAAAGGATCACCATAGGTGGGATCAAAGCTGGAGAGAGAGCCCAGTGGGGCAGCAGGCAGGACTCCAGTTCCCAGGGGGGAGAAACAAGAGAATCCGCAGTGTAGCGGCCTGGGAAGGCACACAGAGAGCAGGTAGAGCAAGAGCAAGCAAGGAAAAGAGTCCCAGACTGCCTGCCTTAGGCCAGACAGGTGGGAACTGAGAGAGACTCCAGGCAGGACTGCAGTTCCTAGGGGGAGGCAAGGGAAAGCTAGAGAGGGAGCAGAGAAAAAGGGAGATGGTGTCTTTCGTAGAGATGCGCAGACACAGCAGGCCACAGCCAAGAGTTGCCTGATGAGTGTCCAGGCAGCTGCCTTGTGAGACTGTAGCTGACTCTAGGAAGTCAGAGAGACACTTACAGCCTAGACAAGGAGAGGAATGCTTAGAAGGAGAGAGAAGTAGCTGAGAAGGCAGACTCTAGAGTTGGGGTTGAATTTGGGCAGAAACAAATGATGCGTACTTAGGAGAGTCAAGTGGGCAGCTTGGTTCAGAGTGAGTGAGTTCCCTTGGAAGGGAATTTCTTTATGCAGCTTCTGGGTTTCAGCAGCAGATGGAAGGAAGGAAGAAAGAAAGGAAGGAAGGAAGGAAGGAAGGAAGGAAGAAAGGAAGGAAGGAAGGAAGGAAGGAAGGAAGGAAGGAAGGAAGGAAGGAAGGAAGGAAGGAAGGAAGGACATGACTGGTCCTGGATATGGTGGAGGAGAACGTTTATTGTCGATAAAAGGGAAGAGCATAATCAGAGGCAGGGACATCTGAGGGAGTCCAGAGCGAACAGGACCAGACTGAAATGGGACATGTGAAGAGAGTGGGGGAAGGGGAGCCAGCATCCAAGAGGACAAGAAACCAAGGGGGTAAAGGGTAAGCAAAAAAAGGTCATGTAACCAAAAATGGCTGGATTATATAAGGAAGGGCATCTGGGGGAAGGGCAGCCCAGACTCTGTGCTGGAGAAGTTTAGGGTAGAGGGTGGGAGATGTCAGCCATACCCGGAACAGGTAGGGAAGGAGGGATGCTGGGAGAACCTGACATCTAGTGACTGCTTTGATATGTTAATGATCACCTCAGTTAGCCATTTGTCCTGGCTTTGAGACCTAACAGCAGCATTGGCTGCTGTTTCAGGTGTCTTGGGTTCATTTCCTACCATCCACATAAGCATCTCAAAACTGTAACTCCAGTCCAAAGAGATCCTGTGTTCTCTTCTGGGCTCTGCAGGCACTGCATGCATGTGGTGCACAGACATACATGCAGACAAAACACACATACATGTAAAATAAAGTAAAAACTAAAAACAAACAGACAAATAAATAAATTTACTGAGGTATAGCTAAGAAAATAGTTGCAGAAATTTAGTCCTTATTGGAAGAAGCAAACAGGTAACAAAACTATCTAAAGAATCTTTTTGTTTCTTTGTTTGTTTCGAGACATGGTTTCTTTGCATGGGCCTGGCTGTCCTGGAACTTGCTCTGTAGACCAGGCTGGCCTCAGTCTTAGAGATCTGTCTGCCTTTGCCTTCTGAGTGCTGGGACTAAAGGTATGTGCCACTGCATCCCATCCATCTAAAGAATCTTTGGCAGGCTTTGTCATAGGTGTTAGCAAGACTGATGATTTTTGTCATTGTTGTTGATCATCATGTGCAAGGCCATTGGTTTGGTGGAGGAGCTTGAAACATTTTTCACTGGCCAGCTTAATTTCAGAATCATCCATGGGTCTTCTCAGTTACAGTGTTGTGGGAAATAGTAAGAATTTATCATCATTATTAGCATAAATTGTGTTTGGTAAAGTGAAATGCAATTGTGCAACTGGTGGGACCATGTGCCAGCATTCTGTAGAAGGAGAAGATGGTTGTAATTATCTATTTGTTAAATCAGACTCTTGCCTGAGGAACAAGCACTTGGCAGCTTTGTAAAGGAAGTCAGTTAAATTCAGTATCTGACTGACAATTTGAAAGAGAAATAAAATCCTATTGAGTCATTTTTATAGTATTGTCTAGCAAAGTTTTCAAAGACACCACTTGAATATTCTGAATAATTACCCAAAACTGTGAGTTTGATGACAAGAGAATCTTTAATCAGAGATCATGGGAGATTAGGGTGTGGACTCTGTAACTAGCTTTGTTAAGAGGAGGAACTGAGGGCTGGAGAGATAGCTCAGAGGTTAAGAGCACTGGCTGTTCTTCCAAAGGACCTGAGTTCAAGTCCCAGCAACCACATGGTGGCTCATAACCATCTATAATGAGGTCTGGTGCCCTCTTCTGGCATGCAGGTGTACATGTAAGCAGAACACTGTATACATAATAAATAAATTAAAAAAGAGAGAGAGAGAAGGAACTGAATGCCAGGGTAAAGGGCATGGCCAGTTGAACTAGCATGTGGGTCCCATACCAGTTGTGTGCTAGCTTACGTATGAGGTTTTCCTGTTCACAGAATGCTCATATGTCAGTCATTGAGTGAAGAGACGTTGAATGCAGCGTATAAATGTTTTTTTTTTTAACCTCTGTGTTGTTGTTTAACCATTTAGGATGTGGGTGTAGAGGCTAAGATCCTCCAGCAGACAAGAGACATGTCCCTGTCATGTGAGACATGAAGAGTCATTCATCTTCATGTAGATAAGAAGGCGATTTTCCTGATCAGGCCTATGAATCTAGAACTGGTCCAGGGCAGAGACAGGAACAGCAGTCTGGCAGGTTTTATTTCCCCATGCTTTTCGGTAGTGAGACTAGCATGAAACTTTCTCTGATGGGAAGGGTACTACTTGGGCCTGGGGATGTCCTGACGTTCAAGTGTACTGTAAAATTCACCCGTTTTACTCAAGTATTCAGTTTTTATATCCCTGTTAAAATTGTTGAGCCTCAAACATTGTGACTTTTAAGTTAAAGCTTTTTCAGTATCAAAATAAACTTTGAACCATAGATACAGTCCATGGAGAGACTGGGAACCTTATTTTCCTGATTCTATTTTAGTGTACGTTCAAAAAAAGTCATAGATTTAAAAAAACTTTTTATTGATTCTTTGTAATTTCCGTATCATGCACCCTGATCCCACTCATCTCCCTGTCTCTTCATATCTGCTCTCTGTCCTTGTAACCTTCCCTTAACCCAAAAGAAAAACAACAACAAAAACCACATCTCATTGTGGAAGCTGTGGTGTGTCACAGTGTGTTGTCACACAGTATACCCTTTTGTCCACACGTGTTCACTTGCAAACGTTCATTGCAGTGAGTCATGGGTCTGGTTTGAGGCCTCTGGCTTCTGTTGCACTATCAGTACTGCATCCTCACCAGACTCCCCTTCGATATCCTGTTGCCCTGTGTCATGGAGATCCTTTAGCTTTGGATCTGCAGGACCAGCCCCTTTGAATGCTGCAGCAGTTCATAGATCGGTTAGATGATGGATGGGCCAACTCAAAGCCCTGGATCTGGGTCTGGGTAGTAGCTGAGTTGGTCAGCCCGTCAGCTGTTCTGCACCCATACCACCAGAGAGAGCTCTCCAACATTGCCCTGGCTAGCTCACCCAGAGCTGTAGCTGACAAGGGGCAAGGTCAGCTCTCCTGCCTCTGGGCTGGCTCACCTACCTCCACGACACCAGGGCCAGTTCCACTGTGCTTGGACAGCACAGACAAGATGTAGGCCCCTCTCTCCAGAGTGCTACAGCCAATGAGGGGCAGGATCAACTCCCCTACACTCATGTCATGAGGGCCAGCTCTCCTGAACCCACACCATCAGAGCCAGCTTTCCCTTGCTGCCCAGGTGAGGGTTGGGGCCATCTCAGCACAGTGCTTGGACATCAACAAGGCCTCAGGCAGCATCCCAGACTGGGGGCATCTGCATGGCCTTTGGTGGTAATTCAGGTCATGGACCCCCGGCTGCAGCAGGACCCCAGACCTAGAGATGGCCCTTGGCAGAAGCCTTGGGGCAGGACATCACCATGGCCTTAGGTGGTCACACAGGCTCCTCATGTAGTTTCACCTTTCTTCACAGTGTACAAACCGCTTGGCTTCACCTTCTCTCCCATCTCTCCACTGTGCACTCCACCTTTCCCATCCCCCATCTCATATTTGCCCATTATAGAGGCACCTGTGGCAGGCTTTTGGGTGTCTTTCTTTAGGCTGCCCAGCCAGTGGGGCTGGAGTGGGCTCTTGGGTCAAATATCATAGTTTTTAATGACTTGGTTTCTCCAGAAAGTTTAACAAAGTTAGAGAGGCTATGAGTGATTAGATACACACCTTTAAGTCAGTTTTGTTAGCATGAACAGGCTACCATAAACTTAGGAACTCCTAAATATTTTGTATTTGTTTTGTTTTTCTCTGTGTAGTCCTGACAATTGTGGAATTGCTCTGTAGACCAGGCTGGCCTTGAACTCTGACATGTGCCTGCCTCTGCCTTCTGAGTATAGAGATTAAAGGCATGAGCTACCATACCCTCTGGAATTTTTTTTTAACCCTGTCTAGCCTTGGCTGTCCTGGAAGTCACTCTGTAGATCCGCTGGCCTCAAACTCACAGAGATTCCCCTGCATCTGCCTTTCCATTGCTGTGATTAAAAGTGTGTACCACCACAACCTGGAATTTCTAAATCTTAATCATCAAACATATATCAACCTTAAGTCCCATTCTCCATAAGTCTTGTATAACTAACTCAGACTTGGTTTTATAACCTTATATTTTACATTTATTTAAACATTTTTCCTCATGCCTACTTACTGTGTCTTTCTATTTTTCTAAAGAAGAGTCGAGTCCAATTCTATACATGGCATGCCTTAGCAAATTAATATTACCTGCCCAGAAACTTTTAAGTAGTAACCTTTTAAAGCTCCGTTTTCTCTGCTTGGAGGTTTACAGCTTTTTAACTTCTTCCCCAGTGATCTTCTGGATCCTGAGATAAAGAAAGTTTGTATTCCAGAGAGAGCTTCTAAGAGTAGAGGTACATTTTTTTTTTTTTAATGAGAACCTAGAAGGGCGACATATTCAGAGAGCCAAACATCTGTAATTACATTTAGCCATTTTAACTTTTATATATGAATTTCAGTTGACTAAAAGAAATGAAACACAAGACGTAAGATTAGCAAATGAGCTAATCATTTGTTGTAAGAAATTTTCCAGAAGGGGAGGTTTTGGGTAATCTGGGGTTCTTACTCCGTTTACACAGCAGTGTCTCTATTGCTGCAGAGGTGGACTCTCACCCCATTTTCAGTCTTTAGCCTGTACATTCTGGTTTGCTTTTTTTTTTTTTCTTGAGGTCTCATACAGATGGGCCTACCTATATACAGCCAGCTGGGAGGAGTGATTGGGTACTCAGGGGATGATCTGATGACTTTGACTACTGTATTAGTCGGTGTCCTATCACTGTAAAGAGACACCATGACGATGAAAATTGTTATGAAAGAAAGCATTTAATCGGGCTGGCTCACAGTTTCAGAGGTTTAGTCCATTATCAGCACGGTGGGGAGAATGGCGGCAGGCGGGTGGACACGATGCTGGAGAAGAAGCTGAGAGTTCTATGTCTGGATCCACAGACAGCAGGAAGCGAGACCTTAGGCTTGGCATGGGCCTTTGAAACTTCAAAGCTCCCTGCCAGTGACACACTTCTTCCAACAAGGTTGAACCTCCTAATCCTTTCAAGTAGAGCCACTCCCTGGTGACCAAGCATTCAAATCTATGAGCCTACGGGGTCGATTTTCTTTCAAAGCACCACATTTGCCTTAAAGCCCAGCTGTGATTATGTTAATCAGGCATATCTGGAGTCATTATTAAGAGATTTTAGGCAGAGGGCCATTTTTATTCACAACCATTTTACGTGTCTGCAAACGGAGGCAGACAACCTGAAAGGCCTAACAAGTATTTTTCTCTTATGAAGGTATCAAGCTTATCAGGTTATCAGGTAACCTGGAGGCCGTCAAACAGAAAACTATAAAAATAGGAGCAAGAGTATCCAGGCTTGGTAAGGTATAAACAAAGGCAGACCACAGATCAGTTTCCCTTCTTGGCCACACAGCCAATCGGCTTTTTCTGCACAGAAAAATTTGCCCTGCATCCTGTGGCCATTCTGAGGTGAGGTCCTGTACTCACTGGCTGCCAAGTCTGCTAGGATACCTGGGGCCTGGGGAAGGGATAGACAAGTAGGAGGGGCTTCTCTATTTACATTTTGAAGTTCCCATTGTGTGGCTCTTGCAGCTACCATTCACCCTTTGGTGGTGACAGGCTGTCTGATTTTATGGCCCATTTCCCACAGGCTGGAGGAGCCCTTGGGGAGAAGGGAAGACAAGAGTTAAATATAATCTGGACATGGTTGCAAGTGAGAGCCATGTGGCAGGGGTGAGAATGATAGGATGAGCTGGGGTGTTATATGGAGGAGGAGCCTTGGACTATTCTCTTTTCCATCTTATGAAGTTATCTAGATCAATTTGGAAATTAAAATTGAAAGTTTTAAAATTTGGGCCAGCAATGGCCATTGTCCAGTGTGTATTGAGGCCAGATTGGAACCAAGAGCTGAATGAGTGTGGCTGGTCTGAGGTCTCCCAAAAATGGAGCCTTTTAAAATTAGTCTGCAAGCAAGTGTGCCCTTTGACACAGACAATTTGGAGCCCGTGGTAGTTGTGGAACCAAGGTAAAAGCAGGCGTTAAATCTAGCCATGTGGAACATTCCCTGAGTATCAGATTGCCCAAATGTACCTGGAAGGTAAGAGGGGTGTCCCTAAACTTGTTACCTTCCAGGAGTCAAGAGACCACAGGGCCAGTGGAAGCTTCTAGAACTCCCCCTGCCCAGTGAGCCTTGCTGACTTGTGCAGAGTTTCCAGAACTCTTGACTGAGCAAGGCTCATTTGGGGCCAGGCTCCTGGAGCCTTCAACAAGGGGAGTCTCAAGAGATGACAGAGGAGGCCCCCATGAGTCTCCAAAGACCTCACTTGGGTGCCTTCAAGTTAGGTCCTGTGGGTTAGCTTGTTGGATGTGTGGTTTGGTCAAATGAAAAATTGCTTCTTATTAGACTAAGTAAAAGTGAAATGGAGAGATATGGGAGGAGAGAAATATTTGATTGTTTCATAAGTAAAGGTGAGGTGATGGTGGACAGAAGTTCTTGAGAGTGATGGATGGGCTTGAATGGACTCAGCAAAGGTGACAGATGGTTGTGGTCAACAGAGCTAGAGCCATCAGTGGCCTTTAGAAGTTCAGGGTCACTGGGAAGGACCTGAGGTCTGGAAAAGATAGAGAAAGGTGGGAGGAGGGAGAAAGGTTAAGTGATAGAAAGAGACAGATGGTCCTCACACTGGGTCTGCATAGAACACTAATAAAGCCCCCTGAGCCAGAGCCCCCATCAAGGGGGCTTACACCTCTCATGGAGGCAGAGGCCATTAAGACCAGAAGCCTCAGGTAGACTGGTGGCTGTTTAACTTACATAGTGAGGTTAGTGGGCCTCTGTGCTCCCAAGAGAAGAGTTCCTAGGACAATTCCAAAGACAGTAAGAAAGTTAAATGGTCCTAGAAAGAGAGCTTGGAGCAGCTTACTGTTGGCAGGGGCCCCGGATGTTCTCTCAAGTTCAGCACCAAATGTTAGATTTCTTAGACAGGGGGCAGAAAGGAGACCCATTTAACCTCAGCAGAAAGGAATGTTTATTTTAAACATGAGGGAATAGACACATTGGGAAAGGGTGTCTGTCAAAGCAGAAGGGGGTACTCCGGGTTTATAGAGGAGGCTTGGGGAATGAAGCTGCCGGGGCTACGTGCAAGCCTGCAGCTTCTCCCTCCCAGAGTTCTTTGTTGTTTATCTTTAGAAACTGCCTTGTCCTGGCTATCAGGATGAGGGTCATAATGGGCAAATGAGTTTGGCAATGGCACTGAAGGGGTAGGAGTTGAAGTTTCAACATAGGGCTTTAGTCAGGGTCTGGTAGAATTTGTTCAAGGTTTATTCCAACAACTGACATCAGCTAGTGCTTAGGGTGTTTTGTTTCTGCAGAGCCTCTGACTCACACTTATTTATCTAGAATTTTCCAATCTTGTCCTCAGAGAGGAGACATCCAATGAAGTGGTTCAGACATCTGGAAAGAAGGAGCCATTTACACACTCAAGTGCGCACAGAGATGTGCACACTGCAGGAAATGCTGGGTACCATAAGCAGCCTTCAGTGAAGGAGACGATAGGATCAACAGGAGTGCCAAACTACCTGTGTCAATACACACTCAGGACTGCTCACTGAAGATGATACTAGTGACAGTGTCTCTGCTGGACGGCAGGGCTACTGCAGCTAGGCTACCATGATGGGGCATGCTGCATGTGCTACCCTGCAGAACATGTCTGTGAACAAGCTCTAAAATTAGCATGACAGATCGGCAGGCTACTGCAGAATCCTGTAGTTGTGTTGTGTGTGTGCACTGTATGTGTGCACCCTGTAAGTGTGTGTACACACACTCGTGTGAAAGCTGGAGGTTGATGTTGGGTGTCTTCCTCAATCACTCCACCCTATTCTTTGGAGACAGATCACCGACTGAGCTTGGAGTTCACTGCTTTGGTAGGTTCACTGGCAGATGCCACTGTCAAGGCTATGGTCCGGTCTATAAGGGCATGAGTTCTTCAGACCTAGTGGGCCCAGCCTTTTGACACTGCAACATGATGCTATCACCTACGAAGTTCATGAATCCTGCCCCTGAGATACTAAAGAATGCAAACAAGAACAAAAACAAAAACAAAAACAAGGGGCTAGAGAGATGGCTCAGTGGTTAAGAGCAGTGGTTGCTCTTCCAGAGGACCTGGGTTCGGTTCCCAGCACCCACACGGAAGCTCACAAACTATTTGTAACTCCAAAGCTGACACTCTCACACAGACATACACGCAGGCAAAACACCAGTGTACATAAAATAAAATAAATTATTAAAAAAACAAAAGCAAAAGCAACACACAAAACATAAGTCCTCAAGGGTTGGTAAGCTCATTACCTGGTGCTTCGTTTCTTGCTAGAGACTATCATTGACTTTACTCCTTGGACCTCACATTTATGCAGCCTGCTCTTTCACTGACAGCACCATGGCCCTGCTTCCCCAGTCTGCTTTCCATGGTGTAACTAAAGAGAGAGGAGTGTGGCCCCCAGGCTGCTGCCCTTCCACTGTGCCTTCAGTATCGAGGTTGCCTTTCTGCCCTCTTCCCAGGTGTCCAGATCATGACATCCAATTTGTCCCTGAGCTAACAGCAGGCACCTGTCTTATCTTCCCATCCTCTGCCTCAAAAGCTGCAAGCTCGGGCTGGTAACGTGGAGCTATGGTTCCCCTATTCTCAGGCAGGTTCAAGGATAAAAGGGAATGCTTATCTTTTTCAAGCTATAACTCTTAGCTTTTCACTCTCATCCTTAGACAGCTGGGCGTCGACGGCCACACAATGGTCACCCCACTTCTGAGGCTTCTTGCCTTCTTTACTGCTGTGGGTGAGTGGCATTCAAACAGCCAACCACACCTGGTAATTCCAGGGCATCCCTGTATTCACACATAGGCCAAAAGCACTTAGTATGTACCCCAGTTTTCCCTGCTTGGGGTTAAATGGCCTGCTAGGGGCTTTGCCCACTCTGCTTCCCTTCCCTGGCTGCTTCCTCAACCTCCTTATTGGTTCTCCAAATTTGTGTGTGTGTGTGGGCAGGGGGGGGGGAGAGAATGGACCAGCTTAATCCTAATGTCTGAGGACCTGCCTGAAATGCCATGAGGACCAGAAAGCAAGACGGCTAGGCCCAGTATCATACAGCAAACAGTTTATTGAAGAGTTGTTAGAAGTGAGGGCCTGCAAGCTCCGTAGCCAGAACCATTGGATCCCCATACTCGGGATCAGCCTGGAGATGCTCTGTATCCAGCAAGGGCTGTACCAATATTCCAGGCTGCTGCATGGGTGTAGACCCTGGTGTCCTTCAGTGTGCTACAGAGGAACATGTCAATCTGGAGTTTCCCTGCACAGGCCAGGAAGTGGCTGCTGGCCTAACCTTTCTGGCTGTGTGACCTTGAGAGAGTGACCTAACATCTCTCCCTCCACCTTCCCATCTCATTGGACTAATCTCCCATTGGCAGCCGTGTCCTGTGCTTGACTTTCTTCCCTTTGAAGGTTTTATTTTATTATATATTCATACATTTGCATCGATGTCTGTTACCACACATGTACCTGATACCCTTATAGCCCAGAAGAAAGCAGGTAGCCTGGAACTAGAGCTACAGATGCTTGTGAGCCGCCATGTGGGTGCTAGGAATCAAACCCAGGTCCTCTGGAAGAGCAATCCATGTTCTTAACCACTGAGCCATCTCTCCAGATCATTGTGCTTGACTTTCAAATGCAAAGTGTGTGTGGCTTGGATCTCAGGCAGCCCTGTGACCCCTTATTCCATCCCAGTGGCCTGCCACTGTCCTGGTGGCTAAACCTCATTCAAGTACCTCCAGACTTTATCCCATCAGCCTGTGTTTAACATCATCGCTGGGTCACTTCTCCTGTCTCTGGCTGATGCACACAATACACAAGTGGTCTGATGCAGTTTCCCAAGGCTATTTTGGGACCCTAGAAACTGCAGCTTCTGCTCCAACCTTAACACTCTAAAGTGAGTCAGGGGGCAGAAGATGTATGGGTGAGAGATGGTACTTTGATTTTCATGGGAAAGAATGAGTGGAGAATGTCAGGGCCTTGGGTACAAGGGCTGTCCCTGACTGGTTGGCTCCTGCCTTGGGGCCTGATGGTGGTCACAGGAGGATACGAACTCTATAAAGAAGAAAAAGTATGGGATCTACATCCAGGCCTGTAGCTGGAACCATGAACCGGTGCATAATAGTCTCTAGGAGCTAGCTTGCCCTGGGAAGGGTATCATTCAGTGTCAGAGAGACCTCAGGTACCAGGGCAGCATGAAGACACAATAGGGGCAGGGACACAGAGGTGCTGAGACGGAGAGGTGGCTGAGGCTGAGTGAGATCTTCCTACCCCCCCGCCCCTTCCTCTGGGCTGAGGTCCTGCATGGCTCATTGGAAGGGGCCATTTCTTCTCATCACCAGGGTGGTCCTCTCCCTCTCTGGAATCCCATGAAGGTTATGTGACATCACACCTGTGGCTGTGTGACCTGAGGGTGTCACTAACAGACCCCCCCCCCCCGTCCATGTTTTAGCACAGACTCATTCAAAGAACCAGGGCTGATGTGTTTTAGTGACTACATGTTAAACGATGTGGAAGCATGGGAGCCAGTGGGATCCCATCACCTCAGGTGCTCACATGGTCTCTCTGGAGCTGGCCCTGCAGGCACCAGAGGAGCTGGACCCTGGATCAGAGCGGGAAGGAACCATGAAACACACAGCCCTGGAAACAACAGGAGACAGAGGCCAGGGGAAGGCTAGGACTTGACAGCACTTTCTGACCTCTGAGATGAAGAGATAGGCAAGACCTGAGCTAGTAAGGCCCTCACAGATCTTGGGAGAAAGACTGTTTTTTTATTAGCATGCAACAGGGTGGAGAGGACAGTGGGTGTTGTTCCAGGCCTCTGGCCACTAGGCTGCTGTCCTTGCTCAGTCTATGTTTTTATCAACATAAGCTGGGCTCCTCCATGCTCCCTGTGGGTCATGGGAGGGACCAGGCTTACAGTGGCTCCCAAGAATGTCTGGATGACCCAGTGGTGACATCTCAGTGATGATGCCCTGTTTCTGAGAAATGTGTACCCCAGAGCAGCTCTTGTTTTCCAGGATTCTGAGGTAGGTAGGCCATGGTAGATACTAGCTAATTCTCCTAGAACCTGGGCCTCTCAAGGTCTGACTTTTCCTGGAGACCCCAGGGAAGGGCAACTTGGAGAACCCGGCTTCAGGGTCACACTAGGCGGAGGTGGCATTGAAGATGGCTGGGGTTCCTTTGTGGGACCTTGTTGCTCTGAGAGCAGAAGGAGATATGTGGTCAGGATGGTGGCTGGCTGCAAAGACAGGATTGTCTCTTGGACCACAGGGAGAGGACTGAGCAGGCAGACCTGGGCCCAGTGAACAGCCAACCAATCCAGGCTATTGGGACACACACGGACACACACTCACACCAACAGGGTTGGTAGAGTGGGTTGTTTCCATGGTGATCTCAGAGAAGGATGCATATGCATTTGGGGATTTTTGGGAAAGAGTCCTCTACTCATGAAGTCCAGTGGAAAAGAATTCTGAGATATCCCAAATCCATCTTCGAGGAAGGGTGTACCCTGAGGGCCCCTGATCTGTTTGTACCCAAGCTTGGCCAAGGAGTATGAGAGGGTGGGAGGCATGGGCACCCAAAGTGGGCTATGACACTCCAGCCAACCCCGGCCCAGCAAGGCAGACGCTGTATGTGCACTAGTTTGCTTTTTGTTGCTGTGATGAATGACATGCAAAAAAAAAAATAAATTGGGGTGGGAGAGCTTTATTTGGCTTACACTTCCAGGTCACAGTTCATCTCAGAGGGCAATCAGGGCAGGGGCTCAAACAGAAGCCGAGTCAGGAAGCACTGAAGAAAGCCACTTACTGACTTGACCCTAGGCTCATGCTTAGCTAGTTTTATATACAGCTCAGGCTCATGTGCTCACAGTGGCCTGGGCTCTCCCACATGTATTAGCAATCAAGAGAATGCCCACAGGCCAACCTGATCAAAACATTCCCCTAAAGGAGACTCCCTCAGAAAGCTCTGGACTGCGTCAAGTGGACATCTGAAGCTAACTAGGAGAGTAGTAGAGGGTCTGTACCTTGTTCTGGGTTGTCTCAAGCAGACACAGGCCTTTCTGAACCTCAGGGTCTCACTGAAGAGTGGAAGAGCCTTCCAGCATCACTGACAGGACACTGGGCTAATGCACAGTTGGGTAAACACCTGTAAGGCTGGCATGGGCTTTCCCCAAGGGAGAAGTGGGTAGCCAGAGGCCAACAATTGGACTTATGGACAGGCTACTTCCCTTCCTGCTCTCAGTTCCCCAAAGCTGAGGAACTGAAGTTGAGACTCCTGTTCTGGAGGCGGACAGACGGCCACACTGGCTCCTAAGCTCCAATGTGGAGGAGGGGAGGTCCTCGTGTGGGATGGAAGGGACTCCTCTGAAAGAGGAGGAGCAGCACCTCAAGCTCCTAGCCTCCTGGGGTCTCTGGGATCTCTCCTGGGACCTGCCAGAGAATCAGAGGTGAAGGCCTCATGCCACAGGATGCATCCCAACACAACTGGAGTGGAGTGGGGAGAGCGAGTTGCCAATTCCAGGACACCACTCAGGCTTCTTCTGTTCTCGTCCAGCCTCAGGGACACATCTACTTACGACAGAGACCAAATGTCCCTCTATCTGTTTGCCTGGTCCAACTCAGAATTACACCCACACAGATGTCAAAGGAGGCCAGCACGTCATGGACGTGGGCTTAGTGTTGATGATGTAATAAAATCCTCTTGGGACTTGCTGGACACAACTCCAAACACTGACTTTATTCAATGAGGAAGTAGAAATGTAAGGGTTCAGTTAGCGCAATGATACATGGGTGGTAGCAAGGTGGCTACCCAAGCCCTCGTCCTCAGCCATCTGTGCCAGGATTACTGGTCTCTCATTCATCTCTTTGCCCCTGGCCAGGCAGGAGCTCAGCCACTCCTCTGGTATGCAGCCAGGCTGCTTCCTCAGAGGAACCCTACTAGGTAGGTAGGTCCTGTCCAGGATGGAGGGTGAGGCAGGAACTGTCCAGGTGCTGAAGCCTTGGGTGTCCTGCTGGGTAGAGGTGCTTTGAGTGTAGGCAGAGCGGAGAGGGCTTGCTGCCCACTCAGAGAACCTTACTTTGAGATTCAGACCCAGGAGCCACCAGCTTTTATGGAGCATTGGGTGAGGTCTGTATCATCCAGTGGTCTCTTTCCCCTCTGTGCTTTTATGGGTCCTCTAAAGCTTAAGATGACCTTGAACTCTATTTTCAGTGTGTGTGTATGAGAGAGAGCATGTATGAACATGTATGTATGTATTCCACATGAGTACAGTGCCTGCAGAAGCCAGAAGAGGGAGATCCCTGGAACTAGAGTTACAGATGTAGCCCAGGCAGGACCTGGTTTTACAGTTCTGCTATGGCCTCTCAAGCAGCTAGCATGGCAGGCCTGTGACAGCTCTGCTCTTGGTCCCTAACAGAAGCCAGGCAGGCTTTGCTCTCTGGCTGCAATGTGAGGTCAGGAGGATGCCTTCTGCTATCGTTTGGCCACTGAGGCCTTCCAAGCCACTTATTCCCCCTACCTAACTGAACGTCCAATTTCAGTGTCATTTATTCCACACTAAAGGGAGGAGCATGGGGCACTGAGAAAAATCACCCCACACTCTATAGCTAGGAGGATGCTTGTGGTGGAGAGTCAGTTGCCCACCACCATGACTAACCTGTCTCATGCCTGACCTCTCTCCTTGCTGTAGCCATGGGGGAAGGGTAGCTGTGGAAGCAGCCGTCATGAGACAGTCCTGGAGTTCGGCCTAATGTGCACAATCCCAGGCCCTCTACAGAAACATCCCTCTCTGTCTGCCCTTTCCCAGCAGCCTCTCAGGGGTCACATGACTGGCTCATGATCAAAGATGTCCCTCCGGGGTCTTACTAATGGAGCTCTGATGCCAGCTCTTACCTACATCAGGCAGCAACTCTGGTCCCCATGGGCTGGAGCTGCTCATGTGACCCACTGGTCTTAGACAGTCATGTCCACAAGTCCCCCTTGGGAGGCCTCTCTCACAGCCCCCAGCTCAGCCTCATCCCCCAGTGCCCGCTGGAGCACCAGCCGGAGGGGTTCCTGCAACCTCTGGCCAGGGGTGCTGCCCAAGAAAAAGTAGATAGCAGGCTTGGCTGAACTGTACACGCTGGCCATGAAGAAGCTGAAGTGGTAGAAGTAGAGGGGGGTGTGCCAAGACAGGTTCTTGGACAGCCAGAAAATGCCAAAGGGCAGACCGCAGAAGAGGAAGAGGAGGGTAGCCAGTAAGACGAGGGTGGAAAAGCCCCGGGGCTGGTGCCTTTCTGGACCACGCTCCACCCGCAGCAGCAGGAGCAGGCTGGTCACACACATGGTACAGCACAGGGCAGCCAGGAGGACTGCCACCACCAGCCACAGCATCCCACACAGGTGGTAGCTGGGTGCTCCGAAGAACTGGGTGCAGGCGCCGCTCAGCAGCAGGTCCAGGAGCAAGCAGAGCACCCAGATGAGGGCGCACACACAGGTGGTCAGGTAGCGTGGGCGGCGGCACAGGTACCAGGCCGGGAAGAGGGTGGCCAGGCACTGCTCCGTGCTGATGGCCACCAGAAGGCTCAGGCCCACAATGTAGCAGAAGAAGCGAAGCATGATTAGGCTGATGTGTATGAATTCTGGGAAGTTCAGCTGGTCTCGCAGCAGCTCGGGGATGATGGCCACCATGTGGCAGCAGAGGAAGATGAGGTCAGCGCAGGCCACATCCAAGAGATAGATGGAGAAGGGGTTCCTGTAGACATTCTGGCTGAGAAGCCAGAGGGCTACTCCGTTGCCCAGCAGCCCACCCAGGCTGAGGAGCTCGGTGAGGGACAGGATGGTCAGGTTGAACGCCATGTCTTCCTGGGTGCTGGGAGACTGCGTGTGCACCCTCAGCGACATTGTGGGGTGAAGGTGACTGCAGCAGAGGCTGTGGCAGTCTGTGATGCGTTTTCTCCCTCTCTGGATACCCCTGAAACCATAAGGACACAAGCTCAGACTCCTGCCCACGTCTGAGGACCTAGGTAGCCGGAGAACAGTGGGTGACACTCACAGGAGGAAGTGCCAACCTTTCACTTATGTCTCATTTTATCTAGCCATACCTTCCCCCACTCCCCGTCTAAGGCATGAGGTGGAAAGGTTTCCGTCAGTCTTTCAAAGAACCCTCCACCCTAGGGGCCTACTAAGATTGTGCGCTCTGTGCTTTCCCTGGAGAGGCTGACTGGTCTGGAACACGGTTGGGGGGTAGGGAGAGAGGAGGAGGGGTTCAAACCTGATGTCTCCCTTTGCACAGGGAGCATAGGACTTGGAGGGGTGACTCTGGAGGATGAAGAGGTTCCCTTGGATTTGTTATCAGCATAAAAAGGTCTTAAGTCAGCCCAGGCATGGTGGTACACACCTGTAATGCCAGCACTCAGGGAGGCAGAGGCAGGCAGACTGCTGTGACTCTGAGGCCAGCCTGGTCTACAGAGCGAGTCCAGGACAGCCAGGGCTACACAGAGAAACCCTGTCTCAAAAAACAAATGGAACAAAACAACAACAGAAAGCTCTTTAGTCTTCTAGGCCTTTCTAGAGCATTTCATGAGGGTGTGTTGCCAGTGGGCTCTGGACTTTCTTAGCTGGCCACCATACCTTGTGGGCAAGGTAGCTCCAGCAACCTTCTCTTCTCTGCTCGGCCATGTGCCCACAGTTTGTGAGGCAACCCAGCCCTTTAGGGACTAAGGAAGCCTCTCCTTTTTACATGTCACTCACTTGTCCCTTTCCTTCCCTGAGGGGGAAGAGGCACCTGTTTGCAGGTGATGCCAGGGAGGGCCCTCACCTCCTTTCCTCCCTCGCCTGAGACAGTGGCTCACTGTATGCTAAAGGGTGGGGCTGGGGTGGGTGGGGCTGGAGAGGCAGTGCAGTCTTCACTCAACATAGCTGGGGCTGTGCCACTGAGGCAGCTAAACGCCACACCTCACTGGAGACCTCAGAAAGACACGCACATCTACCAGCGTGAGTCCCTGTCTCTCCCCCCACCTGAGGTCTCCTGTCTTGTCCCAGTGCCTATGGTCATGTGTACCATCCTTCCACCTGTGTTATCTGTCCCCATCACTGTCTTCAGCTTTTCCTTGTGCTTTGGAGAGATAAGACAGGGCCTTTTTCTCCCCAGAGACTGGCTGGAGTCTTCCTCCTGCCTTGGTGTGGCTGGTCCTCTGGTCTCCATTGGAAACTGGGTGTCAAGAGATTAAGGGCTCCTTTCCTGACTTTGGGTTCCATCCCAGCTCCCAAGGCCTTGGGAACGCCTGATGGGCAACAGGCAGAAGAATGGGGGGTGGGGGGTATAGGGAGGTGAGCGGAGTCTAGGTGGCAAAACTGGGTTCTGTGAAGCACCATCACCCCATGTTAACCATCTGGGTGGTTCCTGAGCCTACACTTGACAGGGAAAACACAGACCAAGAACCCATGTATCCCTATACCTACTGGTGGGATGAGCCAGTGTCCCCATACCTAAGAAGTCTGGATAGGGTGCCTTGGGGAAGGGGGAACTCTCAGAGGTGGGGCCCCTGGCACAGACCCCTCTCAGCTACTCGGTTCCACACACCCATGCACTGAGCTGCTTCCGGGACCCCAGGGAGGCTCTGGCTCTGAATGAGGGGGAAGTTTTCCCAGCCTTGAGACTCTCACACAAGGCTCTACAACCTCTCTCCTTTTCTGGGCTGGCTTTCTTACTTACCTCTGTACCTGAAGATGTCTGTCTGTATGCCAAGGGCCTCAGGGCCAGTTAGGGATGAGAGCCAGGGAGGACAGAGCCCTGCATACACCAGGGGAAGCTTGGAAAGAAGGGAAGAGGAGAGAGTACATGGAAAGTGAGGCGGGCAAGGAGAGGAAGAGGAGAGAGTGGGAGGAGGTGAGGTGAGCAGAGGATGGAAGCTATAGCCACACCAGGGGAGTGGTAACAATAGAAACAATTTAGGGGTGATGGGCAGGGCAAGGCTTAGCCAGGCCTGGCCAGTGTCCCTTTCCCACTAGAACCCTGTGAGGGGGCTGTGTGTGGGGTCACCTGCTCAGCTGGAGGTTGGGGGTCTCAGGGTTGGGTAGCAGGAAGAACTAGATCATGTGATCTGTGGGAGGAAAGGAGAAGGAGGGAGGAGGATCACAATAGAGGAGAAATGGGGAGGTTCCCCTTGGAAATACAGGAGGTTGGGGGAGGACATAGATGTGGTTCTGCCTTCTATAGACTGGAATCGGGCACGCCCTACCCTGACTCTGCTCTTGTTGGGGATGCGGAGGATTGAGGACCAGTGCTCAGGTGGCTGTCTCCTGAATCTCCTGCACTCTCCATGGAATAGGACCCATTGTCCTCTTCCTCAGGGGATGTGAGAGAACTGATGGGACAGGAGCCTCACCACAGGTGGGGGGAAGCACTATTTACCTCAGTTGCCTTTCTGGAGTGGCATGGGGTTGCCTGTAAGCCAGATGGCCCAGCTCAAGTCAGAGGATGGAGGACAGGCCAGCTAGTCTCACATAACCGCCCCTCCCCCACCTGCCCAGCCACCGCCAGCCACCGCCCCCCACTGTCCAGAAGACACCCAGCTCCTGGGCTGCCCCAGAGCTCCGCCTTGACCAGTGTCCCCTGGCTGCTCACCGTTCTCCTTCTCTCTGCTCCACCCAGGGCCTTGGAGGAACTGGCAAGGAAATTCCTGGCCAGACCGAGGATCCAGCCGCAGCCTGAGCTGCCGAGCAGCAGGCGGGCGCTCCGACTCGGCGTCAGCGGCTGGCTCCTCGGTGTCACATGGTGTCGGAAGGGATAGGGCTGGTCAGGAAAGAGCCTCGCTGGGGACCTTGTTCTGAAACTGGCTTCCGCTCCTGCCCAGGTGTGGAGAGGAGAAAGCCAGCTCCTCCCTGCTGTCTTCCTGGCTAGCCTGGCACTCTGAGGAAACCAGGATGGCTCAGGGAAGCCTATGGGGCCTCAGCACGCCCAGCGATGACCTCACAGGCTCTACTGTTTAGACCCAGACACCTAGGGGCCTTTTAGAGACCACTTCTCTCAACTGATGATACAGAAGGGGCCACCATGTGCCAGGCCCTAGAGACTGTCTGTCACTAACAAGCAGAGCTTGGAGGCTGCTGGCCCAGGCAACTCCAGGCAGCAGGGCAGTGGGAACCCAGGTTGGGGCAGAGGCAGAAAAGGACAGGTAATGTTGAGGAGCTAGTGTACATCCTCCAGCAGACAGGGGCACCAGAGGCAGCCTCTGATTATCTTAAAACCACAGGTCACTGATCACATCTGTTGTTCAATGAGGAAAAGCACGTGCATATTTTAGTCCCAGGATCTCCAGAAGGGCAGGCCCTAGCGACTCTTTTAGTCCTCAGATGTATGGGAGAGTCTCAAGAGGAACCCAAAATTCACCAAGTGCAAAACAGTTTCCATGGCAATGATGCCTGTGTTCCTATCCTTTGTGGAGCCAAGCCGGAACAAGTTTCTGACAGTGACAGTGTCCCTTCAGAAACCTGGGCTGCAAACCTGAGGCTCTGGCATCTCCCTTTGTGATCACGGGGTGACAGACACATTTAGGAAATCATGATGTCTGACTACTTCGGGCCTCTGAGTAGCAAGGGCGCCACCTGTTGGTAAGTCTCCAGGCTCCATTCCCACCTGCCTTATCTGATGCTGTGATTCTGTACCACTTTCCTGCAAGCTGCCCCTGGCTTTGCTGGCCACTCCCTGGGAGGCTGTGTCTGGAGGGGGTGCTGGAGAGGTCCCAGGGAGGAAAGGAGAAGGGTCCTGTCCAGTTTTGTCTGTTTTGTTTGCTTGAAAGTCTCATTTATCCCAGCTCGGCCTTGCACTCTTTATGTGGCCAAGAGTGACCAGGAATCTCTGATCCTCTTAACTCCATCACCCAAGTGCTGAAATTACAAACCAAGGTCATGTGTATATGCCAACACATTTTGTTTATATGGTTCTGGGGGTGGGGCCAGGGTTTTGGTCATGGTAGGCAAACACTCTTCCACTGGAGCTCCATCCCAATCCCACCTCACGTTTCGAACCCTCTCTTGCTTTTGTTTTTGTTACAGTCCACACTGCTCAGCAATTTCCCCAACCTGGTGGTAGCAGCTGATTCCAGTTTGCGGTCTTTGTAAAACTTGGAAAAACCACTCCTTGTCTGACATTTCAGAGACACCAGCCACCAGCTGGCTGGCTGCCCTCAAGACTGAGCTGTGACTGGGCGGCCTTAAAGCCTTGAATGAATGCTAAGAATGGTAGCTCCTTTTGAATCCCAGGCCTGGGGTGGTGGTAGAAGGTTCTAGCAGCTGCTGCCTCCTGAGGTGAGGAGCTAGCTTCCTGTCGTCCCTACTTCCACTCTGCTCCCTTTCCCACGTTTGTGTTCTTCAGTGATGTGCAGCTCTTGCCTCTTGAGTATCCCTGCTTGTGTTGGAATTGTCCCATGAATCCCATACAAACATGGCATTTGGCTGGATCTAGCAGTGGTTAAGAGGGATTCTAGCAGTCCAGGGTATGTGTGGCCTCGGGGTTAATGAGAGGAACACTCGTGATGGGCTGTGTGTGGGATTGTCCTGTGGAAGCCGTGAGTACTGCAAAGGCCACAGCCTGGGGTGACATCGTCTGAGGGGCTGGAACGGCCGTGGCTCTCACTCCCAATTCTAGGGGACGAATACCAGCCGGAATCATTGCCCCATCATAGAAACCAGAAACTCAATAGTCCTGCTGAGGACTTTGGCACCGGGCAGTGCAAGGGCAAGGCTCCCCTTTCCCAGGTGCCCCTGAAAGAGGTCTCCAGCTGGGGCCTGGGAGAAGGCGCTCCAAGGGCTCAACAGGGGAGCCCCAGGAAGGAAACCTCAGGAAATTGCAAAGACAGAAAGGCAACTTAAGAACCCCAGAAAATGGACCAGAATTTTAAAAAAATCAATAAAGTAAAAATAGTACTATTAAAAGATTGACAAGAGTTGAAGTACTTTATGTAGATTAACTTAGCAAACAACAACAACAACAAAAACAAATTACTGAGATGGGGTGCTCCTCCTGTATCTCTTTGAAACAGACTTGTTATCCAGCCCTGGCACTTTCTGTGTACTTAAAGCTGGCATCGAACATATAGTCATCCTCCTGCCTCTGCCTCCCAGTCCTGGTATTTCAGAAAGTGTTTCATGTCTTCCTCTAAGAGGGAGTTTCCTTACAGTGCCGGGGCTGGATGCTGGGTCTTGGCCTTGCGAGGGAAGTGAGCTACCACTCAGCTATCTGCCCTTCTACCATGTGTATTGGCCAAGCGGCAGCTCTCCCAGAGAGCAGACACACGTGACAGGCTTGAGGACACCGTCCGACTCCTTCAAAGCTACAAGTGATAATATAAATATTTCTCAATAAAAGAAATTGAGATTCTTTCTTTCTTTTTTGGTTAATTAAGATGGGTTTTCTCTGTGTAGCCCTGACCATCCGGGAACTCACCATAGACCAGGTTGGCCTCGAACTTAGAAATCTGCCTGCCTCTGCCTCCTGCATGCTGTGATTAAAGGCATGCACCACCACCATCCAGCTGGAAATTGGAATTCTAATTGAACCCATTTTCCTCAAATAATTCTCCATCCACAATGGGGTAGGTGGTAAGTTTATAGGTCCATAAGGCAGTCACCCTGGGCTGGGGCGATGCCTCCAACTGTGCTTACTGTGCCGGCCTGAGACCCTGGGCTTGTTGTCTGCTACCCCAGTGCTGGGGGAGGAAGTGCACACAGACGTGGGTTCTGAGCTCTGGCTGCTCCAGCCAATCACTGAGGTTCAGTGAGAGGCTGTCTCAAAACATAAGCTGGAGAGCAACCGTGGAGGATCCTTAATGCTGACTTTTGTTTTCCATACACTTGCACCTACATGGACTTGTGTACACACAGGAACTTGCGCACACATCCATGCACACAGAAAGAGAAAGAGGTGGGGGCATTTTAACCTTGTAAACCTCTTTAGAAAACAGTTGAGAGGAACATTTCCATCCATGCAGTAGTGTTTTGATTATCTAAGCCAGTCACACGCATTATGAACACAGAAAACTTCAGGTTCACATCCTCCCAATAATGCACCTCCATTACTGCTGTCCGCTGGCCTCCCTGGGGCTGGCCCTGCAGGAGGCGGGAGGTTAGACACTGAGACCACAGTCGGATTGGCAGGGAGGGAGGCTGTAAAAGATACAGGCCTGGAAACAAAGGCTAGGGTTTGGCTGTACTTTTCCAACCCATGAGGTAAGGAAGCAGCTGAGGGAAAAGCAAGGCCTCCTCTGGGCTCAGGAGAGGCACAGGTTTCACACAGGCATGGTGCTGAGTGGAGAAGGAAGTGGGGGTGTCCTCCAGCCAACAAGGGCTAGGCTCTACATGCTGCATGCAGGGTCTGGGCGGGACCAGGCTTATAGTAGTTCCCGGAAATGTTGGCTGCTCTGGCTGAGATGTTATGGTGACGTCCTTTTCCCGAGATGTCTGTACTGCCAGAATAGGCCCATGATCCCAGGTCATAAGTAGGCAGACCAGGGTGGACACATCTTCTTGGGATCTGAGTCTGCACGGGTCTGGCTTTGCCTGAAGGACTGAGAAGGGGTAGTTGGCTTCAGAAACACATAGGGGAAGGCTACCCCTAAGGCTGGCAGGTAGGGATAAGGCGGTGTCTTGGTGGTGGTGGTGTGTGTGTTGGGGGCGGGGGTCTAGTGGCTCTGAGTCACAAGATGAGGTCCAGCTGGACTAGTGGGAGAGGAAATATGGCTAGTGTGGGGCAGACTGGGGAGTCAAGGCTGACTGGAGGCTGAACTACCTACTCCACCTGAGGCTCTAACTTGGAGGACCACCCTCTCTGGTCCCAGGAGCCTCTGGAAATAAGAGCCAGTATATACTAGCTTCTGTCTAGGATCCCGTGTTCTGAGCCCCATGTTAGTGGTTATTATGAGATTTGAGCTTAGTGTGAATGACGGGGATTTGGAGTGTGGTAGGGAAAGGTAGAGGGAAGGAAGAGGGCTCTGACATGGGTGCACTGTCGACACACAACACGGACACAGCTCTGCAAGCCTGGCCTGGTGCAGGTCTGTCTCAGATAGGGCCAGGGACTGAGGTGTGGGGCCTTGCAGATTTTTCGGGGACCCCAGGAAACAGGATGAGATTGCACAAGGAAGATGCAGGGAGAGCCCAGCCCACCACTCAGGAGGGGACGCGATGTGGGCAGAGAAGACAGGCATGGAAGGCTGGAGGTCTGTGTGCAGCAAAGGGGGTGCTTTGCCTGGCCTTCATGTCCCCACAGCTGAAGACCCTAGTGTCCCCTCGGAAGCAAGCTTCCCCCAACTTCCCAGGGTCCTTCCACCTGAGTGATGGGAGTACAGCCTTCCCCATGTTAGACTCAGGACACTGGCCACTGGTGAGTAAAACATCATACTAGGGAGGCGGAGAGACGAGTCCACAATTAAGTGTTTACTGATCTTACAGAGGACACGGGTTCAGTTTCCAGCACCCACATCAGGCTGCTCGCAACTGCATGCAACCCTGGTTCTAGGAGCTCTGATACCCTCTTCTGATCTCACACACACACACAGAGAAAGAGGGTGGGGGAATCTTAATTTTAAAAATCAGGTCTTACTCAGGAGGCAGAAGCAGGCGGATCTCTGCGAGTTCGAGGCCAGCCTGGTCTACAAAGCAAGTTCAGGACAGCCAAGGCTACACAGAGAAACCCTGTCTTGAACAATAAAAACAGGTCACACTAAGGACCTCTAGGGTGGAGTGTTTCCATTGTAGGTGATAGCTCTCAAACCAGTCTTGTATCCTGGCCTCCTGGCTCTGTTGTGCTCTCCTCTCAAACTGTGGAACCTGGACAGAGAGGACCCCTAGAACTGTCTCTACCAGCTTTCAAAAATCCAGCTGCTGCTATGGCAATACCCCTTACTGACCTGTCTCCTGATCAGCCAGTGTGTGCCCATCAAGGACCGAGAATCAGCTCAGCCTGATTCCCCATTGCATGCCACCTACTTGAATTGCTGTCTGTCCACTCCTTTCCCTCATCTGGACCCATTGTCCACGTGCTGGGTCTTTGGCCTACACCTGGTGTTACCCTTTCACCTGCAGTGGTTGCTACAGCATTCCCAGCTTCTGTTTTGTTCTCTTATCAATACATACTCCTGAACCTTCTCCTGTTTTTCTAGTTTTGACTTCTCATGCCTCTTTGGGACTCCTTGTCAACCCTTTGTGGTTACTCACTAACCTACACACACACCCACGCCCGCACGAGAACACACACGTTAGCTAAGTGATGTGTTGTGTGTATATAGTTAATATTTGTAGTTAAGATGGGAATGAAAGAAACTGTTTGTCTTAGACAGGCTATCAAGGAAAGCGGGATTGTCTGACACATTACTGCCACCAAAACAGCTATACCTTGTGAATATGCTGTTATCCAGTGAACTCTGACATTGAGGAAAAGACACAGATGTGTTCACCTTTGTCTCTGACATAGCAAGTGGCCCCTACTCTACACAGCCAGCCAGAACACAGCCTGGCAGGAAAGAGGCAAGCCCCCAAGCCAGGCAGAGGATGCAACTGCCTGTGGGCAGGGGTTTGGATAGACGCAGGGAGAGCCCTGGAAGGACCCCCAGGCAGAGAAAGGGGTCAGACGCCATCCCACACCCACCCTGCTCCCAGACCAGTTTCCCACAGGACAAGGTAAGGACGGCTGGCTCCCAGACTCCACATGGGCACACTCAGCAGAACCATCCACGTTCCCGCTAGAAACCAGCATACACAGACAGGACAGGGTGGACGGGGGTGGCTTCTCATGTATTTCCTGCTCTAGACACCCCTCCTTGGTCAGAAACCATGTTGCAGCTCTGCCTACACAGACCCAGTCCCACATGGGGAGTCCCCTAACCCACGATGGCCATACCCACAGCGGAGAGCAGTGTGACTGAGCAGCGTGACAGGGCACACTCGATGCTCAGTGGTTAAGAACACTTGTTTCTTTCTGAGGACAGGAGTTCGGTTCCCAGAACCCACACGAGGTGGCTCACAACTGTCTGCCACTGCAGCTCCAGATGATCTGATGCTCTCTTTTGGCCTCTGTGGGTACTCATGCGCATATACATGCATTGACATGTATGTGTACACATAAATAAATTATTTTGTCTTAAGAATTTTATTCGTTTTGTTTGTGCATGATTTTTTTGTCTATATGCATGTCCGTGAACCACACTGGCTACTCCCACAGAGGACCTGGGTCCGATTCCCAGTACCCACACAGTAGCACACAATAATCTTTACCTCTAATCCCAGACGACCTGATGCCCTCTTCTGACCTCCGTAGACAGCAGGCATGCATGTGGTACACAGGTATACATGTAGGCAAGAGACCATACATATAAAATAATACATTTTAAAAAGAGCATTTTTGTTTAATTTTTTTATGGCATTAAAATAAACATCTCTTTCTCTCTTGAAAGGTAAAGAAAACCCCTGCACACACGTAGCTGATGGGTGACCTGGTCTTCAGATGGGGCGCCTGGTGAGTGGAGAGGAGCTGTTTCTAACATGGACTCTGTTGCCTGCTCTTGGTTCATTTCCCCCTAGCAGTGCTACCTTGCCTGGCCTCACGGGATGAAGATATGTATGCTCAGTCCTGATGTGCTCTGATGTGCTGGGGAAGGTTAAAATGGGGGGAGGGGGTTCCCCTTTTCTGGGGGAAAGGGAGGAAAAAAAGGAGGAAGGAGGAAAAGTGGGGGTGACTGGGAGGAGAGGAGGGAGGGGGCACTCTCGGGATGTAAAGTAAAAAAACTAATAAAAAAAAAGATCAAAAGAAAGAAAGGTAAAGAAAACCTGGCTCCAGGGAGGCTGTGATGGGGCAACTAGTCCTGACCACTGGTGCTGTGAAGCCACGTTAGGATTCCCCAGGGAGGAGCTCCTTCCACAGAGGTGATGGCTTTTCAAAGTACTCCAACATCTGGTCTTCCTGGCTCTGCTGTGCTTTCTTCTCTAGCTGTAGAACCTGGAGAGGGAACTACATCAGAACTGTCTCCATCACCCTTCAAAGAACCAGCACCCAGGCCCCATGAAGGCTGCGGGCCACCCAGGGATAGAGAGCAGACATGCGGGGGAAAGGCATGGGAGTTACTGGTGGCCAGTGTGGATGGTGAGATGCCAGGTGCTTCTATTTCTGCCCACCACGAGGCCACAGAAACCCCTTGCTGATCTGTAGGGACTGCTATCAAGTGGGTCTTTGTGGGAGGTAGAGTGGTCAAGCCCTTATTACCACTAAAAAGCCAGAGCTTGGTACCAGAAACATAACTTAGCATTTGAGAGTGCTTGCTGCTGTTCCAGGGAACCTGAGTTCAGTTCCCAGTTCTGATGTCAAGCTTTCTGTAACTCCAGACCAGGGGATCCAATGTCTCTAGCCTCCATGGGCACTTTACTCACAGGCACATATCCACACGCACAGATACACACATAGTTACAAAGAACAACAATAAATTAAACAGCTGGCACAAGCCCCACCCTCTGCCCTTAGTGGCTAGACTGGTCCATTCCTATGACTCAGTGACAGCAGGATGCTGGGACAAAGCATGTGTGCATCAGCTACACAGGGTGCAAGATCTGTCCAGCTAGTGGGGACATAGCACAGTAGCATGATGACCCATGCCTCAGCTTCCCAGTGGCCACCACCTGCTTCCCGGTAGCCACTACACCTCCCACTTACTTCCACTGTGTCTTCTGAATTACTGAGGGTGGCTGGAGGGTGGTTCCCCTTGCAAGGGGAAGCCCAGAGGGTTTTCTAGTCCCGTGCCAGCCTTCTTTGGCCTGAGCACTCCTGACCAAAGGGACCGGATCTCTCTCTCTGGGGGCAGGTGAACATCTGGCAGCATCCCTGCCCTTTCTTCTGGATGTTAGAAGCGCTGACCATGATGACCATGATCTGCCTACATCCATCTCCTGAGTGCTGGGATTAAAGGCATGGATAATGCCAGGCCTATTTCACACACACACACACACACACACACACACACACACACACACACACACACACACACAATTGAGACAGGTTCTCTCTATGTACTCCTGTACAACTTGCTACATAGGTCATATGGGCTTCAGACTCACAGAGACCCTCCTACAGCTCAGCAGAACACTGTCCATGGTTTGCCATCTTTAATTGTGTCCCTGTGTGGAGCAGCTGTCTCTCTCTTCAGCGAAGCGGAGCTTAACTGGGAAGGAGCTGTATCTAATTTGTCATTTGTGGGTGTTTCTACTGTAGTCTTAAAAAGAGGAGGGAGGCAAGGAGCTAAGTCTGCTTTAGTCCCTTTGCTGAAGCAAGGGCAGTAGCATGTTGTGACAGTTTGCATATAAAAAAAGTTTTTCTCTCCCAGGGAAAGCCCTCATATGCCCTCCCAGGCATGACACAGAGGCAATGCCCTCTGGTGGTGCTCACCTGGTAGTCAATGCAGTGGAATTGCCAGGGCCACTTCGGGTTGTACAGAAAGGGCCTCAGGTCAAACCTGTTGTCATCAGGACTGTAGTTTTCAGCGTGATATGCTGGTGTGAGAGTTGTCATCTTGTGCCTGTTCATAGAGTACTTTGAGAAAAATAGCTTCACCTTCTCAGCCACCTGGTGGGCAAGGGACACACGGGCTGCAAGTTAGAAAGGCAGGAAATACTCAAGGCTGAGAGCCCTGCCTTTGGGGGAAATAAATGGCCAGCGGGTACCATCCCTGTCCCTGGCTTTCCCTGACAGCAGCATGGAGATATAGTAGCTGAGCTGGCACTGAGCTGCAGGACCATAGGTTCCTGGTTCTAACAGCCCATTGCTGTGCTCTAGGAAGCCTCCAGGTGGGTCTACGTGCCCATTAAGTCCTCTGGCCAGCAGAGAACTAATGCATTCTGAAGCCTCTGTAATGCACCAGCACACCAGCATGGCTGGCCCACACTGGGGTTAACCTAGGGCAGCCAGGAACTCCAAGCTGGTGAAGATGACAGCCACAAATGTTACTGTATGCGAAATAAGCTTATCATTTTGGGGTCACGCACAGGTGGCTCAAGCTGATGTCACACATAACTTTACCTGTCTTGGTGTACAGCTGTCTTTCCACATGTTGAGCAGTTTGCAAAACATGCTGTAGGGTCCTGCCTTGGCGACCTTCCGGAGCCTGCCGAAGATGGAGAGTTCTGCGTACGTCATCCCCATGTCTTCCTGTGAGGACAGAAGTGTGTTTAGTGTGCAGTGGGGTGCTGCTGGGAGGGACCTCAGAGGCTCATGAAATTGGGGAACCAAAGATCCAGAGAGGTGATGCTCAGTAAGGGCCAGAAGTGGCTGCCCAGCCAGGGTTCTCAGAACTTGATGGGTGCCAGGAGATGCAGGTTTGGAAAATGACCAAAATCCTGCAAGGCATGGGAGGTGGCTGACTCTACTCCAAGGTTGCTCTGAGGGAGAGAACTCTGCTGTGAGGAACCTGGATTCCTAGCTTGTCTTCCTCACTTTCCCTCCGACCTACCTTGTCATCTCCCTGCACTAACCACACTGAGAAAGCTAAATGAGAGTGTCTGAGGGTTGGTTCCAGCCACCTGAGCGAGCCCATGGCAGAAAGGTCTCCTTTTGGTAGAAGGGGGTTCTGAAGGGACCCAGATAGAAGGGAAGACACATCCACCTGAAAAAGCCATGACAGTTACCTCATCCGTCTGAGACAGCTGCCCGTCGGCTAAGGGCTCCAGCTCTGCAGTGGCCGGTGCTGACAGGATGCTGCAGGAAGACATACTGGGTTAGTCACCAGGGCTGCTAATATGCTCGTGAGCTCTGGCAGGATGTCCCTAGAAAAACTGTTCATGCCTGTCAGGGCCATGCCTGGACTTATGGTCCTGGGGCTTCATGACCCAAAGGATGATGAATCAAGAACAGCAGGAGGTGAAGAGTGCAGGGCAAGGACCCCCCCACTGCATGGCTATTAGTAGCTGGGATCAGAAGTCGTGGCGTAGTGGCTATGGTGGAATCATTTGACACACTGCCGGACACTTGGAAGGAACCCCAGCCTGTGCGGATGCGCTGCCAGGAACAATCTCTTTATGACAACTAAAGGTATCTTCCACATATCGCCTGAGGTCCCCTGTGGGCACAACCGACCCTGTGAGGAGAGCAAGGACACAGACTTTCCCTGGTACCAGGAGTAAGGCCGCAGCAGCTTGATAGGCTGTGGGTGTCTTCAACAGTTACCCTCAGAGACCAAGCCTGTCAGGTGCCAGCACCAGGCTCTCTACCTTGAGAGGGCAGCAGGAGAAGAGACAGTCTTGGAGGAATTGTAGGTTAAGATACTCAGAACTGTGGGCACAGGAACAGCAGTGGGTGGGGTCATGACCTCATGCTCCCAGCTGAAGGGCGGGGCGTAGGGAGCTTAGGAGGGTGGCTGAATGGGGACCAGGGTGGCCCAGGAGCCCCAGGAACCCTGGCAGGAGCACTCACGTCTTCAGGGTGGGAAGTTGGAAGCGCTCTGCGCAGAACTGGACGAAGGCTCTCAGGTCCGTCTTGCTGATGCCGCCTATGGGGTTGATGTCCGCACTGGAGCAGTCGTACTTGGTTAGGTAGCCCAGGAGACTGCCAGGAAGAAAGGACAGCGTCTCCATGATTCCTGGGGTATTGAAAGCTATAAGGTCTACCATTGCTGGCCAAGGACTCCTTTCTTCCAGGGACCCTAGAAGTCAGAAGCCCGGCACAGCCCAGGCCCTGGAGGAGGCCAGCAGGGTGATATTGATCACACCTATCTTGGTTCAGAATGCTTAGGTACCACCATCAGCCCATCCAGAAAGGCTTGTCTAGAAGGCCAGGGCCAGCCAGGTGGAGCCTCATATAGCAAAAAGAGCCCTGGAGATAGACTGAGGACTGTAGACAGAGATGGACCTGGATTACAGGGTGGATTTGAGAAGCAGCCCAAGGTCTCCTCAAAGGAAATAAGAATTAGAGAGCCATGACCAAAGGGTGTCATCCAGATGCCAGTGGCTATAAGGAGGATGCCGATGGATACAAGGAGGGCTGGTTTGGTCGTGGGTATGAGGACAGCTTCCAGAGGCCAGGAAGAGGGCCGGCGGCCTCAACACTTTGCGGGATTGGAGCCTCAACACTTTGCGGGATTGGAGCAGTCACCCTGCAGTGGCCATGAGAACAAACGACTCGGGGCTTACACACCTCCCAACCCCACCCATTGCCATAGCTTTGTCCCAGGCCATTGTGTTCCCTGGTGAGATCACCCATTTCTGGCCACACAGGAGTTTTGGATGACCCAGTGGCTCCAAGCTTAATGGGCAAACAGTGACAAATCTACTAGCCTAAGGTAGGTGTCTTCAGGTGGGACAGAGGGTTGGCTCTGACTGCCACCAGCAGAAACATGGGCCCTGAATAGGTGCCTACAACATATCCTGCTCTTCTCATTGTTCATGAGACACACCACTCTCCATGTTCTCATGGACCCCAGTGAGACTCTGGCCTTCCTTCCTTTTCCTCCTGCTCAGCTAATGTCAATCATTGGCCCTGGATGCCTACAGTGCGGTCCCAGCCTGACCTGTTAGCAAGAGCACATCCACTCCATCCTCACCTGTGAGCCACCCACAGGCCTGGGACAAAAGCCTTCCTTCAGAAGGCAGCCACCAAGTGACTTGGCTAATGTCAGTAACCCAGGCTTGCGGGCTCCCTGGTGGAGGTTCCTGGGCTTAAGTGTATACGAATTGCTCGGACTGTGTGGAAGCCCTGCACTCCTCCTGGCGGGTGCAGTTTCTGGCAGGTCTCAGAAGGTGCCTGCCAGCCTGGGTTTACCTGCACCCCAAACACTGAGTGACCAGCTGCCCAGGAGGTGGCCCTTTACTCCACCTGCCAGTAACGAGCACGCTTGGCAAACTGCCTGGCTGCTCTGTCCTTAACTGACCTCACGGCCAGTCTATTTGCAGTAGAAGCCACAGTCCCAGTACAACTCTGTCCCAAGTCCTCTTAGCAAGTTATCAAACACAATCTCATGGAACTCACTGGGCCCAGGATACCTCAGGCACCTATCCATCATCCTTATGGCTATGCCTCATCGTATCTCCTCAAGCTCTTAACTCACTGCTTCTCTTTACACCATCTCTTAGTAAAAAAAAAACAAAAAAAACAAAAAAACCAAAAAAACAACAACAACAGAAAGCAACAACAAACAACAACAACAAAACAAACATTTGGCCAAAAGCTGGATGCTACTGCAGAGGGATGGCAATCCCATCACTCTCCACCCTGCCCCCACTGGTAATTCCTTCTCCCCCTACTCCAAAGAGAAAAAGCACAGCCTTGGGCCCTGGGGAATGATGCTGTCAGTAAAGCATTTTCTACATAAGCACAAAGACATGAGTTCAGATCCCCCGCACCCACATAAAGGTAGACACAGCGGTAGTCATCTGTGATCCCAGCGCTCCTTTGGAGAGAGAGCGATGGAGACAGAATTCCCAGAACCTTACAGGGTAGCCAGCCTGGAGTACACAGTAGTGAACAATGACAGCCTGCCTCAAACACGGTGGAAAATGAGAACTGACACCAGAAGCTGTCCTCTGACCTGCACATGCATGCCATGGCACATGCTGGCTGCACACACACACACAATCTGCGAGGTGTGGTGACACAATGCTATCATCTCAGTTTTCGGAAGGCAGAGGCAGAAAGATTGCTTCCAGCTTGAGGGCAGCCTGGGTTACACAGTAAGTTTGAAGCTACCCTGTGCTTCATAGTAAGAAGTTGTCTCAAAATCAAAGCAAACCAAACTGCAGAAGCAGCGGTGTGTATGTATATGTGGGTGGGTGAATGGGTGGACAGATGGATGATTTCGGGTGTATGTACATATTTATGGGTGGGTAGGCTGATGGATGGGAAGGGAGGAAGGGATGAATGGATGGATAGATGGATGGATAGGTGGGTGGATATGCTGATGTGTGAGTGGATGTATGTATGGGTGGGTGGGTGGATGGGTAGACACATGGGTGATCAGAGTGATGGATGGCTAGACGGGTGGCTCAACTTATGGCTAGACAGACTGGTGAAAACACTAATTGATAAATACACGATTTAAAGAAATTCTTCAGCTAATGGGGAGCACATGAGAACAGTTAAGAGGTGTGACGGCTCACCCAAGGAAAGCGGGGAAATGGAGCCTGGAAAGAGGATCTACTGGTCTCCACTGCTGGCTCTGAAGTCGGATTTTTCCTGGAAACTGGTAAAATCCGAGGACCGCTGGACATTTTTTTAAGTAAGAAAGAAAGAGATTGTCTTCAGTCCCAAATAGAAAAACAGCTATCTTGTTTGGAAAACTGTTTGCAATGAAATAATCTATGCTGCATGGTCAGGAAAGGAGAAGGAGGTGGGGGGCCCAGCGTGGCTTAAGGAGCTGGAGGCAGGGCCAGGGATGGAAGTAGCCTGAGCTGGATGAAGAGTGGGTTGGGCTGGGAGTAGATAGAGGTTTCTTGGCATGCACTCTCTGGATATCCTGATATTACGGGAAGACCATGTCTTGAAAGCACCAAGCTTCCAACAAGAGATTTAGGGTACCCAAGTCCCCAGCCGCACACACCTCTCATCCACATTGGCAGATCCAAGCACAAGAAGGCCTCCTTGGGCACCCCGGGCCCAGAGGCTCAGCTGAGCAAACAGGTAGGCGAGGACCATCCTAATCCGAGCCTGGATGAGGAAAAGGAAGTTATCCTGTGCCAGGACCCAGGAAACAGCTACATTATGATGCAATCATGGCGCAGGAGCAACCAAGTTAGAACATAGACAAGTTGAGTCAAGCTCTCCTGTGCTGGGGAAAAGCCTCCCATGTTCCCCCTGCACCAGGCCACAGCAGGGTCATAGCACCAAGACTGACAGGAGGCGGGCACCAAGCAGCCATAGCCAGAAGGATGCTCTGCACTGTTTATCACTGGAGAGACAGCCACGCACAAAAGGTGCAAACAGTGATGGCATGCTGACACTCCAACAGACAGCCCTGGGACCTTTTCTCTCCCTGTTGACACACAGCATGTAGGCTAACCAAGGTAGCCTAGAGGTGGGGCAGGGCCAGCTAGGACAGGTCTAGATGAAATGCACAGGTCCCCACATATACCTGTGTGTGATCACGGTCTGGCACACAGCCTCCCCAAGGCTCAGATTGGCACACACTTTCCCATGCACTCCCACTCACAGACCTGCAACCCAAAGCATGGCTGTGTGGCCAGCGGCTAACAAGGCTTGCAGGAGGTTAAACCAGCACTGCCCATCCCATCCCCAGGCTCCCTGTCCTCCACTGTCTTCCCCTCCAAACCCTTGTGGGGACCAGGACCAGGCTCAAACACCTACCTGCACATTCTGCAAGGCCAGGTTCTCCCTGCTGCTCCCTCCATGTGCTGAAAACCGAGGGAACTTCCGGGTCACCAGGCTGAAGATGCCTAAGACAGCCTTTACAGCAGTGTCGATGCTCAGACTGATGTGGTAGCTGAACATTCAGGGGTGAGAGGGTCAGCAGAGGTATGCTAAGACATGCTCTTAACTACCTTTTAAAGACATTTCTTGGGCCTATGGGTAATGGTGCATGCTTTTAACCCCAGAACTTGGGAGACAGAGGCAGGTGGATTTATGTGAGCTCTGGGTCAGCCAGTGCTATAGAGTAAGGCCTGTCTTAAAAAAAAAAAGAATCCCTTGAGGCTGCAGAAATGGCTCAGCAATTAAGAACACTGACTGCTCTTTCAGAGGACCTGGGTTTGATTCCCAGCACCCACATGGTAGCTCACAACCACCTGTAACTCTAGTTCCAGGGGATTCGATACCTTCTTCTATAACTCATATGCACATACCCACACTACATATATAATTAAAAATAAATTTAAAACACTTTCTATATGTATTGGAGGGGGCACAAATTCCATGGCATGTGTGTGCATGTCAGAGAACAACTTCAGGGAGTCAATTCTTTCCTTACAGCATGTGGGTCCCAGGGATTGAATTCAGGTCATTAGACTTGGTAGCAAGTATTTTTACCTACTGAACCCTCTCTCTGGCCCGCTATTACCATCCCGCAGCATGAGATTCAACCATGGTCTGCACAGGCACGACACTGTAAAGCCATTACTGCCCACCATCTAGATCCAGAAGGGTTGCAGGATATTTGATCCCACTGTGAACCCCAAAAGTGTGAACTGTAAAACCCTGTTTCTTGTTTGGTGTTGTTGAGCCCTAACACACACACTTTTAATCCAAGAGCTTTCCGTTCACAGGATTTAATAAAGTTAACCCTAAGTCAAGAGGAAGAGCAAAAAAAAAAAAACCAGCTGACAGGGATTAAAGAGTAGGAGGGACTTTGAGTTGAGGGGTGTTTAAGACAGCATTGAGAAGTAGAAAGGGCTTTAGCTCAAGCTCTGTGTTTAGCTTAGGCTTTAGCTCCTCAGTTCCCTGGTTTTCTGGGCTTTGAGCTACCAAGCCTTAGGCCTTGGATTTTTTCGGCCTTTTGCTCCTGGGCTGTCAGTTGAGCTAGTGAGCCTTTTGGGTTTCCATCTGGAACTGGCTGAGAAGGAAGGTCAGCTGGGTGCTTTCTCTGCCTCTCTGAGCTAGCACGTTTTCACCCCAGCATCTGGCTCCTGAGTCTTTATTGGTAAAATAGAACTGTTGGATTTTCTTTCTTCCTTTCTTTCTTCTTCTTTCCTTCCTCCTTTCCTCCCTCCGTCCCTTCCTTGCTTCCACAACACAGAACATATCAACCCAGAAAGAAATCCTGCCTAGTAACTGTCATTCCCCACTCCCATGTACCCCAGCCTGACAACTGCCAGTCCACTGTCTGGACTAATAAATCCACTATGGAGATGCTAGTCTGGGCAACTTACAGAAATGGGGTTGTGTATGTCATGCCCTTTGACACCTGGTGTCAAAAGCATGACAGTTCCAAGGGTCACTTATGCTGTGAAGGCACTCTAACACTCCACAGTGTGGGCAGGTAACATTTTGTTTAGCCATTCACCAGCCAATGGACGTTTGGGTCATTTCCTCCTCTTACTACTGTGACAAAGCTGACAACCAGGGGCATCCTGTACAGGTAATGTTTGGACTCCTTTGGGCATAAGCCCAGGAACAGAACTGCTGGTGGGTAGGCAATATGACAGGCAGTTTCTTATTTTTCCAAAGAGCCAGAATAAAAGAACATTCTGGATGAGGCAGAGTCACACCTCTTGGAAAGGTCTCCTTGGTCCTTCTCACACAGCCTGCAGGCTATGCCCCAAACCTGCCGGACCAGCTCTATGGTATGCTGCTGATAGGAATATGTGACCTCTGACCTCTGCCACGGTGTTGGCCTGCACTCAGCACAGGGTGGGGTCCTACCTTCCAATCAACTGCGCCAGTTCTGTGGCCCTGCTGTGGGTCTCCTGGGAGGAGTTCTCGCTGGCCATGTAACAAGTGGTGAGCAGGCGTCCGCAGAGCTCCCGGGGATCCCTCGGGGTGTAGTTGAATTGGTGTACCAGGTTTTGGATGTCTGCCAGCACTTGCTGATCTGGGGCCACCATGGCAGGATGTGAACCACTGTCTGCCAAAAGTCCTGGCCTCCCTCCCAAGTGCCCATGTACCCAGGCCACATCTTTCAAGTGCCAGCATCTGTTCATTTACGTGGGGCCCACATAGGTACCATGTAGCTCTGGTCTGATCCTAAGTTCCCACACGTTAGACCAAGTGCATCCTGAGAGCCCACCTAAGTACTCCCTGGTCTGAAATTAAGTTCCCACAGTCCGTCTCCCGAGTTCCGTTGCATCTAGCTCCCACTGATCATCCTAGAGAGCACAAATCTAGCCTGGTCCATTGCCCACAGTCCTAAAGAAAAACATCAAGTCCTTCTCCCAGGTATCTGCACACTGGATCCCATGCACACAGGGCTAGCTGTGCTAAGTCAGTGTTCTGCTCTAGGCTAACTTATGGTCTGGGCTGGACTAACCTTCTGCTCCTGTGCTACTCAAGCTAGGTTGCTAGACCCCAAAAGCCTGTGTCCTCCCAACTGCTGACAGACAGTGATAGACAGACAAGGCCACATTTGCTAACTGCCCAGGAATGGCTGTTACTGGCCTGGGCTCTGGGACTTGAATTGGACCAATGACATCTGTACTCAGGAACAAAGCTTCCCTCACCCACAGTGCCCATGACCTGGGTTTGTCCTTTGTTCCCTGACTGGTTCCCAGCCTGATTCCCTCCTCAGATGAATGAACACCATGCCACCTACTTCCACTTTTCACAGCCTCGCAGATCAGGCAGCACATGGAGTAGACGATGCAGGCGCTGGCTGCACTGTCTACACCACCACTCAGGGGCAGGAAAAACCCAGCCTGGAAGGGACCAACCAAGCACTGTGTGAACCAAGCTGCAGACAGGCTGTGCCCTACTCAATCCCCAGCCTAACACAGCGCTGTGAGTCCCAGAGCCCTACAGAAACGCAGGGCTCAGAGCCATCGCTGGGGTGGACAAATGAGCCACGTGCATGACAAAGGGTTCCTAGAAGTCAGGAGACACTATTCTGGGTCCTGGGCTGCCTCTCCAGCCCTACAGTAAGCACACACCAGTTCTCAATAGCTCCACAGACCACCAGCTTCAAAGAAGGCTTCACCCATCTGGCCTCTGGCCAGTTCAGACATACTCCCCCAAAGAAAAACATCATTAACCCACCCTAGACCTGCACACCAACCAGAAGAGCACTCAGGAAGGGGCAGGGACAAAACAGCCTACCTGTTTGCTCCGTCGGAGGAAGTCCCAGAGCCAGCAGGCAGGTCCGAGGCTGCAGGGGATGACAGTTTTGGGTCTGGAGCTGTAAGACTGGCTCATTGCGCCTGAGCAGTGGCCCTGCATGGGGACCCCCAGAAGGCAGTACAGAGACACAACCCCAGGCCTGGGCTCTTCTGGGCCATCTGCTATAAGCAGTTCATGTCAATCTGGGCATTTCAGTTCTGAAACAAGTCTGGGGAAACCCCACAGAGATAGCCCAGGTAAAATGGGGACACTGAGTTCTGGAACGGGGCCTCAGAGCTTAAGGTCACAGTACAGGAAGACTAACTTGAGAAGAACCAGGCAGCCAGGCATTATCAGCCATAGTGGGGTTTTTTTTGTTTTTGTTTTTTGGAGACAGGTCTCACTATGTAGTTCTGGAAGTCCTAGAACTAACTATGCAGCAGCCATTATATCTTTAGCTCCAATGAAGCACAGCAGCCAACCTAGGCAGATTCCCCACACCTGGCAGACCTTGGAAACCACTGAGACAGTGGTGTCCACATAGCAACAGGATCCAGGCCCAGGGGACACCCACCTTATCTCCTCCTCAGGCCTGTGGTACGTCCACTCCACAGGCTCTGACACTGGCTCCAACAAGTCTTCACTGACCGAGAGGGCAAAGTCCACTGTCACCCGGGGGTATGGGCTCACCTTGCTTGCCTGTTGGGGGAGACATCAGCACACAGTGACAGCTACAGTTTGGAGCCTTTATGGGTGAGGGGCAGGACTCCAGCAGCCCTCGGAGACACAGACAAGCCCATGGGGAAGTAAGATGGACTGATCAAAGTTGACAGTGCTGACAAATGCTTGCAAGGGCAGAAAATTATAGGATTCCCCCCGCCCCCGACAACTGTGGGAGGGGGAACAGCTACTCAGGAAAGCAGTCTGATAGCTCTTTAATAGCCTGAACATGAGGGCTACATATGAGCCAAGGGACTTAGTCCTGGACAGATACACCCAGGAAAAAGGAACCCATGCTTGCTTCCACATGGCAGAACCCAAGGTTGCTATATTTAGTGAGAGGAGCCAGGCATAACAGCACACAAGGTACCACACCATCTCTGAAAATGTTCCCATCCCTACAGGCAGAAAGCAGAGCAGTAGTGGCTAGAGATCAGGGGACGAAAACAAGGTGATCTGTGTCTCTGCATGGTTCCACACTCTGGCCCCACAGCCTTGGCCAAACATGGTGGCACACTGGGCCACCTGCAAGGCCCGGCTGAGCTCTCAGACTGGCATCTCCCAGGGCACTTACCTCCAGGTTCCTAGATGAGATCTCTGCCCTGTAGCTCCGGACATCCTCCAGGTCTAGGGTGGCAGTGAGGACCTCCTGGGTGAGGAAGAGGGAAAGTACAGGATTTCTGCCCCATGCTCTTTCACAGCAGAGGCTGGGCACCCAGCAGGGTAAGTGGCATCACTGCCCTCCTGAACGTTTTCCTCTTTTAACAAAACGTAGTTTAATTATGAGTATGTGTGTGGCTGTGTGTATGTGCACATGAGCGCAGTTCCTGTAGAGGCCAGAAGAGGGCATTAGACTCCTGGTGCTAGAGTTACAGGTGGTTGTGATCTGCCTGACACTGATGCTGTGACCTGAATGATCTCTCCAGCTGCACCTATCTGGTTAACACCAATATCCCAACTACATTTAAACATTTCCCAGCAACCCACCAGTTACAGCAGGAAACACAACTCTGTCCGTAACTAGGGGAAGTGGGTGTTTCAGGAAAAGTTCTTGTTTACTTAAAAGACACATAGGGAGCAATGGCTCCTTCAACTCTGAACATGGCCACTTATAAATGGGATGGCTGGAGTCACTGTAGCCATTCTAGGACTAGAAAATGAAGCCAACATAGAGGAAGATGGAGGGGGAGAACATCATGGGGAGTAAGATGGAAGTCCACACCCACATCTTCCAGGTATTGAACATGCAGCTCACCAGCCCCTCTGGGGACTGTGTGGTCCCCCGAGGTGAATCAGTTGGGTCTGTGTGGGGTTGCCCTCTGCCTGTCTCTTGCTTGCATCCTCACACAGCCCCTGCTGAAGGACTGTGATGGCACTTCCCTCACTCAGTTGGCCTCATATGCTTAGATAGCCCCCTCCCACAGGAGGTAAGGGGACTCCTCTGTGCTTCCCAACACTCAGGGCCCAAGTGGGATGTGATGGTTAACACTTATTGTCTACGCAATACAATTCAGAATCACCATGGAAACAAACCTACGACCATGTTCGAGAGGGAGCTTCTAGACCGTTTATTGAGGTAGAAAGATGTGTTCTGAATGTGGGCGGCACCAGCCCATGCGCTGGGGTTCCAGACTGAATAAAAAGGAGAGAGTGAGCTGGGCACCAGTGTTCATCTGTCTCTGCTTCCTGACTGTAGCTATAATGTGACTGGCTGCCTCATGCTCCCGCCACCATGCCTTCCCACCACGATGGACTGTGCACCTTCAAACCGTGAGCCAAAGTAAACCTTTCCACCCTAAAGAACTTCTGTCAGGTATTTCATCACATTAGTTAAGATGTGATATATCACTAATTATAGACAAGTTACTAATGCAGGGGTAAGGCCTCCCTTTAATATGTGCTGCCCAGACCATGGGGAAACTGAAAGGTTTTGAACAGGCTAGATGTCATTGAGAATAATATCCCCAGTTAAGCTTGATGGTCACTATTTTGTATGACAGGACCAGGCCTAGTGTCAGTTAATCCCTGATTGGGGCTTCATCCGGCTAGCCTCCAGAATGAGTCAAACAAGCCCACTAACCCCGCTGCATGGTGCCAGATGACCGTGTGTCCCAGACACTATGGTATCTGCAACAATGTGCTCACCACAGCCTGGGTTCCTCCTCCCTAGCCTATGTCCAGCATGGACATTTTCCTCTGCTCTGTGTTCAGCCAAAACATGCCCTTAGGGGATCCTTCCTCACAGCCAGCAGAGAGGGAGCTATGCAGATGGACAGTGAACTGGTAGTATGAAGGCCTCTCCCTGTCCCCATGCTTGGCTCATTACCACATCATCCAATGAGAACTGAGCGCCCTGGGCGAAGATGCTCCCATTCATTGCAATCATGGCACAGCCATCATAGTAGAGACGGTCACCGTCACAGCCCTTCTGGTTGGCTAACAAGTAGATGCCACCATTCTAGAAGAAACAGAGGTGAATGTAGGGCTGCCAGTGCTGGATATAACCTGTGCTTGCCAGCAGCAGTTTTACAGGACACCTAGATGCACCAGACTGCCATTCTCCACCTGGTCCTAAGCTGCCATTGGCACCCAGACTCTGACAGAGATGGTGGGTACAGGTGGGGTCACAAAGCCCCCATAGCTCAAACTCATGTGGCCTTGCCAGATATTGTGCTGCAATTTCCCTGCATGTTGAAGCACCAGGAAGTCAACAATTTGCAAGTCTCAGCAAGTTCCTGAAACTCACCAAATGCACAAGGCCTCTCTTTCTCCAAGGTCACATAAGCAGTAAGGACGGCTAAAAGGCTTTCCAGACCAGCCAAGCTCTCTGAAGGGATTTTCTGACCTGTCAAACTGCCTGCAAGTTGTGAAAAGAGCTCCAGCGTCCCAGCTTTTATGAGCTGTTGGTGGACTTCGGTGATGCAGCTGCCTTTGATTCTTCCTTGCCCCTATCTGTAACCACCTCACTTACATTGCTGGGTGATTCCAATAACTTCATTGGTTTACCATGTTGAACTTGGGTGGTGTTATTACTTTGGTATACTGTTGGTTCCCTAATCTGGGGTAAGTAGACCTGTGCCGGGTCTTCCCAAGAATAGTGTCACAGGACACCAAGTGTCGGACATCCCATAGAATAGTCACTTTTACTTCCCCTCAGCCCTCAGCGTAGCGCTGCTGACCCTATCTGACAGGACCACTGCAGCTAGAGCAGTAAGATGGGGCAGCATTGAGCTCTGGGGCCACAAGAAGCACTGGCGACTTTGGTGACTTCTGTGAGGGCTGGATGGTGTCTCCCACCTGTGCCCATCTTCAACCTGAGGTATGTCTATCTGCACCAAGGACTAAAAACAGTGTTCTACTATGTCCAAGGTCAGTGGCAGGTACATGCAAGTTGGTATGTGTCTCCATGACAACCATGGACAGGATCATATCCTGGTTCCCGGTCACAGCAGTGTCAACAGAGTCTGCTTTGAACAATGGCAGTTAGGACCAGGTGATACTAGAAAGAGGAGCCTGGGAGAGACCAGACATGGCAATGGAATACAGCCTGAAACCACAGCCCTAGGTATACACCAGAAATGGCAGAACCCTACCCCCAAGTGCCACTTCTCTTGAGGGGTTCCCCTGATGGCCCCCTAACTTGTGACCCTGCTCTAGCCACCCTACCCAATGCCCACCTTGGAGGTGGCCATGGTCACCAGATCCACCCTGGTGTGGGCTTTGCGTAGCACATGGTGGCTGCCTGAGGCGTTGGTGATGATCTCTACACCATCCAGGCCCATGTCAACGTGGGGACTGTGGAGAGAGTCAGGTGGAGTGACTTCTGGGCTCCTGTGGCCCCTCAGCTATCTATCTGGGGGGAACTCCATAGTTAGGGACATGATCCCAGGAGGCTGCAAAGCCGGGGTCCTCCCACTAGTCAGTCTAGGATGGGGAATGGATGGCACAGAGAGCTGGCTGACCTGCGTGGTGTCCAGAGCTCCTCACAGATCTCACTCCCAATACAGGTGTCTTGGGTGGCCAGTACCACATCTCCAAATGGCACAGTTGTCTGCAGTGGAAAGAAAAGACCACTTTAGATCCCAGGGCTGCCTACTAAGCTACACACTGGCCTCCTACTTCTTGAAAGCTATCACATTGTTCCAGGACCTCACTACGGCTCGCCTCACCTTGGGTGTTCCCAGCCCCAGCATAAGCTAATTCTGATGACCCCAGGCTCTCCCATTTCCACAGTCATGACTACAAGCCATACGGCTTTACTATGGCTGCAAAAGGCCCTTTCCTTCCTCCATCTTCTGCCACAAACAATGTCACCATTCACCAAGGCTGCAAGAAGAACCAGGACACTAGGTCCATAGTGCAACAAGAGGGACAAAGCTCAGAGATGTGGCCACCACCAGCTGGTTTTCTGTGGTTTCCCAGAACTGTCCCTGAATCAGAGTCTGCCCCTGCTCAGGGATGACTCCGGCAGCCTGGCTTGCAGCAATCAGCCTTCCCGCACTCGCCACAGAAGTTCCCCTCTGTGTTTTCCACCTACCCACCTACACTCTAACTCCACCCAGGTGTTCCTCCTGTGTCCCACCCTCAGCCTGCACTCTCAGGAAACCCTGGGAAAGATGTACCTGCTTTGTCAGGTCCTGTAACATCCGAGGGAGGACATAGTCCTCAGTTTGCCTGGAAGGAGAGAATCAAAGCTGAGATGAGATCCTGGGAAGCAGGAAGCATGGCGCAGGCACAGGCCCTCAGTCTAACCATGCCTTGCTCCTGAGACTGTTTGTCCTCAGAGGCCTCGGACAGACATTGCAGTACTCACGCATACTGAGTGTCTCCGCCTCACAAGATTTTCTCAGAGACTGGGGGGAGGAGGGACTGGAATCAGGTCACCATGCTAAGGGGAAAATCAGGTGGGATTCCCAACCTGGAAAAGCCCTTTGACGTTCACTCCCAGACACAACCACGCCTACATTACCAATAAGACCACAGAGTCACAGTCCATAGCTGTTGACAGGCAGAGTGTTTGCCATGAACAGCTTCGATCTACGGATTTCTCAAAGATCTACCCCAGCTGACTCACTTATAAAAACACGGAAAATAAAAAGGTAAAACCTCTGACTTCAGACAAGCCACTCCAAGCGCTTAGACTCCGAGGGCAGCAGACTTTTCTGTTTGCTTTCTTGGAATTCATGGCTTGTGGGCACACTGCCATTAGGTTCTTTTACTTAAGCAAAATGCCAGAAGTTGAAGAGCTGAGTGGACAAGGCCTCTCCCCCATCAACATCCATTCTCCATTTTAAAAAGGCAAGGCTGGAGAGATGGCTCAGCAGCCAAGACCTGATTTCCATCCTAGCAGTTGTGAATGGGAGTTCACAACTGGCTCTAACTCTAGCTCCAGAGGATCGATAGCCCTCCTCTGGCCTCTGTAGGCACTGCGCTTATGTACACATACTCCCCCACAGACATAAACACAGACACACATAAATAAAAATAAAAAAATATTTTTAAAAATTCACAGTAAAGATAAAAGATGGTGAGATGTAAGTCTGATGCCAAGTGAAGAAACTCAAAAGAGATTTCTGGTGAGTTGGGAGGATGGCAGAAATCTGAGCCTTTTGTTCTAGGAATAACTCTAGAATGCTATAGAAATGCTGGCCAGAGAAGGTGATGATGGGCTGAGAAATGTGACAACAGAAAGAAGTCATATGAGAAGCATATTATACAAAAGTTCTACTTGATGGAAAAGCGAAAAAAAGTCAACACAACTACAAGACAGCATCAGAATTCACAAGGCCATCAAATACAGAGCAGTTTTCCTCTGTCAACTGCCAACCATTTAAAGTGTAACACTAAAGACCCTGTTTATAAGGACAAAAGGCAATTACAAAAGGGGCTAACTGCAGGGTTTGAGTAAGAATGACTTCTATATGTTCATATATTGAATGCTAGGGAGTGGCACTATTTGAAAGGATTAGGACGCGAGGCCTTGTTGCAGGAAGTGTGTTACTGGGGGTGGGCTTTGAGATTACAAAAGCCCAAGCCAGGCCCAGGGGCTCTCTTTTCCTGCTGCCTGTGGATCCGGATGTAGAACTCTCAGCTACTTCTCCAGCATCACATCTGCCTGTGTACCAGCATGCCCCCAGCCATGACAACACTAGACTAACCTTCTGAAACTATAACCAAGCCCCAATTAAATGCTTTCTTTTAAATGAGTTACCATGGTCATGGTGTCTCTTCACAGCAACAGAACACTATCACAGTAACCTAAAACACAGAGCAGGGCTTCCCAACTGGGGGCATTTTTCCCCTAGGAAACATTTAGTAAAGCCTGGGTTAATTATTTTTTTGCTCTGTAACAGGGTCTCATGATCTCCCAGTTGACCTGGGGCTTACTAAGTCACCAAGGCTTACTTTGAAGTCCTGATTCTTTAGCCTTCACCTCCAAGTGCCAGGATGAAGGATGTACGCAACCATGCCTGCCTGGCAAAGCGATCATTTTGGTTAATACTTGGAGGTTGGGGTGCCTCTAACCACCATATACTCCACAGGACAGCTCCTACTCCAAACTAAGAATGACCTGTTCCCAGAGGGCAAATGGACCATGGTGCAAGTCCTTGCTTTCACAGACAATTTGAGACACTGTGTCCCTCCACTTGAGAGTGACCAGTGACCACTGACTGGTTGCTGAGGTCTTATGGTGTTTACTGGCTCAGATTTGAACTGACAGCAGGGAATCAGCCATGTCTGAGTGGCAGGAAGTCCTTCCGCCCTCCCCAATGCCCCCAGCGTTCCATGGCTGAGGCTGCATGTGCTGAGGACATGCAGTGAACACTTGTATGTGGCTGGGACCACAGTGCAGCTGAGGCACCTACCACTCACCGGCTCCTGGACCAGGGGGTGAACCAGCGCAGTTCCCGGTAGTTGCCTTCGTTGGCCAAGGCCATCTTGGGCCTGATGAGCAGGATCTTCCTACAGCAGGCGAAAGGACTGTTCACACCAAACTCCTGAGACAAGCAGGCATCTGCCACAAAACTTGTCCCATAGGATAAGGCCACTGAGCCAGTTCAAGACCAGGGCCCGGAGAAAAGCTGTTTGTTTGTGTGTCTCCCCCCTCCCCCCGCCCCACACAAGGCTTAAGCTTTCTGTTTGGGGAAAAGAAAAGTTTCCATGGCTCCATCCAACCAACAGCCTCCTTTAGTGGAGGCTGGTGTGTGGAGGGCAGGTTGTGTGTGTGTGTGTATGCGCGTGCGTGCGTGCGTGCGTGCGTGTGTGAAGGACACTCCCCTCACCTTGTCTATTGTCCAGGTGACAAGGCTAAAAACCAAACCACCACCAACAAAAAACCAACGATCCCAACCATGGGTCTCCTCCTCCAGTCTGAGTGAAGGTGGCTGAAGCCCAGAGGGGGAAATTCATAGGAACTGGCTGAGCCAGTGTGCTGCGAACAGTAAGGAACACCCTGACAAGTGCCAGGCACAGGCACCCCATCGGGCTTCCTCCCACCTCACCTACCGGTTGAGAAAGATGACTCTGCAGTTGTAGCGAACATTCCGGTGCATTACAGGCCTGCAGAGGGGAGGGAGGGTGTGTGTCTGCCCTGTCACAAGAGCACACCAAGCAGGGGAGGTGGCATTAACTACAGAGTCAGCTGTTCTTTGGTTGCTGTATGTATACAGGTGCACACACCCAGGCATGCACACGCGGACCACGCAGGTCAATATCAGAAGTCCTCCTGATGTTATCAGCTGTACCTTATGTTCTCTCAAGACCAACCTTTACTTTTAATTTGGTGTGTGTATGGTCATCCGTGCATGCGAGCACACGCACATATATGTGCACACATGTACATATTTGTACACACATCTGCATGCATGGGTCTGTGTGCACATCTGCATGTATATGTACACACTTGTGCATGTGTGTTCACACATATGAGTACATGAGGGAAGAGGTGTCAGATCCCCTGGAGTTCCAGGTAGCTGTGACGTGAGTACTGGAAACAGCGTGTTCTAACCACTAAACCAGCTCTCAAGCCCCTCCACTTTATTTTTTGAGGCAGGGTCTCTCACTGAACCTAAAGCCCATACGCCCAGCCTCAGGGACCCTTCTATCCCACCTCCCAACACTGGTGTTTCAAAAGCATCCTGTTGCACATAGCTTTTTACATGGGTCCTGGAAATCTGACTCGGGTCCTTGCATTGCACCCTCTTTATTAAAGCTCAGAGCAGTCCCCTCAGCCCCTCAGATCTTTGGAGAGACTCCCAATGCTCTTCTTTTGCTTTCATATTAAACTCAAAGTATTCTGAAACCAGTCTCCTTCTTCTAGAATGTCCCAGAGCTTAGGGTGACTGCTTCCATCACTGCTTGCCTCCTCATCTAGCTCACCTGCCCTAATACACCTCCCAAATAGGATCAGTGGTAGAATACATGCAGGGACAACCTGCCAGTCATCTGTCAATGGCCCCTAACCCTAGCCATGGCTCATGTATAGCCATGTGAGCAACTCACGTTACCAAGGCTTCTAGTCCTCTCCCAAGCCAACTGAAACACATTCTAGGATAGGAATGTGTTTTCATTTGTGCAATGGGTGTGTGGGGTACTGGACGTACAAATGACTTACATAACCCCATACTCTGCAGATAGAGGCAGGAGGACCAGATGTCTGATGTCACACTCAACTGCATAAGAGTTCAAGGCTAACCTGGGTTACATTAAGACCCTGTCTCAAAGACATCAAACCAGGTTGGTGGGGAAATGGCTCAGAGAGGTAAGAAACTTAATGCCAAGACAACCTCCCTGGGACCCACATGGTGGAAGGACAGAACTGACTCCAGCTGGTTATTCTCTGAATTCCACATGCATGCTACGGTATGCAAGTACACACAACACACAAAACAAGGAAATTTAACAACAACAACAAAAAAAAAACTAGAAAAAAAATTAAAACACAAAACAAAAATTCTGAACCAAACCAAACAACAAAAACAATCAGAAGATAACAAGGTCTTCTAAATAAAAGAAGCCCTTCAAACAAGAACAGACACCAACAGAATGTGAGCAGGGCTATCATCACAGAGGCATTCTCATAACCAGGAACCAAAGAGTGACCAGCTGGCAGCACACAAGGAAACATTTTCTTCATGTAGGAACAAACTTTGAGCTTTCATATACAAAGAAACTCTCCAAACAAGTAAAACACAGTTGTATACAGAGCTCCCAAACCAGGTAATTTTCTAACAGTGCACAATAGTTGCCGAGTAGGAAAATGCTAAACTCCTTAGATGCTGAAGAAGAGCTCCACGGTGTACAGTACTTGCTGTTCTTGCCCCTCGACAGGGGACCACTATGCAAAGCATGGTCAGACATACACTAGACGTTTCTAGGCTCATGTGCTGGGTGGCGCCACACTTCAGGAACCCATGCCACGTGAGGCTTCATGGCTTGCATGCCCCCAGGAGCAGCTGCCCCAAGACTCACCATGAAGCTATATGTGGCAGGATGCACATACAGCTCTCATTTGTGTAGACTGTTCACGAGTGCCCAGAAACTCCTGAAGAGCTAAAAAACTGCTTCCAAGAGCTGTTGCCTTTGGGAGGTTAAGTGGCCAAAGGTCTGAACAAAACCACATTTAACATAAGGGCTCGTGCGGGGCCCACAGCCCCAAATGAAGGGAGTGCTGGGTGCAGGACACCCTTGAACTTGCCTTTTCTTTGGGCTTCCCCTTCTGTACCCTCACGATGGCACTTACATCCCCACGTCACAGATGATGTCCTGAGTGATCGGAGAGTCCAGAAGTGCAGCCAGAACTTGGAGCGAATGCAGGAGAGTGTCTGATTCGTGATAATGATCCCAACAGCCATAGCCACTGAAGAGAGAGGAAGTAGGCCAGTGAGGGGCAAGGAGGGGCCCGGGGCTCTCATGACAGGTTGGGTTAGGTGCCAGGCTTTCCAAAGTCTCTGAGTTGAGGGAGTTCTTAAGAACAAATCCAATGAGAGGCATAGACAGTCTTAGACGGCATAGGAGACGGAACCTTTGTTGGAGTCAGTATTCTATGGAGAGACATTCGATGAGTGAAGCACGTAAATCCAGGAAAATAAAGCAGAAGGTGCCTTTGGACTAACAGAAAAGTGCAGAAGTACAATCCTGCTTCCCTCATGTCCAGACAGCCGCTCCATGGTTCTCAACCTTCCTAATACTGTGACCCTTTAATGCGTCCCTCATGTTGTGGTGATCCACAATAAAAAATTATTTCATTGCTACTTTATAACTGCAATGTTGCTACCATTATGAATTTAATATAAATACCTGATACGCAACCCCAAAGGGGTTGTGACCTACAGGTAGAAAACTACTGCATTAGAGCACGGTAGGGAGAGGAACAAAGAGGAGAGGACATTCTGGAACCCATAGCTAGCCAGGAGCTTCAAAGATAGACAGGAAATAGCAGAGCACGGCCGACAACTGATAGTTACCCTCAGACCAGAGGGGAGTTACCCCTGGTAAGAGACACACAAGGTGGTGGCCCAACAAGACAGCAGAAGATACCAAGTCATCGGTTTCTCTATTATCACAAAATGGGCACCAGAGAGAGACCATTGAAAAATGCTGAGATGATGGAATGAAACCTCTTTTTGGCCAAACAGGAAAATAAAAACATGGGATTGACAAGACGGCTCAGTGGGGTCAAAGAACTGGCCACCAAGACTGATGGTGGCCCAGATTTGATCCCTCAAACCTATACACAAACACATACACACACACACACACAGTACATGTACACAGATAAATGCAATAAAAATTGTTTAAGGGATTAGAGGGATAGCTCACTTGCCCTTGCAAAGGATTTGGGTTCAATTCCAGTACCCACATTGTGGCTCACAACCATCCATAATACCAGTTTCAGAGGACCCAAGATGCTCTTTTGGCCTCTGTGGGCATCAGTTAGGAAGGTGCTTCACAGAGAGATGTGTAAGCAAACCACCCATACACATAAGATAAATACATCTACAATTTTTTTAATTAAAAAAAGGAAAGAAAATGAAAGCTGCAGGAGGTGTCTCAGTACGCTGACCTGCCATGTTAAATGACACAGGAGCCCGCTGCACACAGCTCTGAGGCTGGAACTGCAAAATCAAAGCATCTGTAGAATAAATGTCTGCTACAGGCTGCTCCCTTCTTCAGATATGGTCCCTTCTTTGCTCCTTGACATTTTGGCTTAGATCAGTTGCAAAGAAGGCAACTTGCAGGTGGCCCCACATCGGGGAGGCAAACATGTTTCCTGGTGCCTTTATATAAGATGCTACTCATGGTGATTTAATCCCCTCCCCCAAGCCCTGCCTCTCAGTACCATCACCCTGGGACCAGGTTTCAGCAGAATGTTGGAGGACATTGAAACCACAGCCATCAGGGAAGGTGAGGCAGTCTGGCTTTGAATTCAACCTCACTCCCCTATTTAGCACCAGGAAGCCTGGAGTTATCTAGTCTCTCCCATCTGCCCTGACCCAGGCCCACTCCTAAGTTGCTGATGTCCTAAATGGTTTGCATTTCTTCTGCTCTCAGTACTGCCCCATTTCTTCCTGTCTTTTGATACCACTATCTGCCCTCCCAGGGTTGGGATGCTGGTGTGCTCAGCCATACCATATTTCTAGTTCTGGTCCAAGCCTGTATCTTGCACCTTTGTCTTTGGCAATTTGAATACCTACATGGAGAAAGAGAGAGGGAGAAAGAATTCAGCAGCTAGGTCACGTTCAAAGGCAGGAAAAGCAGGCTGCCGCAGTACGTACAGCCAAAGCCAGGCTCTGGGACACCCCCAGCCTACTGCAGCCCATTCTGTTAACAGCAGAGGACACTGGGCACCTATACACACCTGTATACACTTGCAGGCAATCAGAAACAGGGAGCACAGGGTGACCTTAGTACTGGGGAGTGCTAAGTCACACCCTGGTAGGTAATCATTAAGCAGGCACCAAGACTGGCTATTAGAAAAAGCTGTAGACAGGATGTAAGGGTTTCCAACCCTAGGACAGCGCCAGCACTCAGCATCCACATCAGGTTGAGAGCTGCCACCAACATGCAGTCAAGGCAGCCCATCTTCACCCCAAAGACATATACTCTGACAGCAAAAGCAGGTCAAGATACACTTTAAGAGATAAAAATGCCTGGGCTGGCCAGATGTCCCAGGAGGTAAAGTCACTGTTGCTAAACCTGACAATCTGAGTTTACTTGGATCAGCGGTTCTCAACCTTCTTAATGCTTTGACCCTTCAATACACTTCCTCCTGATGTGGTGACCCCCCCAACCTTAAAATTACTTTCATTACTACTTCATAACTGTAATTTTGCTGTTATAAATAATAATGTAAATATCTGATATGCAGGACATCTGATATATGACCCTTGTGAAAGAGTTGTTGCCCGGTTTGACACCCCCATAGGGGTTGTAACTCACAGTTTGAGACCTGCTAACTTAGACCCACATGATAGAAGGAGACACTGCCTCCTGTAAGTTGACCTCTGACCTCTACATGCACACCACGGCACCTGGGTACATGCAATAAATAGTAATAAATTTGGGGTTTTGTTGTTGTTAAAAGCAGATCTGCTACTTCTTGCTCCTGTTTCGCCTTCTTGCAGAGGCGGCTCAGCACAGACAACCTGAGGTGGGGAATCTGCAACTCAGCTTTGCTCAGAGCAGCCCCAGTTCTATTTTGAGGTCAACGGTGAGCTGACATGAATGTCACCAACACAGGGATATTCAATGGCAACACTCTTCTCTGAGCTGAGGGTTCACCCTTTACCTGACTTCTGGGTTCATATGCCCATTTACCAGGAATGTTCTCAGGGACCCTGATCTCACTGAAACAGCTCCAAGGGTGGGCAGCTCTGACCCAGGGGACCTTAGCAATCTACCAGATTCTAGAGGATGGCTGAGGGCAGTGTCTACCCAGCACGCCCTATCTCCACTCCTGCCTTGCTACTCCACGTGTCCCCCAAGCTGGTGAAGTCCCCCTGAAAGCTCACCAGGGCCACTACTCTTTTTATACCACGCCCAGCGCTGTGAGTCTCTTCTGGGCAAAGGTGTACACTGTGTCTTGACTGCCATACCCTAATCATGTGGACTTCCGACTTCTGTCTCCCGCCACCCCCAGACTCACTCTTTAAAATCCTCTGGAAATTGCCCTCAAAGTCCAGGGCCCACTGGTTGAGCGCACAGGTGGCTACGGTCACCTTCCGGCCCATCTTGGTTGCTGGGACGCTGTTTGAAAAGGGATCCTACAGGGGTTTCCAGCCAGACTGCCTGGCTTGCGCCTGCGCAGCGTAGCCTTCCTAGAGGCCCCGCCCCTCTGCCGGCCATAGCCCTCCTCCTGTGGTTTTAACCCTTCTTCTGCACCATTCCAGTAGCGCGCCGGCGCAGAGCGTGTCCTACCTGGAAGCCCCGCCCCTATGCCCACCCACAACCCTTCTCACTTTGACGCAGCGCGCCCTTCTGTGCGACCCCGCCCATCGCGCGTGGTGCGCCTGAGCAAAGCGCTGTTTAAAAAAGGGCACCAAGAGCAAGGTTGTCTCGGAGCCATGCTCTTATTGGTTTGTCCAGGCTAGATTTCTTGGCTGCCTTATGAAAGCCTCATGAAAGGCTGTGTCTGCTACCAAAGGTGGTGTCTGGTTTGCTTTCTGGCACTGTGATAAACACGTGACCAAAAACAGTTGGGGAGGAAAGGGCTCACTTCCTCTTCAAGGCCCGCTTAGCATGCTTTTTAACACCACTAAGGACCACGGCCCAGAGGTAGCACCCCTCCCGGTGTTGCCAGCTCTCCCACATCAGTCATCAGTTAAGAAAAGGCCCCAGAAGGCTTGTTCACAGGCCAGTCTGATGAAAGCAATTCCTCAACTGAAGCTCCCGCTTCCCGGTGTGCTCAGTTAACTTGTGTCAAGTGGACAAAAACAAGACAGCACAGTTGAATAAACACGTCCACAGCAGCCCATGGGGGAACACTATATTTGCGTGTGCTCTGCTTCTTTTGGCTCACTGAACTCTGGATTCCGTGTGCATCGCCCTGAGCCCTTTCTTATTCCTGTCCCTCATGCATTGGGTAACTCCAACCAAGGTAGATGCAGCTTCTCCAGGCCTGGTTCCTCCTCAGCCATTTTTCCTTAGACCCGGGGGGTTCAGACTTCACTCCTTCAGACAAAAGCCAATCCAGACCCTTCAGGCTGTGCCAGGAAAGAAGTTCTTGGAATGGAGCCTTGGACACCTGTTGGACATCTTTCAAAAGAAGGGCCTGTGAGAGTTACAGCTCTGAGGGGGAAGGGTTCCTGGCAGCGGTAGCCAAGGAATACCTCAAAGTCACAGTGCCTAACAAACCTGACACAAAAGTTGTATTGGGAAAGACACTTGAGAGTGAGTGGCTGCCTCTCTGAAGCCAGAAGGCAGCAGAGGAATGCGTGGGAGGCAGGCTTTAAATAGGGTTTCTTGGCGGAGGCGTTTCCCAGGGTAGAGATTTCCAGGGCGGGAATTAATGGGATTTCAAGTCTTGAGTTTGGGGCAAAAGTAGAGACTGGTGGGATTTCAAGCTAAGAGAGTGGTGGGTTTTTGAGCTCAGTGATTGGTGGGTTTTCAAAACCCAGAAGTGAGCTTGGACATTTTACCCAACACTGTAACTATACACACCAATCTCTGGCAACTCAGAAACAGCTCTCAGGGGCCTGGGAAACGTTCTCAAAGAATATCTGTCTCTATGGGAAGACAGCTCTCCACTTTGGAACCCACCAGACAACAAACTCTATAGGCCTGGATTCAGGCAAACTGAACCTGTAGGGTAAATGGTCTGAGCCCACTTCCCGGTTTGAAAACCTACCAAACCCTACCAATCCTTGAGCACAAAACACACACGCACGCACGCACACACACACATGCTCTCACGGGCACTTTAATCCCTGAGCATGGAATCACACAATCCTGGGCTTGGCTTGAAATGGAAACCTCTGCCCTGGAAAACTCTTCCAAGAAACCCTAAATAGGCCTGTCTCCTGCTCAGTTCCCTGCTGCTTCTCACCCAAGAAGAGGTAGCCACCCTCTTGTGTCTCTCCCAATAAATCTCTTGTGTGAGGTTATGGTGTGGTGTGACTTTGTGGTATTCCTTGGCTCCCAACTGCCAGGATACCTTTCCCTTCAGAGCTGTAACACTTCCATTGGGGAAGTGTTCAAAGCTGTACAGAACCTTTGTTCTTTCCACCTCTCTGATCCCCTACACACCTCTCCTGCCAGGATCCCTCTGTGTGACTTCTTGGAAGCAGACTTTAAATGTGGCTGCAGGGTCACACAGCTTAGTTGTATCCACTAGGTCTGCCGCAGAAGGCCCCTCTGATGTGACGTCTGAGGACAGTGGTTGGCTCTTGGGCTGGGGAGGTGGTTCAGTTGGTCAAGTGCAAACAGAAGGACATAAGTTTGATTCCCAAAATGCGAGTCCAAAAAAAAAAAAAAGCTGGCATGGTGACAACTGCTCATAATCCTAGCTTTGGGGAGGCAGAGACGCTAGATCCCTTGAGTGTGCTGGCCTGCCAGCATAGCCTACTTGGCACAAGATCCATGTTGGAAAGAGCTCACCTCAAAAACAAAGCAAACCCCCACAGGTGCTGGGGAATGACGCCCAAAGTTGCAGTCCAGTGTACATGCACAGGGATACACACACACACACATCACCTCTTGACATGGACCCATCTAGGAGACCGCTGGGTGAGCTTTCACTATGAGGAGGATGAAAATGCCAACCTCATCTCAAGTTAACAGCCATTCTGAAGATGTGCCTCTATTAAAACCATGCTTTTATAAAGCACACACAGACCACAAGCCCCTTCACCTCCACCCTTTCCCCGTTCCATTCATTGCCCTGTTCCCTACTCCATAAATATTCTAAATCCTACCCTCCAGGGGTGGATTAAAGATTTCCTCCCGCAGCTATCTTGCAAAAAATCCTTTCCATGATTGGTACATTGTGTGGCAGACAATGATACCCTGTTTTGATACTGCTTTCAAAGAAAGCTAAGACACATCATTCAAAAATAGCCGAACTGGCCAGTTAGTCTAGCCAATGGTGAGCTTCAGGTTCAATAAGAGATTCTATCTTAAAGGACAAGGTGAGAAATAGAGGAAAACCTGACATAGGCCTCTGGTCTCTACACATGAGCACAGACATAGAGTGTATGTATACACATACCCACACAATCCAATTTGAAAGGACTGCACTGGTCAAATATGGGATCATACAACCGGCTTGTACATCCTGCTAAAAATGAGCTAGTGGGTTGAGTTGCCAAAATAGTTTAGCAGGTAAAGAGCTTGCAGCACAAGACTGGCTACCTGAGTTCAATCCCTGAAATCCGCATAAAGACCTCCATACATGGGTTACAGCGTGTGCACCCCTCCACACGCACACAACGGACACACATGCTATAGCAGCGGTTCTCAGCCTATGGGTCTTGATTTCAGACATTTCAGATATCAGGCATATCAGACATTTACATTATGATTCATATCAGTAGCAACATTACAGTTATGGAGTAGCAACAAAATAATTTTATTGTTGGGGGTTGAATGGCTTCTCCACCCACATAATAAATACAATTAAGAGGACTTTATAGTGAAAAGGCATGTTTATTGGGACAGCTCTCAACCAGGTTCACAGGAGGAGGTCAGTGAAGTTACAAGGCTGGGCTGGGTTTGGGGCTTCTTAAAGAGGAGTACAGGAGAGTTGTGATGTGATGGTGAGGTTCTGGGGTTCTAGCCTTATTTGTTGAATTCTGGGCCCTGTATGTAGGTGTTAAGCCTGGTGGTCACTTTGGAATCTGGAACTAGGAACTGGCTTTGTGCAGTGTTTGGAGAGGGGATCTTTTGAAAGTGTGGGCTCCTGGTCAAAAGAGAAAGGAGAGGGCCTCTCAGCTCAGATCATCTTGCCTTTGTCCCCAAACCTTGGACCTAACAGGGGCCACCACAACATGAAGAACTGTACAGGGTCATAGCATTAGGAAGGTTGAGAACCACTCTACTAAATAAATATTTTCCCCTTGGAAAATATTTCTCTGTGCAGCTTGGTGTGTCCTAGAACTCTGCTTTGTAGACCAGGCTGGCCTCAAACTCTCAGAGCCTTACCTGTCTTTACCTCCTGAATGCTGGGATTAAAGGCATGTGCCATCACTGCCCAGCAGAAATTTTTTAAAAATTTGAAAAGTTAAAGAGTTGCATTCTTGATAGAAAATGTCAAATGATAAATAATAATTTAATAATAAGGTTGAAGGAATGCTGAAATCAAGTCAACTCTTTGTACCAAGAAATAAACGATGTCCTGAGTGTCCTCCACGATTGCTAAGTCACCAGGGTCAAAGGTTGCTTGGGAACACTGTACTTACCAGTCTCTAACGCTTTACTCATTTACTTATTAATCAAGAGAAAGCTGGGGGCAGAAGAGATGGCTAAGGAGTTAAAAGCACTGGCTGCTCTTGCAAGAGGATCCAGGTTTGATTCCCAGCACCCATGTGGTAGCTCACAACTCCAGTTCCAGGGGTGACCATGTATGTATATATGTGTCTGTCTGTCAAGGCCGCTGGATGCCTTGGAACTGAAATCACTGATGTAGGTGCAGGGGATTGAACCCTGGTCCTTTGGAAGAGCAGCACTCTTAACTGCTGAGCCATCTCTCCAGTCCAGACCCTATATTCTGTATAAGCTATATTACTCTATTCAAACGTGTACCCTGACTCGGTCCTGGGGTTTGAAAAGAAAAAGTAATAAAGGATATTATTGGGCAGCTGGGACCGGGCACGTGGACAGTGACTAATAGTTCTGAAGTCACTTCTGTTCCCGGTTTGTTTTGTTGTGGCAGCAGAGGAGACTGTCGCCAGGAGAGGGGGACTGCAACCAACTAAGGTCAGGTGGTGGGAAGGAAAAAAAATGGAAAGAGAGAGTGAAATTGTTCACAGCTGCTGCGTTAAGGCTCAGTTGGTTTGAATGTCATCTGCGCTTTCGCCAAGAACCTCCAGCGGCACGGAGGTGTGGCTGAGTCCTGGCCACCAGGTGTCGTGTTCGACTGTTTGGCTCGGGCCGCAGCCGCCTTGCACCCTTCTGCTAGTTGTCCCTTCCTTGGAACCACAGCGGCCTCGGCAGCATCTGTTGTTCTGTGCACGAGACGCTCCTTCAGGTAGGAGCTCTGCAGCAAGGTAAACCGAGGCACGGGAGAAGCCGGCTTGGAGCCTGCGCGGCGGAGGCCGTAGTTGCATCCTTCCTCCCTCTTAAGACGGGTCAGACCCGAGACCCTAGAGGCGTGAGCGGGGCGGGGCCGGCCATGCTGTCAATCTCGAGCCCGCCGCCGCCGACTGGCGGGCCTGGTGGGCTCCCAGTCAGCTCACCGCCTTCACCAATCGCAGGGCGCTGCTCTCAAAATCCACTTCAGATTGGTCGTCGGTGATATCACGTCATCTGAGGCGGTGCTTCAGGCAGACACTTGGGGCGCGGCTGGAGAGAGCGGTTCTAATGTCTGGACCTTGCACGCAGGTGAGGGTTGGTGCACACGGATCAGGCCAGAGCTGCGGGAGACGGACGGTGCACACTGACGGGGTTTGTGGAAAGCGTCGGGAGTGCAGGAGAGGGGACTATATGTACAGATGGGGTTGAGTATTCAGGGAAGGAGGCAGTTTGTGAGATGGAGGGGGATGTGCATGTGAGACGAGTGTTTGTGTATATTGGGATGTGCGCGTTTGCACAGGTTTGGGGTAGAATGGCAGACAAATGTGCAGACTTAGGGGTGTATGCGCAGGTGAAGGGACCAATGTGCAGATCGGAGGCGTGTGTGGGGAGATGTGTGCTTAGGGAAAGGGCCTGTGGGCCGGGTAGGAGGGGGGATAGGGGAATGCTTGCCCAGATTGCCAGGTGCACCTGTCAGCAGGTACTGTAGGTGGACCTTGCTTTGTTTAGCTGGGGCCTGTGGATAGGAGAGGGATGTGAGCCCAGCTCTCTGGGGGACCTTCGAATGTATGGAGGGGCAAGTGTAGACTCGCCGCTTGGCACACCCTCCATACCACAGGGCACATAACAGCCTGGTGAATCTCTTCAGTAGGATCTGAAGGATTCTATTTATTCTCTCAGGAGATAGATGGATTGCCCACTGACATGAGGGTCTTGGGAAGCTCTAGGCATATCTGGCCTCCCAGGTTGTGGAGAGCCCCTGTCCTCCTAAAGATCAGGATGGTTTTCAGAGGAAGAATTTAAAAAGCTGAACATTTTAAATTTATTTTTTTGAGCTTCTGCTGATAGAATCTTCTTGAAATTGCTCCTTAAAGCAAAACAAACCCAAAGCAGCTGATGGGCGTAGTGGGTATGCATGCCAGGAAGAAGTGCACCTCGTAGGGTATGCTAAAGCCCTGTTGCCAAAGAATTTGGTAAACAACTTTTGGGCAGAAAGGAGGGACAAGTAGATATGTGTAAATGATAATCTATGGAACAATCTGAAATGGTAACAAGGCCTGGGGTGGACCTGAGAGAGGAGAAAACACTTTTTGCTTCCCATCCAAAATATACATATTTTGGAACTTATGAGAAGTTTTGTGGCTTTGATTAGAAGCAGAGATTATTCCAAACAACTAAGGATCCTTTCCTCCCGCTTTGTGCTCGTGTTTATTTCTGGGGGCTTCAGGAACTACTGCTGTTCCTCCACAGGGACCCCAAGCTTTCAAGATAAAGTCAGACCAAAGTTCTGTGCTCAAGAACATCAGAGGGGTCCACGTGCGGAGCTCACTAGTCATGGGTCACCCCAGAAGCCAGCCTCACCTGACCTAGAGAAAGTGGTGGGGCACAATGAACTCGAAGACACCACTTGACTACAGAAGCTCTTCCGTTAGGAAATATGAGGACACCCCTAACACGTCAGTTTGGAATGCTCCCACAGAGCCCAAGAAGAACCTGTAGTCTTCTAGATTCTTCCGTGATACAGGAGTGGGCTCTAGCACAGGGTGTCAGAACATCTGATTTCTCTGGTGATTGTCAGTGGGAATGACACAACTTTGCATGTCTATACAGAGCACTTCAGGAAGTTCTGGCATCTCTGCCTGCTGCCACAGCCCCAAGTATTTCCCAGGATTAATATCTATTAGCCCATGCAGTTGGGCATGCTTCTCACTCCTCACCCATTTCCACGATTCTCTTGTATTCTTTTGGAGACTGGTTCGCAGTACAGGTTGTGCTCCGAGCTACTCTGTGTTCTTGCTATCTCAGTGGCTTCTAGTAAGTTCTGTGGTAAGGTACCAGCTCTCTGGTGAGTGATGGCACCGGAGAGTGCGAGAATGGCTTTACATGTGCAGGTACAGCTGTTAGCAACCAAGGAAAATCTGTTAATATCCGCCTGTGGCCTGCCTGTGCGGGGTCTAGCATTCCCGAGCCTCTATAAAGATTTCCATCCATTCATTCCAGTGCAGCCCTCCATGCTCCTGCTGACATGGCTCAGTCACCCCAGATGGACTCTGTTGAGTATGTACCCCAAGTCCTGAGCTTGTCCCTTCCTGATATCAGCAGTGGCCTTGATACATACGAGTGGATTCTCATGTGCCTTTGACCTTGACATTTCGGCTCCCTGGGTGACTTTGGTCTTTTTTGTGGCCTGTGTGGCAGGGTGTTGCTCAGCATATGGACAAGGACTGAGCAGACCTTGGGCGACTTCTGAGCCTGGACATTTCAAGAGCCACTTCTGAGAAAGAAAACTTCATTCTGGTGTGAAACTTCTGGCCCAGTAGAAAAAGGTGAGCGTGTTGATCACAGCGCCTGTGAGCACGGGCAGTGGAAGTGAGGCACTGTTTTAAAAGCTAAAGAGTGGGCTGGAAAGGTGGCTTGGTAGTGAAGAGCACTGGCTGCTCTTCTAGAGGACCTAGGTTCAATTCCCAGCACCCACATGATGGCTTACAACTGCCTGTAACTCCTGTTCAAGGGGATCTGACACCCTCACCCAGACACATGCAGGCGAAACACCAATGTACCTACATAAAAATAAATAAATCACAAAAAATAAAAATTAAAAAAAGAATCTCAAAAGAGCAACCCCTAAGTGAAGAAATCAGTGTACCATCCACACATGAACTGGTATGTGAGGCTCAAGAGTGGAGGGGATTCCCTCTACCCAGCTGTCCCCACTGGTTGTATTTACAGCTTTTCACAGAATTTGATGCCTGTGACAGGTATGACCAGGTATGTGACTTATAAATACATTTAAGAGATTTACTTTTGTATCCCCCCGCCCCCGAGTCTCAGGTAGACCAAGCTGGCCTTGAACTTCCTGTGTAGTTCAGCGTGACCTTGAACTCCTGATCCTCCTGCCTCCCAAGTACTGGGATTTCAGGTGTGCACCACTACACCCAGTTTATGTGGTGTTAGGGATTGAACCCGAGACTTTGTGTATGCTAGGGCTTCTATCAGCTCTACCAACTAGGCCATAGTACCAGCCCCGCTTGTTTTTAGTTTAATCAATGTTTTTGGAGGGGGAAGTATGCCATAGTGCAAAGAGGTCAGAGGGCAGTTCTCTTCCTCCACCACGTGGGTCTCAGGGATTGAACTCAGGTTGTCTGCCTCAGCAACAGGCACCTTTACCCACTGAGCCATCTTGCCAGTCCTTGGCTTTTTATTTTTTTTCATCCTGGATGATGTATGTTATTGCCAGGTACGGTAGATCACACCTGTAATCTCAGCAACTGGGAGGCTGGGAGAGGAACATGGCTGTGAGTTCAAGGCCAGTCCAGGCTATGGAATAAGACCCTGACTCCAAGAACTCCCAGAAAGATGTGCGCTCAGTATTTAGGTCTGAGGTTCTCCCCTCACTGGCTTTTGCAATGTTCTAGCCTGTTAGGTTATCAGAAAGTAGTGTTGGTGCCAAGCTTTATATCCTTATCTGTGAGTCAGGGCAAGACAAATGCCAGTCCCTTCTGTTGAGTCTCTTAGAAGGTATGTGGGCACGTGGCAGAGGGTTTACTGTGATTAGTGTAGGCACCAGAGATTGGGGAGATAGGGGAGCCTTTGGCAGTTGTGTGGGACTGCAAATGGGGCCATTCACTAAGTGTACTGTGTGTGCTGCTGGGCAAGAAGTAATGTGACTGCTTCTGGGGGTTTGGGGCTGTCAAAAGCAGGCTGATATACCCAGGCAGCACGGGTTCTGAGGCTAGGAGTGCTGGAGAGCAAAGGCTTCTTAGAGGCGGAGCTCTCTCTCTTGCCCCCCTTTCATTCTGTGTATACTTTGTGTGTATGTGGGAGGGTGAATATATACCATGGAGTGTGTCAGTGGAGGTCAGAAGACAACTTGTGGGAGTTGCTTTTCCTCTGCCATGTAGACTTAGGGATCAAACTCAGGTTGTCAGATTTGGTGGCAGTCATCCTAACCCTGTTGAGCCATTCTGCCAGCCCTGCTGTGGCCCTTAATCCTGGTTTCACTGATAACGGATGGGAGTGTGTGTGTGTGTGTGTGTGTGTGTGTGTGTGTGTGTGTGTGTATTTGGACATTGCATCCTCCCTCCTGGCTCTCTATCTTAGCTTTTGAGATAGCATCTCTTGCTAAACTTGCAGCTGGCTGAGTTGGCTAGGCTGCCTGCCAGACAACTCCAGGGGTGCTCTTGCCTGCTTCCTTTGTATTGCTGGGATTGTGGGATTGCAAGGCCTATGCTGCTGAACCTGGCTTTTTTTTTTTTAACATTGGTGCTGGGAATTGAACTCAGGTCTTCATGCTTGCATAGTAAATACTTTACTGAGCCTTCTTCACTGCCCCTCTCCTCAGAAAATTTAAGATATCATTTTTTAAATCTCTGATGTCTTAAAATTTTACAAGCTTGTTTTATTTTAGAGGTGGAGGGGGAAGTGTTGGGATAGGGGAGACACCTAGAGAGCTTATCTATGAAGTGTCCCAAGAGGTACCATTCTAGACCCTAGTGGTGGAGGGATGAATAAGGAGCTGCCTGCCTTCTACTTAGGAGAGATGGACGGTGCACATGAGTGCACAAACAAAACACGCCTGCACAGTGAGCAGAGGTATTCAGAAGCTAAAGGAACAGGTCACCCTGGCGGGAAGCCACTTGCCATTAGCCGGTTACAGTCTGCTGAGAAGGGGACCGGACAAGAACATTGGTAAACTTGCGCAGAGCAGAGGAATGGTGGGTACTACCAGGAAGGCTGAAAGCTATATTCAAGTATGGTACAGGTTCATGAGGTATGGAGGAACAGGGAGCAAATGTCTGCATCTGTCACGGTTGGGAAGGATATTAAATACTGAGTGAGGTCAGAGGTGGGAAGGCCAATGAGAAGAATGCAGGTTTAGGAAGGAGCCTAAACCCATTCTTTTCCCTTTCTGGAATCTGTCATGGGTGATCAAGTGGCTACAAAGGACACTGCCCCAGTCAGTACTTGAGTCCTGGTGGGATCTGGCTTTCTGGGAGGATCTGAACCTCTCTCCTTTCCTCAGGACCTGATGGCTTCAAAATCCCAGCACAACATTCCCAAGTCCAAGAGTCCTAATGGCAAGGCCGAAGCTCAAGGCCAGTGGGGCCGCGCCTGGTAAGGAGCTCACCTGTTTTATTAGCTGGAGGGTAAAGTGGACTCTCAAAGATCTCAGCCTCAGGGATGTTCTGGACATAGAAAATAAATTATTATTTTAAAGACAAATGAAAGGTAAATAAATTCCACAAAATAAGGAATTGTGAAGAAGAGCCTAGAAACCATTGTCCCTTGTCTGAAGTGTTTGGTACTAAAAATAGTCTCATTTCTGACTTCTGCTGCTGTTTTGTTATATTGAGAAATGTATGTGTCTATCTCCTGAGATGTCTTAGGGAGGGGATTTATAAGAACCCCATACTTGTGGCCTGAAGGTAACTCGCTGTTTTCAGCATGCTTATTATTTTTTTTTTTTTATGCAACTTGTCACCCAAAGGTTGGTGTGGGACTCTCCTCTGTCTTACCTGCCAGGACTCCAGGCCATCCAGAAGGCCTAAGGGTCACCTGGAGCCCTGCCACCAACCCAGGAACCTTGGCTTGGTGTCATGTGCTCTCTCTGCCATTGAGCAATGTGAGTCCTTTGTGTGGTTAAGTGTCCTCCCTGGGTTGGGGCTCAGGAAGCTACTGGCCTTAAGGGTCATGAAGAGCTCTCTGCACTCATGATCTGGTCTCTGGGTTTTTAGTTGGTGGTCACAGATAGGACACCTGTCTGTGACACAGGAGCAGCATGAGTGATCTGCCTTGGCTGGAGAGATTTCTGAACTGATATCCTTTCCCGCCAGGTTCTAACTGGTGTGCAGGAGAGTCCCGCACTTGGGAGGGCACTTTGGAGACCTCCATGTGGCCTGGGGGGAATTGGAGAGCATGTCAGAGACCCCTGTGGGGCTCAAGGCACAGAAGAGAGTCTCAGAGGGATGAAAGGATGTTGGCCTATATTTTTTTGGTCTGTTTTATTGGGTTCTTATATCTCTGTCTCCCTTCCAACCTTTATTGTACCCTAATCCCTCCCACCTCCCAATGCTAAGTAGGAGAGAAAGATTAGAGGGGGAAGGGGCCAGGCATAGTTCTCTTTAGACTACTTCCTGCTTACTAGGGCTGTTGGGTTCTTTGGTGGCAAGTTCAGTCTTCGTAGTCAGGATATTTCCGACTTCTTTTTCTTGTCTCTGCTCTTTGCTTATGACCATTTGACAAACCGCCACAACAGCAGCAGGAGCAGAAGGGAAGGAAGCAGCAGACGCCTTCTTCTTTGGAGCATTCCCAGCCCCTCGTGGGGTTCTGGCATTTATCCCCTCTGGAAAGTTCCCAGAATTCCAAACATAAACTGTCCGCAGCTGGCAAAATCACACCCCTACCAGAGCACGAGACACATTATAGTTAGCTGCTGTGGACAGTCTGAAGCAGCCTCAGATCCCACACATGCTCTCATAAGTATTTTTAAGAAACCCAAATTCTCACTGCAGAAGAGTACCTGAGGTGCCCCAGCACGGCGCCAGACGGACAAAAGGGAATCTCAGAGTCCTGCATGGGGCTCGAGGGATGGGAAGGGGCATTTCTGTCCAAGGGACTGAAGGGAGTCTGTAAGCCCCCTGTGGGCTTTGAGAACGAGAGGCTTCGTGGTGACTGCCCTCTGTCCTTCTCTCAGGGAAGTGGACTGGTTCTCCCTGGCCAGCGTCATCTTCTTGCTGCTGTTCGCACCATTCATTGTGTACTACTTCATCATGGCATGTGACCAGTACAGCTGCTCGCTGATCGCTCCTGTGTTGGACCTGGCTACAGGCCATATTAGTCTGGCAGACATCTGGGCTAAGACACCACCTGTGACAGCTAAAGCTGCCTTGCTGTACACCTTGTGGGTCAGCTTCCAGGTCAGTCCTCTGCCTTGGGGCTGGGCGCAGTAGATGGGGAAGGGGTCCTGCTGCCAGGGTCTTGTCTGGGATGCAGACTTCTGACTCAGAGTGAAGCTCACCTTCTTAGGATGCAACAGTCACAGGAAGCATCTCTGTGTCACATTGTATCCTTCTTGGTTTCCAGCACCTGGCTGTAGCTCAGCAACATGCCCTACTGGGCAGTGATCGCATGGGAGAGCCCACAGTACCTGACGGAGTCAGTACACAGAGTTGGAGTCTTTTTTACAGTAACCCCTAGGAGGAGGTGTCCTAGACTCTACTGCTTCTGCAAGTTGCCAAATAGTCTTGATCAAGGATGTCTTTGCCAGTGATGCAACCTCTCAGCCTAAAAACTAGGATGTTACCAGGCAGGCGCAACCTTCACAGGTTAGATGTTGAACACAGATGTAATTCTATACCCAGGACAGGATAGGGAAGCACATGGGAATCAGGTCACCTTGTTTTTCTGAGGCAAAATTTTGCATTGATGCTTGTCTCTCTCAGGGTCCAAACTTTTGTCCTCCAAAGGACAAAGGGTCCTCCTTTTTTTCATTACCCTGGTCCTCTGGCTGAGGATAGCATGAGTCATGAGAGCTAAGGCATGGGAACAGCCCAGCTGTGCAGTAGCGGACAAGATAAGCAGCAGACAAGATATGATGGTCTGTGCGTAAATAGAATGCCATTAGACTGTAGAAAGGATGAGCTGTGGTGCAGGTGGGCCAGTGTTGGAAATGGCTACCAAGCAGAAGATGCCAAGACCAATTGGAGCAGTTCCATTTATGTGAAATTCACAGGCTGGAAAGATTGGCTGCCAGGGACCACAGGAGAAGGATGAGAAGTGGTGGACAGTGGGAATAGGGCTTCCCCCTTTTTAAATTAAAAAAAGGGGGGGGGGATCGGTGGCAGTGGGAACACATTTCAAGACAGGATTTCTCTGTGTAGCCTTGGCTGTCTTAGAGCTCACTTTGTAGACCAGGCTGGCCTTGAACTCACAGAGATCCATTGGCCTCTGCCTCCCGAATGCTGGGATTAAAGGTGTGTGCCACCACTGCCTGACTTAAAAAATATTTTTTAACGATTTGTTTATTTTATGTGTGTGGTTTTTTTTTTCTACACATGTGTATATGCACTGTGGGCTTACAGTGCCCAGTGGAGGCCAGAAGAGGGCTTAGGATTCCCTGTAACTAGAGTTACAAACAGTTGTGAGCCATCATGTGAGTGCTGGTGCTGAGAATCGAACCTATGTCCTCTGCATGAGCAGCAATTGCTCTTAACAGCCAAGTGCTCTCTTCTCCATCATAGGGTTCCTTTGGTAGTGTTCTAGAATCAGACCGTGGTGATAGTTGCCTGGTCTTGTGAACCTGGTATATGACTCTGAACCGTGATGTTGAAAGGGGTGGGCTTCGTGGAATGTGGGCACATCTCAATGCTTTTATTATTTTTTAAAAGACAGGCTTTTAATTCATTGTTTGTTTTTATTTTATGTGCACGATACTTTGCTTGCATGTATATTAGTATGAAAATGTCAGAACTCTGGAGTTACGGTTGTGAGCTGCCCTGTGGGTGCTAGGAGTAGATCCTGGGTCCTCTGGAAGAGCAGCCAGTGCTCTTAACCACTGAGTCATCTCTCCAGCACCCATCTCAATGATTTTTTTTTTTTTTTTTGAGACAGCTTCTGGCTGTCCTGGTGCTCACTCTGTAGATCTTTCCACCTAAAATTCTGTTTCAGGTGCTGCTTTACTCCTGGCTTCCTGACTTCTGCCACAAATTTCTGCCAGGCTATGTTGGAGGTATCCAGGAAGGTGCCATAACTCCAGCAGGTAACTTTTGCCCTGAGTTGGTAGGCGTCTTGCCTGGCCACTCTTTGTTTGGAGCTGCTCTCCCACACTGATTCAGGTTAGGTGATCCGACAAGAGTGTTCTATTTGATTCTCCTCCTGCAGGGGTTGTAAACAAGTATGAGGTGAATGGGCTGCAAGCCTGGCTCATTACCCACCTCCTCTGGTTTGTGAACGCTTACCTCCTATCCTGGTTCTCCCCTACCATCATCTTTGACAACTGGATCCCACTGCTATGGTGTGCCAACATTCTGGGCTATATTGTGTCCACGTTCGCAATGATCAAGGGCTACCTGTTCCCGACCAGTGCCAAAGACTGGTAAGTTCCTTAGGAGCTGGTCGAGCTTAGAGTGGATACTTCTACCCAGGGCCGTCTGCTCCCTGGCATAGAACATTGGGAAACCCTGAGATTTGGGATCAGCCTTTTGGATGCTTGGATTTTCTTGCTTTAGGAAGAACTGCTATAGGTAGCCAAGGCTGCCATGGAGCAGTTCAACCAGAAGGACAACTTCTGGCTGAGGAGGAGGTAGATGCTGCCTTTTTCTTGTGAAACAGTCTTAGTAAAGAATCTTGTTATCTTAGCAGCTTTACCATAGCTGCTTCTCCAGGAGAGCTGCTGCTTGCTTACAGCATTCTCATGGAATCCTGGGGTTGGAGGCCAACTGTCCAAATCCATCCTATCTGCCCACCCATCCATTTACTTATCTACCCATCTATTCATCTGTCCATCCATCTGCCCACCCAGCCACCCACCTACTTATCCATTTACTCACCCTTCTCCCCATCCACCCATCCACTTCTTTGTCCATATACCTATTTGCCCACCCATATATCCATCATCTACTCATTCTTCTGTCCACCCACCCATTCCCCTTACATCTGTCTACTCATCCACCTATCCACCCACAGAGCCACTCACCATCCACTGATATAATCATTCACCCACCACATACCCACCCATACACCTCTCTACACATTCATCAACCTATCCACCAACCCTTCCATTCATCCATCCATCCATCTGCTTGCCATACACCCATCCATCCACTTATCCATCTACCTACCTGCCTATCTACCCATATCTATCCACCCCTACCATGCATTCATCTATCTACTTACCCATCCATCTATCTACCTATACACCCGTCCATTAACAGATAATTGGTGAGCTCTTCTTGAGTTCTTAGTTTTGACTGCAGCTGCAGCTGCGGGTGAAAATGAAACGTTAGCTGTTGGTTTTAGCTTTGGGGAACCAGCCTCAGGTGAGGATGCTGTGTGGCTTACTGCCCTGCAGATTACTGCCCTACCGCCTTTTGACGCTCCCAGAGCTGTTGCTGCTTTTGCAGATGTCTTGTTTGGTTCTTTCTGTTTAGCCTGACTGTCAGAACTAGGCGTGATAACCTGCTGTCCCAACTAGCGATAATCCCTCTGCATGCACAGTAGGCTATACCTAGGAAGGGTATCTCAGCTAATTCTCTACCCCAATGTGGGATGAGTGGTTTGCTGTGGGGTCAAGTGACCAAGACCATGAGTGGTCACTGAACCTGTGGAACAGGGAGAAACATGGACCCTGGAGCTTAGGCTGTGAGCACAGGTCACATGCCACTTAATCCAAGTGTCCCTGTGTTTTATGTCTCTGCTGGGCATGGTGTACTCTGAGTGAGAATGAACGCAGGGCAGGGCTGCCGTGCTTTCTTTTGCATGGACACTTTATGGTCACAGCTGAAGCCAGGCTGCTTCCTTCACTTGCCAGCACCTGAACATTGGTGTCCACAAAGCTGGATGAGCCATATGTGGCAAGATATGCTAGTTGATTAGATGTGCCTTTGGAAGGTGGGGGATGTGGCTTATTGGTTAAGAACACTAGCTGCTCTTGAAGAGAACCTGGGTTCAATCCCTAGCACTCACATAGCAGCTCACAACTGTCTGTAACTCCAGATCCAGGGGATCCAATTCCCTCCTCTGGCCTCTGAGGGCACTGCACACACATGGTGCACAGACAAGCATGCGGTTAAAATACCCATACACATACCTGAAACAATTTTTGGTTTTTTTTTGTTCGCTTTTTGAGACAGGGTTTCTCTGTGTAGCCTTTGTAGGCCAGGCTGGTCACAAACTCACAGTAATCTGCCTGCCTTTGTCTCCGAAGGGCTGGGATCAAAGGCGTGCGCCACCACACTTGGCTGCTCTGAAACAAATTCTTAATGTGTCTTCTGTTGATGTTTTTTAAGCAAATTCACAGGCAATTTCTTCTACAACTATATGATGGGCATTGAGTTCAACCCCCGTATTGGAAAGTGGTTTGACTTCAAGCTGTTCTTCAATGGACGTCCGGGGATTGTGGCCTGGACCCTTATCAACCTGTCTTTTGCTGCCAAGCAGCAGGAGCTCTATGGGCATGTGACCAACTCCATGATTTTGGTCAATATCTTGCAGGTAACTTAGTGTGCTTGCATCAAGGGAGGGTGGACCTCTACACCTGCTGGACTCTGGGAGAGTTCCCAGCATGCCATCTTATTCAGAGCTGGCCCTCCCTGGTCACAGTGAGCACATTCTGAAAATCTACCGTTACCTAGGTGCCACTGTGCCAGCATCCGGAGGGACCAGGCAGATACCATGCAGTCTGGCCTGGTCCAAGGAGGACACCCTTAGGTACTACACTCAGATAGGATCTGAGAGTCCATAGACCTTTACCACCAGCTAGAGAAGAGAGGTAGCAGGCATGCGACAGACACAAGGAGTGGCCTTTGTAGTTCGCACAGAGGGAGAAGTTGAGACATGAGGAAGGTCCTCTCTTCTGAGCAGACAGAACTAGGAAGCTCGTGGCCAGTGGGACCAACATGGAAGCCCTTTTGGAGGTTTCCATCCTTGTGTTAAAAGCTGTTATCACTCAGGAGGCTGCAGCAGGATTGTTGTGAGTTCAGGACCATCTGGGAGTTACATACTGTGTTTGAGAGCAGCCCGCACTATGGGGTAAGACTCTCTTCTGAGAACAACAATAAGACTAGGGAGATGGATGGCTCCATGGCGATAGTGCTTGCCCTGAAAGCATGAAGGCCAAGGCTCGGATTCCCAGAACCAGTGTAAATAAAGGGTGGGCGTGGTGTCCACCTGTAATTCTAGCCTCAGAAGAGTCGGGTAGGGGAATCCCCAGAGCAGGCTGACCATCGAGACGAGCTGTATCAGTGAGTTCTGCACTTGATTGGAAATCCTTGCCTTAGTGAATGAGGTGGAAGACTTCAACTTGTGGCCTCTACATGCACTCACACATATGCACATGCACCCACGTATATGTGCCCACACACATGTACCACATACATACATGTGCAAAAGAAAAGAAAAACCCCAGTGATAACAGCAACAACAAAGTAGTAAGAGAAAATGCCCAGTGACGCTGGGATATGGCCCATGTCTGGTGTGTCTAGCAGGACTGCAGGGTGCCAAGGGAGAGTGCCTACAGATGAGGGGGCCATGGGCACAGCTCAGGCTGGCTGGCTGCATGCAGGGGTGGGCCAGACTGTAGGGAAAGGACTGGATGGGTGAAGTCTCTGCCTCACACCAGCTCTGGTCATTCGGACCTGTGGACGTGAGGAGCCGGTGATATGCCAGGACCATGGCCTCTGGGAGGGGTCTTCTCTGTGAACCTCCCTAGCTGCTTCTGTGCTAGGGCATAGAGATGGATGGAGAAGAGAGCCACTTTTCCACAAAGCACTGAGGTCCAGGCTCCTCAGGCCTTCTTCCTGACACAGCCAAGGCTCAGTAAGCTGGGACTGTGTGTAGGTGTTACAGACAAATCCCAGCATGCCTGTGTGAGGCACCACTTCCCCTTTATAAGAGACAGCCTCAGGCAGGGTGCTCAGCCTTTGCCTTATGCATCTGTGGCTAACACACGTAACATCATAGTGATGAGTCAGAAGTCTTTGGAAGATTCTCTTGATATATCCCAGCCTTAGTCACAGCTTATGGCCCTGTGTAGGTTTCCTTGAGTTGGGAAGCGACAAGCAGGGTCTTTGCTTTTGCCCATCTCTGCGAATGGACCTTAGTCTCCTTAGATACCTCGTGTGTGTCATGGTGCTGAGGGGCAGCTGACGGGCCAAAGCTGGGACATTTTCCCTGTGGATGTCTATGTTGGTGTCTACCATGGTACTCAGGGCCAACTTTCCAGAGATGGTCCTTGAGCCCTTCCATCCTGAGTCAACCTCTGCTCTGAGCTCCACAGCTCATGTCACCTGTGGGAGCTATAGCCGGGAGCCCTTCCTTCTGATGGACAGTGGCCCCTCCAGCCCTCAAATGTTCCCCGCCCCACAGTAACTTAAGTTACTTAGCAGCATTCCAACTGCCCATCCCCCATCCCTCCCTTGCATGGGCCTGTGGTGTTGACAGTGTTGGCTCTGTCTTGCAGGCCATCTATGTGTTAGACTTCTTCTGGAATGAAACCTGGTACCTGAAGACCATTGACATCTGCCATGACCACTTTGGGTGGTACCTGGGCTGGGGAGATTGCGTGTGGTTGCCCTATCTCTACACGCTGCAGGTGAGGAGGAGGAGCAAGTGTGGTGGGGCACAGTGACCAGCCTCATGGGCATTGGCTATGTGCTCTCCAGTTGCTCCTGGATGACGTTGAGCAGACACACATGCTGGGCTTGCCAAGGTGTTAGTCCTTGGGGATCGCTGGACCAGTGTCTTCTCCCAAGAGGGGAAAGCTTGCATCACAGTTATCTTGTGTCACAGATAATTTTGACCCATCATGGGATTTGGTTCCCACTCCATCCATCCCTACACTGAAAGTACTGAAAGGAGAAGGTGCATTTAACACACTGGGCCTAGCCCAGCCTTGCCTTCCTTAACATATACATGGCCATGGCTGGGCGAAGTCATTCCACATAAGGCTTGGAGGGCTGGCTGGCATTCACTGTGCAGCGAGGCTGGCCTTCAGCTTGTAATCCTCCTGCCTCAGCCTGGGTGCTGGAGTTATATAGACAGCCATCACACCTGTCTATATGCCTGTCGCACATGGAGGTCATCCTGGAACCTGGCCTTTGTGTCCCGAGGCATAGCGGTATGGCTGTGTGTTGTATGTACACAGGCATACTCTTCACTCTGTATTTGTATTTGGGGTCTCTCAACAAGCAGAATCAGCAGAAGGGGGATGTAGTGGGCCTTGGTAGGTCGCAAGCTTTCAGTGGGGGCCTGGGAGTGCTGTTGCAGTTCCAGGTAGAAGACTGCCTCCTGGTGACACTCCCTTTCCCCGAGGGAGGTTGGTCTTAATGTGTTAAAGCAGGCTCGCCCACACTGTGGGTATCATCTGCTTTACTCAGTGCTTATTTGAATCTTAATCTCAGCTGGAGAGAGAACCTCAGGGGTTTTAAGAGTATATGCTTCAGAGCCCTGGTGGTGCACACCTTTAATTCTAAAGAGAAGCAGGTCGATCTCTGAGTTCAAGGACAGCTTGGTCTACAGTGACAGCTACACAGGAAAACCCTGTCTTAAAACAGAAACCAAGAGAAGTATATACTATGCCAAGAGGAGGACCAGAGTTCAGATCCCAACAGCCAGAGAACAAACTGGGAAGTCCCATGCATGCCAGTAACCCTAACACAGACAGCCTTCTTGGCTTCTAAGCTAGCCAAGAAGACTTGAGCCCCGGGTTCAGGACGAGGCCAGCCCCAAAGGAGTAGGTGAAGAGTGACAAAGGCAGACAGCCAACACTTTTTTTTTTTCCTGGTTGCTTCGTGAGTGCTCAGGTACACATGCATGCACACACAAATAAATGCACACAGGATGGGTGCAGTGGTGCACACCTATAATCCCAACACTCGGGGAGACAGAGGCAGGCAGCTCTTTCTGAGTTTGAGGCCAGCCTGTTCTACAAAGTGAGTCCAGGACAGCCAAGCTATACAGAGAAACCCTGTCTTGAAAAACAAAACAACAAAACAAAAACCCAACCAACCAAACAAACAAATATTAGTCTCATCCCCACAACTTGTGATTGGCCAAATATGTGTACTGTAGTCTACCCAAGTTGATAAATAAAATCAGCTGTCATCACTGTATATTCAGCTTATCTTTTCATGTGCTATGTGGTTTTACTTTTGCACAACAGTGATTTACCAGCTCCAACCACTGGTGATCCAGCCTCAGTTTTTAGACCTTATGATGTAAACATGGTGCAGCTGCAAAGCCCTGTCAGTCAAGTGGCTCACAAAGCAGTCCAGCCTGTAGTCAGGGAGAGTGTTTAGGGGGTGAGTGTATTCAGCCTATTTTCCTCTTCCCCTCCCCTCCCCTCCCTCTCCCTTCTTTCTCCTCCCTATCTCTCCCTCTGCTTGCCAGTCCTTGGAGGAGTTGAACCCTGGACCCCATGCTTGCTAACCAGCTGCTCTATCACTGAGCCACCTCTTCCTCCCTCTCTTCTTATCTTTTGAAACGAGGTCAGATGAAGTTTTAGTAAATCATCCAAGCAGGTCCTGAACTTGTAGTGAGTGCTGTGGTTACAGATGTGTGCCTCCGTGCCTGGCATCTTACTCAACAGAAAAGGAAATGAATGTGACACGTGTCTGGGGCAGGGCCAGGGTCTTCTTAGCCTACACTGATGCCCACTGTGCTCTGGGACGGGGCCTTCACCTTTCCCCCCTTACCTCCTCTTCCCACAGGGCCTGTACTTGGTGTACCATCCTGTGCAGCTTTCTACCCCCCACGCCTTGGGCACCCTGCTGCTCGGCCTGGTTGGTTACTACATCTTCCGAATGGCCAACCATCAGAAGGACCTGTTCCGTAGGACAGGTGGGTGTTGCCTCATCTGGGGCAAGAAGCCCAAGGCCATTGAGTGCTCGTACATATCAGCCGATGGGCAGAAGCACCACAGCAAGCTGTTGGTTTCAGGCTTCTGGGGTGTAGCTCGCCACTTCAACTATACCGGTGACCTGATGGGCAGCCTCGCCTACTGCCTGGCTTGTGGTGGCGGCCACCTCCTTCCCTACTTCTACATCATTTACATGACTATCCTGCTTATCCACCGCTGCCTCCGTGATGAACACCGCTGTGCCAACAAGTATGGCCGTGACTGGGAGCGCTACACAGCCGCTGTGCCCTACCGCCTGGTGCCCGGAATCTTCTGAGGGCCATCCTGGGAATATAGGGAGGCTCTATTGGTTGTAGTTGCACGCATAGACTGGCATCCCACCTTTCCCATGCAGGGGCCTCGGTTTGCTCATCTGTTGAATGGAGAGCCTGGTGCCTCACAGTGTCTGCCTGGCGGCAGCTAGAAAACAAAAATCACATTGAGCCCCCAGCAGAATGACTTGTTTTCTCTTAGCATCCTGAAGGCAGAGGACGTTCAAGTCTGTCTCTGTTGGGAGCCCACTGTCTGTTCTGTCCAGATGGCTTAGGTACCAGATGTCTCCCAGGATTGGGCCATCCTGGTAAACAGTGTTCTGCCATGTTCTTCCCTTCCTGTTCTGCCATGGTGGGCTGGGCCTCATTTTTTGTCTGTGGCATGTGCAGTGTTGCTTGGCCAGCAGAGGGCTCGTGGGCCATTTCAGGAAGAAGGCTTTTTGTTTAGGTTCTTGTTTTCACCCCAGGAATGCCAGGCAGGGGTCTGGGATGTCCGGGGGCACTGCCCACTGCACAGTCCCTGGCTAACCTGGTGCTTCTTGTTTACCCCTGACACTTGGTTCTGAGGTAAACACACTCGCTCAGACAACTGAGAAATGTATCACCAGCCAGTGGCCTTAGCCACACACCTTCCTAACCGGGATTCCAGTGGTGGGGAGGGGGCCATTCTCATTAGGGACACTGCCCCCCAAAACTCAGGGTATTCTATAAAACTAGATAGGATCCTCTTAGCCTTGGAGATGATTGTTTATATTAAATCTGCCTTGTTAAATGCGTCACATTGTGCTGTCTCTTGAATGGGCCTGACCAGTGCCAGGGCTTGGGGCAGGAGCGGGAGTGAGGGCTTTTATATGGTATAGGATGGAACCCCAGGAAGTGTTAGAACCAGTGCATAGGTTGCTATCAAAGCGTCACATCCTATTTGGCATTGGGGTGAACTGTGCCCAACCCTCCATAATTCCTCCATTAGTCCAGAGCTTTGCTGGTCATTTGCTTGTTGGAAGTGAGGAGCCCATTCCATCTGCCAGTGACAGGAAGCCAGTGGCCCCAAACAAATTGAGAAGCTATGTATCTGGGCCTGGACTCCTAGTTTCTGGAGAACTGAAGATGAGCAAGAGGTGAGCAGTACTCACAGCCTGGGCACAACTGGTCTGCTTCTGGTTAGAGCTGGTTGAACATTGACAGCTGCTCCTGGAGAGAGCCATGGATCCCACCAGCCCGACTCGGGGTTCTGTCCAGTCTGTCTGAGAATGTAGGCACAAGGGGTTTCAGGCATCTCTTGGCCACACAGCAGTACCTTCACTTCTCCCTTGAACAAAGTCCTTTTGAGGAGACTGGGGTGTGGTGGCTGTAAACTCAGATACCAGGTCCCTCTGTTCACATGTGAACTCTAGCTCTGCCTTCTGAAGGGTATATAACTTAAGTAGGTGACCCTCTTTTGGCCTCAGCACCCTCATTTGTGCACATGCTGAAGTTCAGTGTTCCAGTCTTCCTGTATTGCTGGAGCCAGACTTTCAAGCTCATGTGCTAAGAGGCCTGGGTTCCCATGTTAGTAAAAGCTTGTCAAATGGCTATGGTGCTAGTTTGTGTCTTCTGGGAGCCCGGTAGTTTGGCGTTTTGTGTGCACTCACAGGTGGCGTTCAGTGACTGCGGGCCCGTAGGCCTGTCTGTCCCATCCTGCCACCAGCAGATGACACCACTCTTTCCTCTCTGGAGTGAAGACAAGAGTAAACAAGAGAGCCCAGGACTGCAGACTGTCAGCCTGTGCCCGAGTTTTCAGAACCCACATAGAAAAGCTGGGTGTGGTGGTATGAGCTGGGGAGACAATATATAAGCATTGCTGGGGCTCCCTGGCAAGCCTGAGGACCTGAGTCCTGATGTATGAGTATCAAAGCATCTGTAATCCCAGGGTCTAGTCAAAGCGGGAGCCAGAAGCTTGTGGACCAGATACCAGGAAACCCTTTCTCAAAACAAGGTGAAAGGTGAGGACCAGTACCTGGGACTGTCTGTCCATCTACCCCCGCCCCTCCCCCCAACACACACACACACACACACACACACACACACACACGACGAAAAAGATGATTTGATTTAGGGCTGCCAGCCTCCTCCACAAACCACAGTTGGTTAGCAGAAAGCTGTCTTGCTTCTGGCGTTGGTTTGCGTAATTTTGTTCTGTTTTGTTTTGTGGCACGCAGGCCTCTGCCTTCCCAGGCAGACTGGCAGGCAGCCAGGTGTGAACCACAGGTCACAGACACCACATCTAGGGCAGTGAGGTACTCTCTTTCCTGTGCCTTTCGACTCCCACATTCACGGCTGTTCTTGCCACAGTTCTGTTTTGCAACCGTGCTACCTGGCTCTGGCCCTGCTGGCTGAGAACTCTCCCAAGGCTGAGCGGGGATAGGAGCCAGGAACCAGGAAAGAACGTTGAGAAACTGAGAGGTCCTACTCTAATCCTGCTCCCTTAGTAAAGGGTAGCCAGGCTGCGGGCCGGAAGGAATGCTAACCCCAGTGGCAAGTCTCTCCCCGTTGGGCCTTCCTATGTCTCCTTGCTGTGGACTCTGCAGCAACAGCAGCCTTCAAGATGGCACCCTGAGAGGAGATGAGGGAGGGATGGGGGGGATTGGGAGGGAACGAGGGAGGGGGCTACGGCTGGGATACAAAGTACATAACCTGTGATTAATATAAAAAATAATAAAATTCATGAATAATTAAAAAAACAAAGATGGCACCCTAAGACCTACCTGTAGGCAATCCTGTAATCTGATTGGCTTTCCACTTGGGAGAGCACTGATGTGTGTAACCAGTAGACTGTAGAAACATCAGATGGAACGGTCTTCCAAATCTGCTTGGAGGTCACGGCACGGTATTTCAGCCTGTGGTTTTTGGCCCCATGAGGTTTGACGGGAGCCACCAGCATGTCCTGAGGGCACTCAGCGGGCTGGACAGAGGCTTTCCACCCACAGTCATGCTAGCGTACCAAACATGAGCTGCCCTGGAAGCAGGGTTCCTGTCCCTGTTGAGTTTTCAAGTGAGATGGTGACCACAGAGGGTCATCTTCCATAGTGCTACAAGGCAGCTCAGGCTGGGATCACCCAGCTCAGTATGGGATTCACTGGGACTCCTATACCTCATAGTGTGATATATGGCAAGGTCGTCGTTGGTGGCTTTGGACTGTTACATTGGAGGGTGATTCAAAGGCAGAGGGAGGTGAGAGATAACCTACCCTTCTAGCAACGGCTTTATGACTTGTGAACCACAGTCTAGAAAGTTCTGTTGGGAATCCTTCCATCTGGTCCCCGACTGGTTTCTTGCCTTGGTGTCTCAGGGTTCTATTGCTGTGAGACACTAAGTCCGCAGCAACTCTTACGAAGGAAAACATTTTAATTGGGGCCTGGATTCCAGTTCAGAGGTTTAGTTCATTGTCATCGTGGAGGGAAGAATGGTGTCACGCAGGCAGACATGGTGCTGGAGAAGGGGCTGAGAGTTTTACATCTGGATCCAAAGGCAACAGGGAGAGAGAGTGACACTGGGCCAGGCTTGAGCATCTGGAACCTCAAAGCCCACTCCTAGTGACACACTTCCTCCAACAAGGCCACGCCTACTTCCAACAAGGCCACACCTACTTCCAACAAGGCCACGCCTACTTCCAACCACACCTACTTCCAACAAGGCCACACCTAATGGTGCCACTCTCTATGGGCCTGTGGGGCCATTTCATTCAAACCACCACACTTGGCTTCAAGTTATCTAACAGCTCCCTCCACTCAGCCATGAGGTCCTGGCTCTTTCAACCGTAACCTTGGATAGGATCCAAACCTTGCAGGTATTGTCACTTGAGACTGCAAGAAATAATGGCATTTTCCAAAGTGCCTTGAGCCACCTCAGGTCAGTTAAACATAAATAAAATCTCTGGGCCCCAGCTCATCCATTGTGGCTCCTCATGTCCATGTCCTGACTCACCAAGGCAATACTGAAGGGCTTCCGAGGAAGCCCAGTTAGTTTCAAGTCCCAGTTCTCTCTCTTTCTCTCTCTTTCCCTCTCTCCCCTCTCTCTTGTGAGATATAATAGCTCAGGCTGGCCTCTAATTTGCCATGAAGCTCCTGCCTCTACCTTCCAACCTTCCAAGTGCTGGAATGAGGGTACAGGTATGGATGGAACCCAGGGCCTCAGCATGCTACGCAAGCACTCCATTAGCTAAGCTACACTGTCTGGCCATGCCCTTCTTGAATGGTGTGTGTGAAGCATCCGCTCCATACTATGGTTCCAGACAAGGTACTGGGATATACTCCCACATTCTAAATGTACTAGGTTCTTTCCCAGACATTGCCTCAGTCCTGCCTGAAGCCCTGGATTCCTCCTTCATCCCTGTATGTGGCACATCCCTCGAGATTTCCCATCATGCCCTGGATCATCAACCCAGGGCTCAGGGCTGAGAGTAGCATCTCTTCAGGAGTTTAGGTCTCTTTGACTTTTAGGTCCCTTGTCATTCCAGATGGACATCTAGAGGGCCACACAACCTCAGACAAGAGTGAACCCAGAAGCTTTTTCCACAAAACCATTTTAATCAGGAGCTGCTGGCGCTGCCTGGGTGAGGCCCTGAGGTCACAACTGTGTCACAATGTCCGAATGTCCCAGCATCAGGGGAAGTCCCATAACACCCAGAGACTGTCCTTGCAGAGACACCAGTGAGTGCCACTTTCTACTGACTTCATGATCTGGTTCAATGGACAGGGTCATCTTCATGATGGGGTTGCACCTCATAGCAGCCTTCACTGTTTCAGGCTCCCGGGTGTGGGCCTGGATATCCCTGCTGCTTCACTTAACTCTCTTAGAATCTCTTTTTCCCTCATTCCTTCCTTCCCTCTCCTCTCGCCCCCTCTTTATGAAGGAAGGGACATGTTTCCAAGCACGGCCAGCTGATCCTGAATAAACCTACTTCGGGTCGGCCAAAGACGCCCAGACTGTCACCAGGGTGCAGCCGCTTTTGAGCAGGGACCAGAGCCTCCCGCCCTGCTGTTTCCAATACCCGGAGCCAGGTGAGATTGGTGAATTTCTGGTTTCTTGTGAGCAAAAGTCAATGGTTTTGTGCTGTCTGCTTGCCTCACCCTGCTGTGGGGAAAGATTTCCTTGTGGGTGGAAAAGGAGCCACACCTTGTTTATTCTCTGTGATCTTGTTTATTCTCTGAAAACAGAAAGCCCTGTGACTCATGTGAGCAGATTGTCACATATACAAAAATCTTCCTAGCCAGAAACAGGAGTTGTGTAGTTTTGGGTGTTTCATTTGTTTTAGGTAGGTCTCTCTTTGTAGTCCTGGCTCACCTGGAACTCACTAAGTAGCCCACTCTGGGCTTGAACTCAGAGAGTTCCCCCTGCCTCTGCCTCCTCAGTGTTGGTGTTAAGAGTGTGACATTTGTTTTTAATGAGTGAATGACTAGAAGCCAAGCTTCCTCCTGACTTCTGTCATGGCAGGGAGGGGAGTGGTCTCACTGGCTCATTCTGCCAGAAGGGACAACTTGTGGAAGGGTCAGATTGTACAACCTACCAGTTCTTCCAGGAGAGCATGAGGAAATCTCTGCTCTGAGCCTTCGGTGTTGTCTGATGGCATTCTTTTTTTCAAAAGGTTTCTTTCACCACAGAGTCCCAAGGTTAATCCCAGGCATTGATGGCTATTATGGGATTCAAAATAGCCCAAGATAATTTGCATATTAGATATTTACATTACAATTCATAACAGTAGCAAGTTTACAGTTATGAGGCAGCAACACAATTACTTTATGGTTGGGGGTCGCCATATCATGAGGAACTATCTTGATGGGTCACAGCATCAGGAAGGTTGGGAGCCACAGTACATCAGCCTCATGCAGTTTTGAAAACAGGGTACAGCTTTTTTTTTTTTCTTTTCCTGGGAACTTTGACTCAGCTGTGGAGAGGAGAGACCATGTCTGGCTCTGGAACCCAGAGGCAGCTGGTGAGGTTATGTGGGAGCTGTTGTCATCCTCTCAGAGAATTCCCACTGCCTGGAAGATGCTGCTAACTCTGTCTGGACTCTGGAAGGGGGGGGAGGGGAGGGCCTGAGACAGTTTCATTTGATGAATTTCCAGTACATTGTTGAGACCAGCGTCTTCACAGGTGTACATGTGAATTTTGAAAGAAATTCTAGCCAGGTGGAGTGGCTCCCACCTGTAATCCCAGCACTGGAGAGGAGGCTGAGCCAGGATTGCTATTAATTTGAGTCTAGCCTGAGCTACATACAGAGTGAGACCTACATCTGCTGCTGCTAGAATTCAACCACAAGGCATCACATGCTAGGAAGAGATTGTTGATGGAAGGAAGAGCTGGGTAAAAGGCTGCCTGTTCGTATTTTCAAGGACTTGCTGCAATCACTCCAGCTTCTGGTAGCTGCTGCCTGCTCAGTTATCATTGTCATCCCAGAGGCAGGGTCCCCACCAGCAAAAAGATATTTCCCCAAAGCCTTGGCAAACCCCAAAAGTGTCAGTTACTGTCTTTAGTCTGATTTACTGCTGTGTCTTTGACAGAAGCCCAGTGTCTTTGAGGTGTTCTGTGTCTACACAGTAGAGCACAAATACTATACAATGAGCCACAACTACCCTTGACAGCAGATCAGGGCCTCCAGAAAAGGAATGAAATAAGCAAATGACTGACAGTTCTCAGGTGTGGGTTCAAAGGGTACACTGGGGTGGATTGATGGGGGTAAGGAGGTTATTAGGAGGGATGTTAAGCATAGTGGGCACTCTAAAGAGAAAAATCAGGGCCCACGGATAGGCCTCTTATTACAGCTCTCTGAGGAAGAGAACGTTTTCACAGCTGGAGCCTGCAGGTTCCCCGATTACCAAATAGAAGGCAGGAGAGGGGTGGCTACAATACCCTCCACGGTCCTCTTGGTGTAACCTACTCCCTGTGTGAGAACCTGAGCTAGAGATCCCCTGACTGTCTCAGTAGGTGGCCTGGTGTCTGAGAGAAGAAGGGCTGTGCAGGTCTTGTGGGGACAGAGATGATGGTCCAATGTACAGTAGCCTCAAGAGTAGGCTTGATTCTATGGGAGGCCCGGCAGTGTTGACCAAGATGTCCCTGTGGACCCTTCAGCTCCTGGAGTTTGGGGTGAGATGGGAATACATACATGGAATCACAACCTCATTTCTTGCTCACTGTAATCCTTGTTATAGGAGAGGAGTTATGTTAAAGATTCTTATTTACCTGTATGTGCATCTGCATGAATTTATGTATACCACGGGCATGCAGATACCTGTGGAGGCCAGAAGAGGGCGCCAGACTCCCTGGAGTTAAAGGTGGTTGTAAGCTGTCAGTTGTGGGCGCTTGGAGCCTCTGAAGTGCTGAGACATCTCTCTCAGCCCCAGGAAGAGCTATTTTAGGACTAGTTGTGCTACCAGACTACTGAAACAATGCACCCCAAGGCACTGGAGTTGTCCCAGGAGTCTCATGCTGGGGAAGAGAAAGGCTGAAGCCTGGTGCCAGCCATAGGAAGCTTGTCTCCCAGAGACCTCCCAGAGTTCTGAGAACTTGTTAGACCACCTTGCAGGAGAGACTGGAGCTGAGACAGTGATGGGTGAGTGACGGGCAGGACCACACCTTGACCAGGACTGCTTAGCTATGTATGCAATCTGTTTAAATGTGAGCCTCATGTCTGGATCCTGAAAAGGGACTTGGGGTAACCAGACCACTTGGCTTCTCTTCCCGGCATGGTCATATTGAATAAATCTTTCTCTGCTTTTCATAATTGCTTTTTAAGATGATGTGCTGTGGACAAGAGGCTGAGTCTGGCTTACTGGGGGCTGCCAGGGCCCAGGCTTTTGCTGTACAATCTCTATTAACATATCCACTCTTCTAAGCTTCCTGAGCCCTGAGCCTGCCTAGCTTTGCAGCCACAGCAACTTCTGTGTTCTTACACATCAGATGGCAGGTTGCCCCATCCCAACCTACATGCACAGTGTTCTCCTCAGGAAGGCCCGTGGTCTGTCCCAGTTTGTCCCACACCAGAGGCTTCAGGGACACTGTTTCTTCAGGGTTGAAACTAGGGCAAACCAGGCAGACTAACCCAGAGGTTCACACCCTGACAGACCTGGTTTCCTTGTGATTGATTCGTGTCCTAGGCACTCCAGACAGCTTTCTATAAATGCTTCATTTGTTTTGGGGGGAGCAGGCAGAATCACAAAACCTCGTCCCAGGACAGCCTCGGGGTATTGGTGTGTAGGATAACTGTGTGCACAGGGCTGTTTAAAAATGTCCATTCCTAAACTGTCACAGCACCCACCGGGTGGCTTTCGTTCAGGCTGACCTTGCTCTTAGGTACATGGAGCCTACATCCTACTGCTGGCACAGATCCTACTGGGACAAGAAATGATGGTGATCTCTCTCTGCAGGTGTGTCCAGGTCACAGCGTCATGGACCGCACACCCGTCGTCTGTGACTATGGTTCTGGCTGCAGCAAGGTGGGCTTCGCAGGAACCGAGGCCCCCCTGGCTGTCTTCCCTACCATCCTCGGGAAACTGAAATATGATGTGAGTGACCTTCTGGCTTCATCCTCCAGCCTCCTGTGCTGTCCTGGTTGCTGTGACTATCATGGCTCCCAAGGCCCTGACTTCCATCCAGACAGCTTCCTGTCAGATGGCTCAAAAACGTGGCCTTAAGGACAGAGTAGAGGGCACGAGCAAGCAGCTCCTATCCCAGCTGCAGGCTCTTCCACATCCTCCAGCATGGGCACCTTCCTCTGGGTGCAGCCCCCCTTTGTCCCTTTGTCTCCAGTACTGCTTCCTCTAGCAATACCCCTTGGGTCCCAAATGGAACTGCTGGCAACCTCCTCCCACTCCAGGGACCCCTCCTCTGAGCTTGATTGGCAGCACAAGCTATGGTTCCCTTTCTCTGTCATTCTGATAGCCTCCAGCTTCCTCCGAAGTGCAGCGTCTCTCTCTCTCTCTCTCTCTCTCTCTCTCTCTCTCTCTCTCTCTCTCTCTCTCTCTGTGTGTGTGTGTGTGTGTGTGTAAAGTCTTAATGCGGGTTGTACCTTAAGTCATCCCATAGCTCCAGTGGGAGGGGAAGCACACATTAACAGTACAGTTGGGACTCTCGTTTGTGGGTGTGTCCCAGTGGATGCCTGGGACATTGGAATGTCTTCTTACCCAGACCTATGTAGCATGAGTTATAAACAATGTACCCAGCTACAGTGAGAGAGAGAGAGAGAGAGAGAGAGAGAGAGAGAGAGAGAGAGAGAGTCACTGCAGTGTTGGTTGTATGAGTGTGGCAGAGACAGTCATGGCGGCGGATGATGTTTGCAGAATGTGGGTTCACAGAGCCCCTGAAGGCAGAGCTATGGCCAAGGGAACATTGTGCAGTGAGGGCACCAGCGGTGCTCATGGATCTGTTATGTGGGACAAAACATAGGGGCACAGCATGGGAAAAGTCCACTTCAAGTCCACCTCGCCATGAAGACCATAAGCAGATCTTCTACCTGGCCTGTCTCCTCCTCCTCCTTCAGGCTTGCCTTCCATCAGCCATATTTCCTGTTAGCCTTGCCCCAGTCCTGGGCAGCAGGAGTGGCTTCCACGTTCAGGAGAGTCCATTTCCTTCACTTCCTTCTGCAGGCATGGGACTCAGTTGTATTCTGCCCTGTGGCCCTGCCCTCTACCCAGGGCCGGCAGAGGCAATATGAAGGCAGCAGGGTCTTTGATGAGAAGACTCGAGGTGACAAAGAGGCTGAACAGGGGCAAAGTCACTCTTCCCATTTCAGTCCTGGCCCACATGCCATGCAGGGTCAGGACACTGGGTCCATCCCTGTCCACCTCGTTGCAGGAAATGGTAGCTTCCAAGCTGGGGAATCATACCTGATTCCCACCCTCACACCACCACAATCCGAAAGCGTCGGGGGAGGCACAGCCTTGACAATGCCATGGCCCGCTGGTCTTTCAGCAGTGCACGGGCACAGGATTGCTCCCACTTGGCAGAGAAGGACAGGGGAGCTTGGCGGGGGGAAGGTGAGCAGCTCCCCAGAGGTCTTGCCTGATGCTTTTCAAACCAAGGCCAAAGCTGTAGACAGGCCTAGATGGCTAATGATACCAAACTCTGTTCAGCGGGGTTGTGGCTGCCCCAGGCACAGGCCTAGCTTGAAAACCTACGGAGTGGCATTGTCGTAGCCCTGCGGCGTCACTGTGTTGCTCCAGTGCTGGTGAGGTAACACTGCATCGTGCTCCATGTGTCACGCACCACCATAGCACTGCAATACTGCAGCATGGTACTGCCACACAGCTGCATGGCTGCGCTGTGGCGCTGTGTGCTTATTCAGCCTTCCAGCCTCACTGTGCTGCTCCACCGTAGCAAGGTACCATTGCACCATGCACCACTGCAGCCTGCCACTCTCAGGGGCTGTCCTGTCCTGTTCTGCCTGTGTTTTTCAGAACCTGCTAGTGGGGTTGGAAAAAGAAGACTGGTTCATTGGAGGTGAGGCCCAGAGTAATCTACTTCATCTGAACTTGTTCTACCCTATCACCCGGGGAACCATCACCAACTGGGACAATATGGAGAAGGTGAGCTACGGCCTCTGGGGGAGGGGCCAGTCACACCCCAGCCACTGCCTTTGGCACTTGAGGGAGGGACCTGCTGTTGGGGCCTAGCTCTGTTGTGGCTCTGAGTCCCTCCATAGTCACAGCCTCAGAGATCCAAGTCAGGAGACCTCAGTTCCAGTCCTGCCTCTTTTGCTTACTATCTACACCACCAGGACGTGGGGCCTGGCCTCCGACACCCTCAGACTCCTTGTCTATAAGATGATGTGATCATTCCTATGTTGTCATGGCTGGGACAGAATGGTGGATAAGCAGTCCATCCGCCTCAGAGAAAGGCAACACATGGTCTAAGCAGCCGTCCATGACACCTGCCCTCGAGGGCATGTTGCTTACATTGTGAGCTCTTGAGGCAGCTGTAATGAAGCCCCACAACACAGCAGGCATAAGCTCAGAGATCTGTTGTCTCATAACCCTCAAGGTCAAGGTGTTGGTACAGTACTGCAGCTGAGGGCTGTGAGGGAGAGCCTGCCTCGGGCTGCTCCCTGGTTTCTGGAAGGCTTGCTGACAAATTTGGCAAATTTGGGGGATGCTCATTCATTTGTAGAGCATGACTTCAGTCCCTGCTCTCATCTCCACAGAGCATCCTCCCTGTGTGTGTTTGGCTCAGAATTCCCCATTTTTACCAATGTAGTGCCTGAGTTGGATTAGGGACACACCATTCCCGTATAAGCTCCTCTCAGTGCTGCCACTATTTCAGAGATGGTGGCATTCTGAGGTCTTAGGGCTTCCACATAGGAAATGCATTAACACAGCTTAAGCAATTGGTTTAAAGTCCAGAGGCTTTGGACAGTGACTCCTGGTTCTACCCTTGCAGTTTCTCTGGATCAGGGATCTGGGCACAGCCTGGGTCCTGAAAGAGCAGGCAGCACTGAATGTGAGCCACCATGTGGCTACTGGGAATTGAATGCTGGTACTTTGCAAGAGCAGATAGTGCTGTTAACTGATCAGTCACCCATCCCAAGACAGGGCATTAAAGCTGAGCTGTATGGAGGTACTCACTTGCCATCCCAGCCCTGGGGTGGCAGAAGCAGGAGAGTCAGGAGTTCAAGACTACTAGGCCTTGTCTAGACTACGAGCCTTGTCTCAAAACAAAAGCACAATGGTAATCAAATTAAAATGAAGCCGCTACTGTGGATTATAACTCCTGTGATGTGGTCTAAGGAGGGGTGATGAGGACACAGATCTACACTACAGAGCATGACCATGGAGAAGATGGAGAAGAATGGTCTAACTTGTACAACATAGGGGAGAGGTCACTGAAAGGTGCATGGGGAACCCCCAAACAGACACACTAGAATGTCTTCAGTCAGCACGGATGATGGCTTCCCCATTGGATTGGTCAGGGTTCTCTAGGGTAACAACTTAATGAATGAATCTCTCTATGTATAGAAAGGGGATTTATTAGAATAATTTATAGGCTGTGGTCCAGCTAATCCAATAATGGCTGCCTATGGATGGAAGGCCCAAGAATTCAGTAGTAGTTCAGTCCATAAGGCTGGATGTCTCAGCTGGTCTTCAGGACATGCTAGAATCCTGAAGGTATAGGCTCTAATGCCAGTGAAGGAATGGACTTGATAGTGAGAGCAAGAGCAAGACCTTCCTTCTCCCATGTCCTTTATATAGGCCACTAGCAGAAGGTGTTTCCCAGATTAGAGGTGTGTCTTCCCACCTCAAAAGATCTCAGAAGTAATCTTCCCACTTCAAATGATCTAACTAAGCAAAAATCCCTCATAGTTGTGCCCAGGCATTTTTGGGTTTTAGTTAATTCCAGATATAATCAAGTTGACAAGCAAGGGCAGCCATCGTACCCATGGCTACATGGATAGAGCCTTTCCCTTAGCACTCTAGCCTATTTAGACCCACCAGAAACCACAAGACTACATGCCTTGTGTCTGGGAGGAGTGGCTGAATGCTCAGGTGAGAATCCAATGACCCTACCCGTCCTCTCCTGGGCACAGGTTTGTTCCTACAGACGTTTACAAGCAGGTACTGCCAATCTAGTGAAGATGATGGCTCAGTGGCCAGCGCCTACAGCAGGAGTGAAAAGCCAGCTTCCTTGGCAACCCTATCATCTGAAGCCCATACTCCTTGAGGTGGTGGGTGGTCTCTTCCATTTGAAAAATGAAGACAGAGGCTCACTAAGGTCACCTTGGTGGTCTTGATTAGACACAGACTATATGACCAACTCCCATCATTGCTGGGCTTTCTCCGTGGCACCTAAACCTGCCAGCCCCATTCCATAACTTCAGGCCTGATGTATCATCAGAGGCTGGATCATGCTGTTTACAATTCAGCCATCCTTTGGAATTACAGAGTCTGGTCCAGGGGCTTTTCGGACAGCCAGATCCCTGGATTGCCACATGCAATAGCTCCACTTACAGTATTTGCAGGGTGCCAGGCAAGCCCTTTCATGTGCTCCTTGTCATCTCTAAATAGGCTACAAAACCTCATTTAGTGTCATCACCACACTAAATGATGGGTACTGAATTGCATAAGAGCAGTAACAAGGAGTAAAGAAGAGTGACAAGGAAGGAAGTCTGACTATGTCTGCTGCAGGCACAGATTTTTTTTTTTCTTTTCTTTTGAGACACAGGTCTCATGTAGCCCAGGCCGGCCTCCAACTTTCTGTGTAGTTTAAGGTGGCCTTCAGCTTTTGACTCTCCTGCCTTTACCTCTTGATTGCTGGAATTTCAGGTGTACATGACCATGTGTGGTTTATGCAGTGCTAGGGATAGAACCTAGGACTTTGTGCATGCTAGAGAAACATTATACCAATGGAGTGCCTCAATTTTTCCCCCAAACATTTTTGATTCTTGGTTGGCCAAATCTTTGGATGTAGAATCTTCAGATCTGGAGTTTAACTGCCCTCATATGTCAGATGGATGGAGGACTGCATAACAGAGATGATGGCTAGGTAATAAATGACACGCAGAGATAGATGGATGTTAGATTGGTGGTTGATAGGTGATAGGTGATAAGTAATAGATAACTGATAGGTAGATAGTGAATGAAGAAAAAAAAGAAAGGAAGAACATGACTGCTCCTAGTCGTGGTGGAGGAGAATGTTTATTGTAGATAAAAGTGAGAGCATAGCCCAGAGGCAGGGACATCTGGGAGAGTCTAGAGTAGATATGGCCAGAATAAAATGGGCCATGTGAGGAAAGAGGGGCAGGGTTGAGGAGAAAGCCAGGCTAAGGGGCTAGAATAATAAAGGGTATATGAAAGAGCCAGGTAACTAAAATGGCTGAATTTTATAGAGAAGAGCAGCTGGGGGAAGGACAGCCCAGACTCTGGGCTGAAGAAGTTTAGGGTAGAGGGTAGGGTATGCTAGCCATACCCTGTAACAGGAAGGGACCAAGGGAACCTGGTGGCCAGGTCCATTTTGATATGTTACATAGGCACCTCAGCCATTTGTCCCAGGAAGCACATGATAGATAACAGATAGATGGTAGACTGATAGATGGATGATGGACATAGACAGATTTGCAGAACAGACAAGAGAAAACACACAGATAATAGACAATAAACAGGTAATGAGATAAACATATAGGTGGCAGCTATGTATACACATATCTGTACATACATACATATATAGATAGATGTAGATATATATAGAGAGGCTAGATGGTAAACAGAAGACAGAAGATGATTTAGATAGCTAATACATGAATCTGATACGTAGATCAACAGATCAATAGATGGGTGACAGAAAACAGCTCAGCCACTGTCCTCTCTCCTGCAGATTTGGCATCACTCTTTCTACAATGTCCTCCGCATTGCCCCTGATCAGCATCCCATAATGATAACAGAGCCACCGTTAAACAAGAAGGAAGTTAAATGGAGAATGACACAGGTAATGGGGCCTGGAGTCCTGTGAGGCAGGAAGGGAAGCTGCTGCCCTGTTCTTATTTAAAAGTTCCCTGTCTCTGCCTTGGGCCTCATCCTGGTCCTTCCCACTATGATGGAGTTGGTGGTAGACCCCAGTCTGTGAGTGCTCCCACCAGAGCATAGGTGACAGAGTATTCCTTAGGTGACGAGCTAGATGTAGAGGCTGCAGGAAGCTGCTAGCCTCCCTCCCCCTTGTCCTTCCCCCCAGCCCCACAGCTGTCAGAGTTCTCACCCCAAGGCTCAGCTTCTCCTAAAGACACTGGCAAGTGAACTAAGCAGGCAGCCGAGCTGGCCAATCTGGCTAGCATCCCTGGAACTCACTGGGATCTCCTGAAGTGAGTAGTCCCCCATATACAGGGCCAGGGCTAAGGCATGATCTGCACATCTTAGAGATGTGTTTGCCTCCTAGACTGGGAAACAGCACTTCTGCCCATCACGGTGCAGGCGTGAGCTCACATCAAACCAGCCCCAAACTGGCCACTGACAACCCCACCCCCACTCCTCAGTGTGGATAATCAAATCATAGAAATGGCCACAGCTGGGTCCCCTGAGCACTGGGAATGGCAGGTTTCACCCTAAAAGCATCCAATGTCCAAGAGGGTTTCAGCAAACTAGAGAGGGCTAAGAGAGGTGTGAAACTGCCCCAGCCCAGCTGCCCATGTCACTCCACAGCTGTAGCAGATAATGGAGCAAGAGTGTGTGCACCAAGAAAGAGGCACTGTAAAGGCAGGGGCGGAACAGCGTGGCTCAGCTGGAGGCTGTTCTCTGAGGAGCCCAGCAGGACAGAGAGACACGGAGATGAAAGTTCAAGTCTATTCCAGAGCAGAAAAGCCCATGATTGGCTCCCATGGCTGGGGCTTTCCCCTTTGTCTTCTCTTCCTCCTTGGGCAAACCACCTACTCTCCACAGCCCCTGACTCAGTATCACTTGTTTAGATAGAGACTTACAGGTCTAGTCACAACAAAGCAACTTCCTACAAACAGGTTCAAGCAGCCCTTTCTGGGGCCACACCTTCAGGCATGAAAGTGATCAGTGGTGATCAGTGGTTGCGAGCTGTCTGTAGAATGTTGATCATTCCTGCAGGTGTTTCTGGGTTGTATAAGAAAGCTGGCTTGAGGCATGAGCCTTTGAGTAAGCCAGCAAGCATGGCTCCTCATGGTTCCTGCCCTGATGCATGGCTCATCATGGGCTTCCCTCGGTAATGAACCATGACCAGCAAGTATTTACCAAATAAACCTTTTCCTCCCCTAAGTTGCTTTGGTCAGAGTGTTTTATGACAGCCACAGAATGAAACTAGACCAGTCGCTTAGGAGCAGAACCGGCTGGAGATGGGTGCTGCCCACCCTGAGCTTAGTCTCGCTGGATCCACAGCCTGTTGCAAGATGTACTCAGAACGCTGGAGCAGTGTGCGTCACCTGGCCAGCTAGCATGCCAATCTTCCTCCCCAGATCCTATTTGAAACCTTCAACGTCCCTGCCCTGTTCCTGGCTAATCAAGGGGTCCTTTCCTTATACGCTACTGGCAGAACCTCTGGTGAGTGGCCCTGTGGGATTCCTGTCCTTCCCAGACATGCTGTCTAGTTCTTGGGGCTGGGGACACTCACCGCAGCATGCAGCCTCTCCTTGAAAGAAAAATAAAAAGATAGGAGGGGGGCAAGATGGGTCAATGCGTAAAGGAGCTTGCTGCCAAGCCTAATGACCCAAGTTCAATCCCCAACACCCACATGATGGAAGGAAAGAACTGATTCCTGAAGACTGTCCACTGACCCCCACATATGTGCAGGCATGTGACTGAACAACACAGACACACACATGCACACACGCACACAAACAAGTAGCTGTTCATTTAAAAAAAAAAAGCAAAGGACACTCTTCAAGGCTCACTTCATAAGAACACTGTAGACTCAAGAGTAGCGAGCAGTGAAGCAAAATGCAAAATAGCTGGTGTGATAATTTGGTGCAAAAGTGTGATCTTTGTTTTTGGGGTTTTGTTTGTTTTTGGTATGGTTTTGGTTTTCGAGACAGGGTTTCTCCGTGTAGCTGGGCTGGACTGTCTCTGCTTCCTGGAGTCCTGGGATTACAGGTGTGTGCCACCATGCCTGTCTGGTTTTGTTTATTTTAAAAATATTTTCAAGTCCGTGTGTGTGTGCGTGCGTGCATGCGTGTGTATCTGTGCACAGTCGCCTCAGAAACCAGAGGCATGGATCCCCTGGCACTGGAGTTAGAGGCATTTGTGAACCCCCTCTGCAGCAGGTATTTACGGCCCCTGATTGCAAAAACACCCCTGCCCTCTGTATCCTGTAAGCTGGTTCTCCAGAGTTAAACTCCTCTCCCTTCTTTACCATAGTCCTCTCCCTCAACTCCTTGTCCACTGGGGACCCAGATTCCCCTCCCCTTTTTAGATACTCAGGCTCAGTTGCCTGGCAGTCTATAATGTTTCAACCTAAGATAAACGAAAATACAGCAGTTTCCAGCTGGCAACTGGAAGAAAAGGCTAGTGCTTCCTTCTCTGTGGCCTTCTGCTGAGCTCTGAACACACCTATACTGAAAATGGACCATGATGAATTATTTCTCACACATACCCAGCTCTTGTTCTGACTCCTTCCGTTCTGTCTTCTCGTGACACAGAATGCTCCCAGGATGCAGACGTTTGCTGGACTCATTTTTTTTTTAACCGATTTACTAAAGTGTTACTGAATGAAATTAACAGCATTAATGAGCTCTGACACACGGGCGTGCTCACAAAAACACCGAAGTTATACCCAAGGATGCCACTGTGCCTTTCTGCCCCTCCCACTGGTTGCATTTTCTAGCTTTTGTGAATGGGACTGTGCAGCCAGCATGAGGTCATCACTCGTTGTTTTGCACTCTGTTCACTATGTGGAGGTTCTTTCACGCTGTCACTGGCAAGCTGCTGTATTATCCCTCTTCTGCTGTGACGAAGTACCCGACAGGAGCAGCTGAAGTAAGGAAGGGATGATGGCTCACAGTTTGAAGGCATTGCCCATCGTGACAGGGAAGGCATGGTGGTAGGAGCTGGCCACATTGCAGACAGAGATGATCGCTGGGGGCTCAGCTCACTTTCTTCTTTGTGTTCAGTCCAGGATCCCGGATCACAGGATGGTGCCACCGGCATTCAGGGTGTGGCCTCCTTCCTCAATTAATCCAACCCTGAAGCTTTGTTACAGACTTGCCCAGGGGATTTTGGTCTAGGGGATTCTAGATCCTGTCGAGCTGACAATACTAACTATCCCGACTGCTGGCTCTTGGAATGGCCAGTGTTATTGTGCCCATTCTCATGGAAGTGCGGTGGTGACTCCTCCCGCTTTTGATTTGCGCTCCCGTCATGGCCAAGGACACTGAGCATATCCTTTTGTGTTTGCTGACCATCCATGTCTACTTCAGTGCCGGAGTGGCTGTCAGGGCTTTCACCAGATTCTCATGAATTCAGTGGTGCATTTTGACAGCTCTTTTTCCAGTCCCGTTCACATGTCTTTTACCAGCCGTGCGGGCTCACTTCTCTTCCCACTGTCTCTTTAAGAATAGGTATTAATTTTTACAGAGTTCAGTTGACACCACACTCAAAAATCATTTGCTGGACCCAAAGGCTTTCTGCTCTCTTCTAGACATTTATAGATTTTTAGTTTAACATTCAGTTCTATGCTCCATTTTGAATGGATTGTTAATGTACCCTATAAGATAGGAACAAAATGTGTGTTTACTGAAAAGATCTGTCTTAGCTGTGGACAATAGAAGGGCACTGAGTCAGGGAGGGTCACTCTCCTTTGGGGTGTCAACACAAAAAAAAAACACACACACACAGCTCTCACTTTAAAGGAATAAAAGGTAGTTTATTATGGAGCCATTTTAAGAAATAGTGGCTTACGAACATAGATTTAGGTTATGCCATCTCCCAATGTACAAGCATTTTCATGATGTTTTATAGTTTTATAGAACAAAAAGTCAAATCAAGGCAAATTTAAAACGCCTTGGTGAGCACATAGAGAAGCAGGTACAGCAAGATGAGGGAAGCTTTCTATAGGCCCAAGATGCTATCTGATGACATCCTTACCTTTTGGGTTAATGGATCTGTGGGTCTGCTAAGTTAAGACAGTTCATTAGAAATTAATCTGTTAGTCACAGGACTTGAGTTCCAACACAGAGGTGGGCAAGAAAAGGCTGTTCCAGGTGCTAAAGCTAGCCCAAGATAAGATAATTAGTCCCCAGGCCTGCAATATTCCAGTCTCTCCATAGTGATGAAGCTCTGATCAGTCAGTCATCCTTTTCAGACACAGCTTCTTCCCAGAAGTTCCATTCACAGGGGACATAGCTGCTAGTGAGTCCCTCATCCCTCAGGCATGCCCATGTGCATATGGACAGCACTAACTGGACTCAGGGTGGTAAATAACAACAAAAAATATGGATGACATGAAATTGAGAGTAAGAGAGGTGAGCCACCAGGAGAGTAAGGAGGGATGTGATCCAAATGCATTGTATAAATATACATTTTCAAAGAATAAATTAAAATATTAAAAAAAGAAAGAAGGGGGCTGGAGAGATGGCTCAACAGTTAAGGGGCCAGGCTACTCTGTCGAAGGACCAAAGTTCAATTCCCAGTACTCTCGTGGAAGCACACAACTGTCTGTAACTCTAGTTCCAGAAGATCTGAGTCTCTCTTCTGGCCTTTATGGGAGAGCACCAAGCAGGCATATGTATACAAACCACACACACACACACACACACACACACACACAGAGGCACAGGCAAAACACTCATACACATAAAATAGATCTTTAGAAAAAAGAGAGGAAATAGAAGAGGCCTATTTGGGACTGGAGGCAGTGACAGGAGGGCAGGAGGAAGTGGAAAATGGACAACATGACCAAACTAGCAAGTATAGGACTGTCCCGGTGAAACCTGCTATTTTGCACCATTATTAAACACATAAATAAATAAAGTACATTTTGTAACCTAAAGTAGAGAAAGAGAGAAAGAGGAGAGAGACAAGATTCATTTTCCTTTCTTGAAAAGCCTGCGTGCTTTTTGATGAGTTTCTCATGTGTGTGCTGGCTGACTTCTCACGGCGCGGTACCAGCAAGCTCTCTTTTTAAACCTTTTCTTTTTTCTTCTTTTTTTTCTGATTCTAATTGGATACCATATGCTTTTGATACTATGGCTCACTCTGAGTCTTTAAATGAGGTGAAGTTTGTCCTACCCTCTGGATGTCTTGATTTTGAGATGTGGGCTCTGCTAGGTCTTAGGCATGCCTGCATGGATTTTAGAGTCAAGTTGTCAGTTTCTAAAAACAAGTGAAACCGAAAACCAACCAACCAAAAACCACACCCCTTTGGGTTCTGCTTGGGGCTGTGTTGAAAGAATGGTCAATTTTGGAAGTGTCAGAATCTTAACCCATGGACTGTGGTGTGTCTGAGAGGTCTCTGGGTTCTTCTTGGCACTTCGAGGGGACTTGTAGTTGTCCAGGCCGTGTCTGTCTGTCATCAGATGTATTGCTAAGTGTCTCATATGTTTTGATGCTGTTGAAAGTGGCATTATTTGTTATGGTTTGAGTGTGAACTGTCCCCAGCAGGCTTGGGTTATTGTGGGGTTGTCAGTGGTGGGATTTGGGCAGTGACTAGATCCCAAGGGCTCTGATTCCTGATGAAGCAACAATCCTCCAGGTTCGGAGGTGATCGGGGCTGAAAGCAGGGTCTGCTTGGGGGCAGTAGGTCAATGGCAGCATGTCCCTACAAAGTCTGTCTGTCCGTTGCCTTTGTTTCTTCTTTGTTTTCTTTTTTTCTGTCTACCATTTAGGAGCACAGCTGCTGTTGGCCATCCTCCTGCCACTGTGCTCAGACTCTCAACATGGGGCCAGCTACATAGACAATCAGCCAAAAATCTTCCCTCCCTTTAAATGATTCCTCTCCAGTAATTGTCACAGGGATGAAAAGCAAACATCTTTTGATGACAATCGAATGTGTGTACATGTGTATGTGTGTGCGTGTACATTTCTCTGTGTTATGTGTCTGTGGGCATGCATGTGCGTGTCTATGTACTTTGACACATGTATGTGAGGAATAGAGGTTGATATGAAAAGCCTTCCTCCATAACTTTCTGCTCTATTTTATTTTTTTAAACACAATGTCTTGGCTCACTGAACCTAGAGTAGAACTGATTGATTGACCAGACTGGCTGGCTAATGCACTTCAGGGGCCAACCCTAACCCCAATCACCCAGAGCTAGGGTTATAGACATGTGTCCCCACCCTCAGCTTCTACATAACTGCTGGGATCTGAACTCACGCATATGCTGCAGGCTCTAGCCAACTTCATCATCTCTTCATTTCTGATTGCTCATTGCTATTGCATGGGTAGCAGTTGATTTTTGTACATTGATATTGTACCCTAATACTCTAATTAAATTCATCTTTTGTAGATTTTGTAAGATATTCACTTAGCAAATAGATGCTATTATTTGCTTGTTTCTATAGAGGGTTTCTCTGTGTTGCCCTAGCTATTCTGGAATTCACTCTGTAGACCACGCTGGTCTCAAACTCAGATATCTACCTCTGCTTCCCATGCGCTGGGGTTAAAGGTATGTACCACCACTGCCAGACAAATAAATATTCTTAAACTTTTTTAAACGACACCATTTAGTCTGTGTGTACCACAGCATATGTGTGACAGTCAGGGTACAACTTTTGAGAGTTGATTCTCTCCTTATATCATGTAGATCCCAGGAATTGAACTCGGGTCGTCAGGCCTGGTGGCAAATGCCTTAACCTTCCTACACCATCTGGCCAGCTCCATGGCAAATATATTTTTTGACAAATAACATTTACTTTATTATCTCTAAGCCAGGTGGATTTTTTTGTTTGTTTTTAATTTTTTTCATTCTTTTCTATTGACTGCCTGGGCTTTACTGTTCTGAGTGGAGGCAGTGAGGATACACATCCTTGTCTTTCCCCCATTTTAGAGAGAGAACATTCAGCTTTATAGTATCAAGCTGTGGGTTTCGTATTTTCTTCACTAATTTAAGTAAGTTATCTTGTGTTCTTGTTTGCTGAAAATTTTCTCTTTTATTGGATTTTGTCAAAATGCAATTTATACATAGTGATGTTAGATTTGAAAATTTGCTACAACCTAGAATCACCTGGGAAGAGAGTCTCAGTGAGGGATTGTCCACATTCTATTTGCCAGTGGGCACTGTCTGCAGGGGTTGTTGTAAGTTAATTGATGTGGGAAGACCCAGCGCACTGTAAGTGGTACCGTTCCCTAGGCAAAGGTGTCCCAAAATGTATGTGTGGGGAAATGGAACTGAGTACAAGCAAGCAAGCAAGTGAATATTGGTTTCTCTCTTTTTTTGACTGTGGATATGATCTGACTAGCTGTCTGAAGCTCCTGTCTTAATTTCCCAATATGGTGGACTGTTGCCTGGAATTGTAAGCTGAAATAAACCTTTTTTTTTTCTTTTAAGCTGTTTCTGTCAGGGTGTTTTTAATCACAGCCACAGAAACAAAGCTAGAACAAGTATATATTGAATATGTGAATAATCATATGAATTCTTTCCTCTTCTATAAGGTGAATTAATATTGATTTTGAGCTGTGGAACAAAGGCCATTTAATTCTTTTAAACTCCATATTATTGAGATAAATTTTCCAAAAGTTCACTTTGGAATTTTTTTGTCTGTGGTCATGAGTAGCAATGGCCCACTGTGTTCCTCTCCCATCTCTGAGGGACCATAGTGTATGGGTGCATGACCGCCAAGGTCCTGGAAATAGTCTGCCATTTTTAGCTGTTGTAGGTGAGAGGGGACCAACTCTGCATCCCCTTTCACAGCTGAAAGAGGAAGTCCCATGGATTTAACTTTGCTTAACATGAACCCCTTAGCATGTCACACCATCTCTGAACTAGCACACCCAGGGACCTTGCTAACTAACTAAAGCACACATCTCGGGCATGGTGTTCAGGCTTTCCCAACACAGGGCACCTCCCAAAGAGTCCTAGTGCCCACCCAAGCACAGGAAACACTTCCTTTCTTATCTCTGTAGCAGCTTTTGGTAAAATTGTGTGTTTGATTTAGTAAGAAAACCTATGGGCTTGTATCCAAAGCTGGTGGTCAGCTTCTGTTCTAGTTCATGTCTTTTGGGAAGAAGCTAGCTCCTTGGCCCCTCTTCCTTCTCTTCTGTTATTCTCCACCCCCTCCATCGCTTCCTACAGAATTAACAATGGACAGGATGTGCTGTGTACCCCATATCATAACTACAGAACGTTCACTTACGTAGGAACAGCTATTGAATCCGGAGAAGGGATGACATACTTTGTGCCCATCATTAATGGCTATCCTTTGGAACTGTCGACCACCAAGGTGGACGTAGCTGGCTTTGACCTGACTCAGCACCTCATGAAACTGCTGTCAAACAATGGAAAATTTTCTGTGACCACAGGTAGGAAACAACTATTCTCAGACGCATAAACCTGTGCTGTGTACAAGGTCCTTCAATTTCAGTGCATTTGTGTGTAGTTGCATCCAGAGATTGAAGGGCAGTTGAAGGACAATCTCAGGTGTCAGCCTCAAGAATACCATCCACCTCTTTTAAGACAGGGTCTCCTATTGGCTTGGAGCTTGCCTATGAGGGTGTGTATGATGAGTCTATTGCAGAAGAGAGGTAACTGGTACCCTATAAGCAGCAAGGGCCTTAGGTCTTTGGCTAAGGTCTTAGACAGGGTAATACTTTATCCCCCTTTGTGCCCTCTTCCTGTGCTAGATTCTTAGTTTATACAAGACACATGACACCTGCTCCCAACAGGCCACTGGCCTTTCTGGTCTTACACAAGGAGTCAAAGGTTGAGCCTTGGAGCCCTATAGAGTCAATTAGAAGGATGGTGAGAACTGGTCAGGCATTTTCCTGGCTGCCCACTCTTAGCAAGGGTATGTACTATCTGTCTGTTCTCCTGGCACACTCCTAAATGCTGATCCTCGAAGATGAAGGAAGTGGAAGTTTAAAAAGAATAACAACAAGAAAAAAGAAAAAAAACATAAAAAGGCAAAATGAAAAAAAAAAAAAGCCAGACATGTTTTGCTTCCAGCTAGGATCTCAACGGGTGGATCCTAAGCGGGGAATCAAGGTGGGAACAGCTGAAGTAGAAGAGCTCTCAGGTGCTGTGAGACTCCCAGGAAGAAGGCTTCAGTGAGACAGCTTGTTTAATAGGGGGAACAAAGGCTACTTAAACCTTTGGGGGTTGGTAGGGGCTTTCAGGGTGAGTACATCACTGGCAAGGGCCAGGGTGCAGGGGATGCCTCATTTGCATAAGGCAGAATTCCAGGTGCTGCCTGAAAGTTTCACATGGCTACTGAGCTATATGACTTGGTGGGGGGGGGTGAGAGGGAAGGCAAAGGTGGTATTACAGGGCTATGTGTGCTGGGACACACAGGCCCATGGCAGGGTGGGGAGCAATCCTATTCCTGCCAATCTCAGGATGAGATTTCCGGGCTTTGAACGCACCTCGACCCCACATCTTGCTCCAAGCCAGCTTCCACTAGTCCCACAGCTCCTCAGTCTCACAGACTTAATTTCCCTAAACCCAAGCAAACAGCAGAGGTAGGTGGGATGTGATCTAGAGTTGTCTCACCAAAACCCAAACCAGGTAAAGGAGAGAAACATTAGGATACAGCAGAGTCCCTGAAGCCAGGGACAGGGAAGGGAGAAGCAGACAGTGCCAGCACTGGAGGGAAGGAACAGAGGAGGCTCCAGGCTTTGAAAGAAGCATGGAAGAGACATGGGCAAGGAGGCTGGATTAGGCCAGGGGTAGCATATACATATAATCATCACAGTGAAGGTAGAGGTAAGAGGATTAGGAGTTCAAGCACATCTTCAGCTACAAGTAGGTTGGATGCCAGCCTGGGCTACATGACACCCTGTTTCAGAAGAAGAGAAAGAGGGAAGAAAAGGAGAGGAGGAGTGGGAAATTGGAGTAAAAGGAAGAGGTGGGGGAGAGGAGGAGGACAAAGAAGAGGAGGGGAAACAAAAAGAGGAGAAGAAGGAATAAGAGGGGGGCATTAAATGAGGAGGGGAAGGAGGAGGAGGAAGAGTTGGAGGAAGAGATGAAGGCATTGGAAGAGTTGGAGAAGGTGTTGGAAGAGGAAGAAGGGCTGAAGGAGATGAGGTGGAAGATAAAGTGGAGAAGGAGGAGCTGGAGGAGGATGGGATGGAGGACTTGGGTGAATTGGAGGAGGAGGGGGATGGAGGGGGTGAATCAAAGGAAAGTGGCAGCTGACAGTCTTCAGGTTTGAAGAGCAGGTAGGGTCCCCAGGTGAACTGTGCAGGGAAGTCCCTTTTATTCAAAGCTCCATGACAACAGCAGATAAAATGTAAAAGCCTAATCAAAAGGCATATCTGGGTTTCAAACCTGTTGTCAGAAAAGAAAGGGGCGTCACTTGACAGGTGTTTCCAGGGAAGAGGCCTCAGAGAACAGCAGGCATGAGGGTGTTCCAAAATCCCAGGTAACAAATGTGAGTAGGACTTCTTGGCCCCACAAACACCGTACCATGGCAGAGGTGCAACTTAGGCAATGCTGAAGAGACCCATCTTTGTGCCTCTTGTGGAGAGAGGGCTATTTCCTTGTGCTCCCTGCCCTTCGAAAGCATGGCCCACAGCCTGTCCAAGACCCTCCTGAAGGTCTTTCTTGTCTTGTAGCTGAGCAAATCTACATCCGAGACCTGAAAGAGAAACACTGCTATGTGGCACTGGATTATGACACGGAGATATCAAAAACCTCAGATCCCACCTACCAGAAGAAACTCCAGTTGCCAGATGGCAAGGAAGTCATCCTAGGGCAAGAGGCTTTCATGTGCTCAGAAGGACTCTTCAACAGCAGCCTCCTTGGTGAGTCCAGGATCAGGGTACAGTGGTTCAATAGACACTTGGCATAGAAGGCTGTCAGAAGGAAGGTGTGGGGAAATGCTGGCAGGGCTTCCTGCTTTAGGAGCAATGCCTCTTGCTCTAACGTTTCCCAGGGAACGGCTGTCACTCACTCACTGCCTCCTATACTCCTGTCACTTAGCTGACATTTTAACTTCTCTTCAAAGGTCTCAGTCCAATTGCAGATGGTTTGGACGGCAACAGAGCACCACTCTCTTCCATAGTGTACTATTTATAATCTCTCACTGTACATGAAGACAGTTGAGACAAACACAAGAAACAAAAGTTCCTGAGAGCTTTAAGCATATGAATGGCCAGAGAGTAGTTATTGTTGTTGTTATTATTATTATTATTATTTTTGAGACAAGGTTTCTATATGTAGCCTTGGCTGTTCTGGAACTCACTCTGTAGACCAGGCTAGCCTCAAACTCACAGAGATCCTCATGCCTCTGCCTTCCAACTGATGGCACACATGCCTTTAATTCCAGCACTTAGGAAGCAGAGGGCTTTTTAGTGATTGCTGGGTTGACTACTTAGTTGGGTTTCTCATTGCTATGAAAAGAAATGCCTGGCAAAAGCAACTTAAGAATTTTGATTCATAGTTCAAGGTTACCATCTACCAGGAAAAGGAGGCAGCTAGTCACACTGCATCCTCAGGGGTGGGAAGTAGGAAGAACAACGCTGGCGCTTGGCCTGCTTCTTCCTTTGTTACTTCCTCCTTATTACATCCAGGACCCTAGGTCAAGGGATGGTGCTGCCCTCATTTAGAGTGGGTCTTCCCTCTTAATTAACCCAATCTAGAAACTCCCAGACGCTTGTATCCATGGTGACTCTAGATCCTTCAGGCTGACAGTATTAGCTCACAGAATCATTGTTCTCTCAGGAACAGTGAGTGCTAGATCAGCCAGATGTAGTGGTGCACCCTGGGATGCAGAAGCAGGAGAATGAGCATGAGTTCACAGTCAGCTTGGGCAGCACAGTGAGTCATTGTTTCAACAAACAGGAGAATGATGGACTGGGAAATCCCCATGGAAAGGGAAAAGGAGATCTTCAAGGAAGTCAACATTTCCTAAGATAAAAGTCTTAGTCATTACCCCTACAGTACATGTGCTGTGGTATGGCAGGGCTTAGCTCTGTATTCCATGCTACACAGTACAAAGCATCTTTCTCTGCTTTTGTGTTTGAGACAGGTTCCTGCTCTGTAGCCCAGGCTAGTCTGGTTCTTATATACAACCTAGGCTTGTCTTAACCTTGTGGCAGTCCACCTGCCTCAGTTTCTCAAGATATGAGATTGTAAGCATGGCAGAACATGCAGTCTTAGAGGCATAATGCATACCAGTGTGGAGAAGTCTTTGAAGCATTCCTCAGAGGCCAGGTGGATGCCAGCGGGAATGCCAGGCTCCTCATGTCAGCAGAGCCTCTGCCAGGCACACGGAGCCACTCTGTTTGTATTGGTTCTTCAGCCCTTAGCCCGGGGTCACCCTCTGTAAAGAGAGAGGAGCACTGATTAGCATGCAATGCCCCAGACACAACCTCCCCCAAGACACAACATGAGCTGCAGCTACATGACACACCCATCATTCAAAGACAGTGTTCCTTGCTTGCTTATGCAACAAGTGGCAAGTGGAAATTGTTACTTACTGACGCTTTCTAAGGCTTACTGAGTTGGGAGAGTGCCGGAACAGACACCCACAAAAACAGGTGATGACAACCTCATTTGAGGCACAGGAGGTCAACATTTGTCATTGATGGTGCTGACAGGCCAGACTCGTGACCCACTTGGAGTCCACAGGGCCAGAAGGTTCCTGGTGGCACTTGGATCCATCCAGAATCTGGGAGGTATCCCTCCTTAAAATACTGACAATAGGGAGCCTCTGATCCCGAAGCCCCTCTTGTGCATGTCCTCCAGGAAGGAACGACCCAGGGATCCACATGCAGGCCCAGCAGACCATCGTATCCTGTGACAACTCCCACTGGAAGACTCTTTTCAATCACATCACGCTATCTGGCGGCACTGGTGCCTTCTCAGGCCTACGATTGCGGCTGCAGAGTGAAATATCAAAGCTGACCTCTCCAGATGTCTGTGTGAAGGTACTGGCCTGAGCCTCACCGGGGGCATTTAGGGGTTGACGAATGGGTAGTTCTAGAGTGGCTAACGCTCCGGGCATTGTTCTTTCTGTTTGAGGATGTACCCAATAAGGAAAAGTGACAGAAGCCCTTGGCATTCTTTTACATCCATGTGTCAGTATGTGTGTGTGTGTGTGTGTATGTGTATTAATAACAAGCTAAGCTGGTTCAGATACTGGGAGATAGGAAGGGGCTACACTCTGCAAGAGTAGGCAATGGCAGGGCTGGGGTGCTGAACACAGAGAACAGCTGCTCAGAAGGTGTCACCAGGGATGGGGAGCTGTGGGGGAGGGTCAGGACGGGCATGTAGGCTCCTTTTATATTTTACATGAATTCACAGGCACGGAGGCCACATCCAGCTTTAGACATGGGTTCTGCAGATCTGGGCTTAGGTCTTCATCCCTGAGCCTGTCTCCTCAGTCTTCTTCTGAAGTAAAATAAAGCTCATTCTGCAGCCCTGGCTGGCCTGAAACTTGCTGTGTAGGCCAACCTGTTCTAGATCCTCCTGCCTCTGCCTCCCGAGTGCTGGGATCACAGGTATGTGCCACCAAGGCTTCCACACCCCAAGTTAAAAAAAAATTTTTTCCCTTTCCACTTGGGAGAGATGACTGCCCACAAAGTTCTTCCAGGGACGGATATTGTGGATTCCATTCAGAGCAGCTGAATCTTTTTCAATGGATATCTTTCCTAAATGCTTATTTTTATTATCCGTGTGTGAGTGTTTGCCTGCATGGACTTATGTGCACCACATGCATGCAATGCCCATGGAGGCCAGAAAAGGGCAAAGGATCCCCTGGAACTGGAGTTGCAGACAGTTGTGAGTAACCACGTGGGTGCTGGACCAGATCCTCTGTAAGAGCAACAAATGCTTCCACTCACTGAGCCATCTCCAGTACCCCGAAGGAATACTTTTTAAACAACCAAAAATTTTAAATCATATTTATCTTTTTGTGTCTTGACCTGTGCATGCATCATAGAGGTTAGAGGATAACTTGTGGGGGAGGCAATTTTTTTTTTCTTCTAGTATGTGGGTCCTAGGATTTGATAGGTACAGGCTTGGTGGGGTGGATCTTATTTACAGGATTTGATAGGTACAGGCTTGGTGGGGTGGATCTTATCCACTGAGCTACCTCACCAGCCCCAAGAACAGATTTTTAAAAAAAATGCTTATTTTGTACATGCACGTGTATGCGTGTATGCATGCGCTGTATATGTGTGTATTTATGCACGCATGCTACAGCCCAGAGTGGTTTTTTGATGTAGATCTCCTCCCCCCTCCAGGTGGTCGCCTCTCCGTATGCCAAATACAGTGCCTGGATAGGTGGTTCCATCTTGTGTTCTCTCCCTGTGTTCGAGGACATGTGGGTCAGAAGCCAGGAGTATAAGGAAATTGGCCCTGCTGTTATGTTTAGAAGAAGCTTCTGATCTTTCGCCCGGGGCAAACATCGCCATGCCCAGGGTGAGCCTCAGCGTTACCCAGCAGGCCACAAACTCACAGCAAGATCCCCTTTATCCTGGAGGATAGTAAAAGCGTGCAACCATCGTTCACTCTGCCCAGTGTCCGAGTGGCGCCTGTGGCACGCCAGTGCAGCAGGTGCTGGTTCGTGTCTCTTAGTCAGGATAACTTGGTGACGCGCACAACAAGCATCCCCAGTTCCCAGCGCCACAAAGTGCTTTGCCAGTCACTCTGCTGCCTGCATCACCCTCACTTGGGGCCTTCTGCTAAAGCAAACACTAGCCATGCGCAGCACTGTCACAAGTAGGAGTTTCTTAGGACATTTTCTTTTGCTCTAACAACATGCTGGATACCTGGTAATCTATGAAGAACAGGGGTTTACTTAGCTCACAGGCTCAGGAACATGACACCAGCGTCTGCCAGGGTCATTTTGCCTTGTTAAAACAGTGCAGAACATTGTGGGCGGAAAGAGCAACGTGTAAGCTTGATTCTCTTCCGCTGCCTCCTTTTCTCCCTCCTCCTCCTCTTCTTTTTTTTTTCTTTTCTAGAAAAAAAAATAGCTTAATCAGTAAAAACAGAATTGAGAGCTAGACTTGACAGGCTGTCAGAACTGTGAGACATCAAATTTGCTATATTTTAGCAATTTTTTTCCCTTTAGATTTTTACCTGCTATCCTATTTCTTGTTTTTTAAAAAACTTTTTATTGATTTTTTTTTAAGTTTCACATCATGCACCCCAGTCCTACTCATCTCCCCATTCCCTCATATCCATGCTTTTCACCCTTGCAACCTCATCCCCAAAATAAAACACACACACACACACACACACACACACACACACACACACAAAACAAAGCACAGAAAACATGGCATGGCGGAAGCTGTAGTATGTCCCATTGTGTCCCATTGTATATTCCCCTGGCAGCAAGCAGGTGTCTATGGCCCGCCTGTGCCTGCGGGTGTCCCCAGGCATGGCTGTCCCCAGGTCTCTGTCTGTCTTCCTCTTCCTGTGCTGTGCTCCCTGAATTTTATTTAATTCAATTTGATTTTTTTATGAGCCCTAGACAGTAGACAGCTTTGGCCACCGAGCCAGGCATCAAGCTAGGATGAGCAAAGGACTGTCACCCACTCTGCCCTGACTGATATAAAAACTCCACCACCAAAAATATGTCTCTTTGCCCATTGCCAGGTGCTCTCTAGTTTGTTGTTGTTGTTCTTCTCTCTTATTAAGAGCCATTTTATTTTAATTTTTCCCCCACATAATATTTTTATTGATTATTTGAGAATTTCACATCATGCACTTCGATCACACTCACTTCACAGTCCTCCCATCTGACACGCAGTAAGGAAGACATCCCCGCCTCCCAGCCCAGCTGTAAGAAATATGGCCCAGTTTCAGTCTGAGGTGTGTTTAGAGCTCCCTGGAGAATCACAGATAATCAGGAGGTACTAGCAGTCCCCCTACATCTTGCCTAGCTGGTCGCCGCTTGTCTGGGCTTTCAGTTCATCCTAGGCTGTTTTTCCCATAAATACTTGCATTTCTGCCAAGAGGGGCTCTCAGACCTACAGCGTCCGGTCTCCCATGGGCTTGCTGGAAACACCCTGGCCCAGGCCACCAATTAAGGCTTCTGGAGGAAGAACCAGGCTCTAAGAGTTTTGTCCCCAGAGGCTTTGCCCCTTGAGAAGCCTAGATTATAAATCCAAGTTGACAGTTTGGGATGTAATCCCTGATTCTTACAGTAGACCAGTAGATGTCACTCTAACACTGGTTACCAGATCTCTCCTGGCCCTGTCTGCAAGGCTGGTGAAGGTCTCAGGTACCTCTGAGGAGATAAGAGGGATCACCTTGCCTGTCCATGCGCCTGGGTGGTCAGCTGCCTTGAAGGAGGGAGATAAGGAAGGCATTTAAAGAAGGATCAGGGCTAGGAGACAGCCTGTCCCTGACAACTCTCGAAGGTCAGAGACTCTAGGAAGGGAGTTGTGCTGGAAGCTGAGGACTGGACTTGAGCTCCGATCCCATCCTAGGCCCCAGCTTGCACCTCCAACACTCTTGTGGGGCCCTGGTGGTCTAGTTCTCAGTGCTGTGATGTAATACCCTGACAAAATGCAATATAGAGAAGAAAGGGGTGGTGTGGCTTACAGTTCTAGATTATAGTCCTTCATTGCAGAGAAGTCAGGGTGGCTGGAACCTGAAGCAGCTAGTCACATCACATCCACCAATAGCAGAGAGACGTGATTGCACGGGTGCTCAGGTACCTTTCTCACTCAGGACACAAATCCAGAGAATGGTGCCCCCCGATTGCAGGCTGGGGCTTCCCATGTCAATTAACACGCCAAGACAGTCTACCACAAACAGGCTCACAGTCCAGCCCGATGTGGACAACCCCTCACTGAGACCGCGTTTCCAGGTAGAACTGTCCATTTGACCACCAGAACCAACCATCACACGAGGTGTCCTCAGGCGGAGGCAGCTCCAATCACACCAGGGTATGCTAGACAGGCGGAGGCTCTGTGGAGCCCACAGCACCACCATTCAGTTAGTGGTATTGGCTGCTGCTGGTTGTACTGGGATGGTGTGTGTCTTTTACACAGTTGTCCTCACTGCATACCTACTAAGCGTGAACCACTCTGACCAGGCTGGAGCTGGAGACACGGCAGACCCCTCAGTTGGGTCTCACTGGGAAGCTGTTTGGGACACGAGTAAGCATGTGAGGGGGTGGCTGTGGGAACGCAGTGACTCTGGCTGGCCTAACAACCTCAAGGTGAACCCTTGGGACTCTAAGGACACAGCCCTCTAGCTACTGCTAGCATGCTCATAGCACGGGCGCTGGCTTCTTCTCTAGGTGCTGCTCAGGCATCTATAGAAAGTCCTTTGATGGCATCTCCACAGAGCCATTTTAAGATGTCTGTTTCCTGTGAGGACTGAAATGGGTCCAGTCTGCTGGGGAGTATGACTCTTTCCTGGGGAGATAGGAACAGACATGGCTGTTCACCCCATATGACACAGCACTGACAAAGCAAACCATTTGTTATGTACATGAGTGTTTTCCATCATGTATGGTGCATACCATGAGAGCATGAGAAGGCCAGAGGAGGGGGTTGGATCCTATGGAACTAGAATAACAGTGTTGAGCTGCCATTTGAGTGCTGGGAATTGAACCAGGGTCCTCTGGAAGAGCAGCCAGTATTATCTGCTAAGTCATCTCTCTAGTCCTAATTTTCTCATTTCTATTCAGTCTAGGACATCAGCCCCATGGGATGGGCGGCTCACATTCAGTATGGGTCTTCCCACATAATTAACTTAATCTAGAAAATCCCTTATAAACCTGCCTGGAGGTGGCTTGGGGCAAGCTGGAGAGTAGGAAGCAAGAGAGTAAGGCAGGAAGACAGGCAAGACCCACGAGCACAGTGATGTCTGGGTAGGGAAGTGGGTGATGCCTGGGCCATCCAATGCTTTCTTTGACCTCCTTAGGTCAGATAAACATCCTAAGAGCACAGGTAGGTTCAGCAACTTCACACGCCTGACACCCTCTGTAGTCAGTAGCTCACCAAGGAAACCTCCCACCTGACCCTGTCTTCAACCCTGGAGTGGGTCCCATCACCTGCCATGCAGATGTCTGGGTGGCTAGCTGCTTTCCTCGAGCTGATGCAGGATGTAAGTGGAGGAGATGTGGAAAGGGAGGAAGCCCCTCACCCTGGGACATGGACTACCTTTCCTGCTGACTGAGAGTTGTGACACAAGAACTCAGCTGATAAGCCAAAACAACCCACGCAACAATGTATGTTTTCCTAAAGCCAACAGCAAGGATGCTCGAAACAACAGGTTGAGCCATGCTCGCCTCCAGCCAGAACACCCCTGACCTTGGGCTTGATGCTTACAATCTCATTGATGGATCTTTAGGGAAAATAAAGCCAGTGCACATAGTTTTACTTAATTTAATTGTTTTTTACTTAAACATTAAGCTTATCTTAATTTAAACCCTGTAGATTGCATCCTTAGAGGGATATGGCTTAGAAAGACACAGGGCCACATAGAATCGCCTTTGTAAACACACCTAAGCAGGGTTCCCTCAAGAAGCCTGCACCCGGGTGGGTGTGTATGCTATCCTTTTCCTGTCTGTCTAAGACTTAATAAATTCATTAATTTGACTCCGCTATTGAAAATACTTAAAAATTCCCTTTCAAATGTTTATGTATGTTATTTTCTGTATATGAGTCCTTGTCTGGATGTCTATCTCAACATGCACATACATTGCCTGTTGAGGCCAGAAAAAGAATGTGATGGGGCCCCTGGAACTGGAGTTACACCCACCTTGTAGTAGACCAGGGGTCTTCAAACTATGGCCCACGGGCCACATGTGGCCTGCAGAGGAGTCTGATCCGGCCCGCCAGCAATGAGCGCAGTTTGGCCGCCAAGATACCTGCCAGCATATATACTCAGTGTCACAGCTTCTCCGGGATGACGTCAACTGCCTTCACCCATGGCACGCTGTGTGCTGGGAGGGTGGGCGTGAGGGTGGTGTTGGGAGGAACACTAATGCGCCCTTGTGCCTGGCACTTGGTGCACGCCGCTGATGACGTCACTGGAGGGCACTGGACGCCGCGTGGCGAGGAGTATCACATGTGCGTGACTATATAATGATGTAAAAAGATGTCCGCTCCACCCCCAGGCAACGTGGTGTCTGTGTGCTGTGCCTGCCTGTCAGTGAGGTTTTCCTCCACTCCCTCCACTGCCAAAGGTCAGTCAAAAGTGCCATAGAAATACATTTTTGCCAGATGGGGGGTTCTGCCCGATTAGGGGGTGGGTGACTCATGAAAATTCCCCTTTGGGGGTGGTGGGGCGTTCAGTGCTGAAATCAAAGTTGGGGGGTAGGCAGT
>CM053762.1:19654010-19693516 GCA_028658305.1 Pachyuromys duprasi
GATTACATTGAAAATTTTATATGCATTTTGCATTTCCTTTTCAGTGTTCACATGCTGATTCCGAACATATCAATTTGGGCATTATATAGGGAGATAGAACTGAACTATCAGGGACTGAGCTGGTCTGCTTAGAAAAGCCTGCAAGGGGTAAGTGTTCACATCAGGGACTAATGGAGGTTTATACACTGTGTGTGTATATATAATATATATAGCCAAAAGCAGGCCCACAGTTCCCATTGAAATACTGGTACGTGATCTGTTTATTTATAAATGTTCTTCATTTTATTTATAAAAGATATGTGCAGTGTGGGTAGGAATTAATAGTTCATATAGTCTGGCCCTCCAGCTTTCTGAGGGACCGTGATCCGGCCCCCACTTTAAAAAGTTTGAGGACCCCTGTAGTAGACCATCCATGGCACAGAAAATACCTAACATTCCTGAGGTCTATAGATAGCTCACTCAATGTTAGTTATGTTAGTTAGCCAATCGCTTTGTAACAAGCTTGCCCTTGCTGAATGTCACCCAGTCGTGTAACTGCTAACCTGGAAATTCCAGGTCCTTGCTCAGACCCCAATAAAAACGCTGCCTTGCATCTGCTTGAGGTTCTCCTCTCTGATCCACTGCATTGGTGATGGCAGAGAGGCCGAGCTTAAACCCGAATAAAGCTTTTTGCTCTTGCATACGTGGTCTGGCTCCTGGTGGTGTTTGGGGACCCTAAGATCTGGGCTTAACAGAAAGAGGCCAGGATGGCTGTGTTTCAGGGACCTAAGTGGACATTAACCTTGCTGACCTATTGGCCTCTCTGTACAAGTGAGGGTGATAGACTTGACTTCTAAGCCAGTGTCCTGCTATCAGTGACATCCCTGTGACATTTAATGACAAGCAACGAGGCCTAAATGTTAGCAGTTTTGTTTGGGGGTGGGGGCAGGCTGGAGATGAGTGAACACCACTTTCACAGTGCAGGTGCTGTTTTTGTGAAATAACTTTCTTCCATGGTGGTAGGGGGAGGAGTTGAGAATTCCTTCACTTGAGTGAGGATATCTACGGGTGCAGATCTGAGGATTGGGGACTATGGTAGCTAAACTTGGTTGTCAACTTGACCCACTGAGAAGACAGAGCTTCAATTGAGGATTTACCTCCATCAGACTGGCTTGTGGGAATGTCTGTGGGACTCTTTTTTTTTTTTTAATTGCTGATAGATGTGGAAGGGCCCCCCACCCCGATCCACTGAAGTGGTGTCATGCCTGGTTAGAAAGCCAGTAAACAGTGTTCCTCCATGGCCTCTGCTTTAGTTCCTGCCTCTAGGTTCCTGCCTTGGCTTCCCAAAATGACCCCATAAGTCAAATGGATTTTTTTCCTCCCAAAGTTGCTTTCGATCATGGTATTTTGTCAGAACGATAGAAGCCAACCTAGGACAAGGATCTACTGGGGACCCGGTGTTGCTGATCATAGTCCTGAGACAAGCAACACAGACACCTGAGGTCCCATGTAACAGCTTTTTCTGCATCCCCTCTCTACAGAAGACTTGCAGGTAAGAGTCCAAGCACTGTAGACAGGGCACCCAGGGCAGATTGGCCCAGTGGTACCAGGCCACAATGGCTCCTGCGTGGCCCTGGGCCACATGTCTCCACCTTGTGGCCTCACTGGTGCATGGGGGATAGTGAGACTACCTCGCTGGGAGTGTGGATCACACCAGAATTGCCTCCTGGCTTGTGATCTCTTACTGTTAGGGGAGTCTGGGTTACAGGCTTAGGGATTTGATGACAGGGCTACTTGCCCAATTGTGGCCCAACTCATCCTGAAGTCAATGGATCAGAGCCCGCTCTCCCAAACCTCTGACCACATCCACTTGGGCCAGAACTCAACAGGACTCCACCTAAGAGTCCAATACTGAACTGGGGACACAGCCTTTCAGATACCCAGATCGCACAACTCCATGAGTCTGGGCTCATGGTCTCCAGGACTGTGCAGCCACTCAGGCTGCGGAAGCAGGCAGAGCGCCTCCTGCCGTGACCATCTGCAGACATGTGCCTCTGTACAGCTTATAAGTGCCTTTGGGAGCTGGGAGAGGGATGAACGGAGGTTCACCATCTGTCCCTCTCTATCCATGGGGAAGCTTTGGACTGCCAGCTAGGCCAGAATGTCCGGCTGTTCCCCTCTCGGGGGACAGTCTAGCATCAGTCTGTAAAGCTGGCTCTCACATCTGTGACGGGGCCTCCAGGGGACCTGCAGGCCTCTGGCTGATCTTTGCTTTAGAAGACAAGCATGCTGATTATGGAGGAAGGGAATACGCACCCTTCCCCCCTCCAGTCTGCCTTTGCAGAGCTGTGCTTCTGAGCAGCTTCAGACTGAATGATGGCTTAAAGGAGGGTCTGGGGCAGAGTACCACAGCTCTGTGGCCTTGGGATAATGCACACTCACCAACTAAAAGGGGCTTACCTCAGGTCCAGCAGGCTCCTGCCTCAAGCTGGTAGGTAAGCCAATTGGTGGCATTGGGGGCATGTGGCTGCCAATTCCAAGCCCCTCTACCACTTGGGCAGCTGTCTAGTTATGAAGACACTTGCTCCTCTCCCTCTATTGGAACCCTCCCTGTTCCCTTGCCTCCTGCCCATAAGAGCAGCCGGGTAAGTCCTGCAGCTTCCGGAAGCCCTATAGGCCTCTGCGACCTTGTCCTTTCTATCTCTCAGCTCCATCCTGGAGTCTCACAGCTTCACTGTGCCCTCCTGGGCTTCTCTCTTATCTCACCTCCTACTTGGAGCTTATAGAAACTCCCCACAGTGGGGTTCATTTTGCATCCCATTTTCTCTTCCTCCACACACTCAGATTTTGTTAAAGCCCCACTCTGTTACCGTAAACAGTTTGACCCTGGTACCATTCAATGGCCAAAACTAGAACACACGATTTTCAATGGTGGCAGCTTCTGCCACTACACAAACAAACGATCTGAAAATATTTTTATATCTAAACTTGCTTCTCTCCTCCTAGTTCTTCCTTTCTACACCTGTCTGAGATAGCTCGTACGTACGGATGTTTAACATCCAAGAGACTCCCACCTCTACCTAACAGTCCACCCTAATAGGGTTGGGAAATTGTTCTATAGCAGGCTTCCATAGGCCAATTCTTTCCTTTTCAACTCCCTGATCCATCGCTCCTTCACTGGGACTTACTCTCCCGTGATCGTTTTCTCTATGACCTAAAGAAAGATTACTGTAAAAAGTGGCCAGAAACTTAAAGAGGTTACCCATACTGGTCCTGAAAATACCTTGGGACAAATCTGGGTCATCCTAATTGCATATCAGCTACTGAATAACGCGCTACCTGGCCGCTTTGGAGAGTGCTGGTTGTGTGTCCCTCCAGTGTCAAACTCACTGTACTCTCTCACCTCACTACCACCCGTCAGCTGTCCCCAACCCCTCTCTCTGGTATTACAGACTGCGCTCACTCCTTAGAGACACGCTTTTCAGGCACACTGAATTCCTCTGACTGTAATACTTACTATGCTGACCCTGAACCCTGACCGTGAACACCCAGCCCCATGTCCGAACGTTCACAATGCCTCAGTCCTCTGCGGCCCTCAAGTTTACCCCGGCCTACTCCATGGGTGGTCTGGGGCTTGTTCCCTGCTGTTCCTTTCCCAAGAATTAGGAGTGGTAATCGGTGAAGAACCTTTGCTGAGTCCCGTCACAGGGTCTATGTGGTACAGCATTGGAAAGGAGAGGTTGAAGCCTTACCCCTTCTTGCAGCCCTGGGAATAATTGCCGGTGTTAGTTATCGGAGTGACGGGACTGACTACTTCCCTAACGGTTGTCAGTTTTCCTCTCGGCTCATCCAGGATCTCCAGTGGATGGCTCAGACCACCCTCACCCTCCTGGACCAAATAGACTCAGCAGCGCCGTCACTAGAGCTACAAAATCGACAAGGATTAGATTTACTGACAGCAGAGAGAGGAGGAATGTTGCTTTTATGTCAACCAGTCGAGTAGAGTAAAAGGTAAGATCCAGCAACTCCAGGCAGATCTCCAAAAACTTAAAAAAAAAAAAAAAAAAAAACAGCTCTATGCCTCAGGCCAGCAGGTCATTGACAGGCTGGTGAGGAACTGGAACTTAAAGGCTGGCAAGGGACTTAAACCCCCTTCTCTCTTTCTCAATCCTGCTAGTCGCACTCTGCCTCATGAACAGCTCCTCTAGATTTCTTCAACAGCAGACCCAAAAGATTTCTAACCAGACTTTTAATCAGTTGCTATTACAGGATTAGTGGCTCCTGGCTAGGAAGCCAGAAACCCCACAACTCCTGATTATACCCTGACAGCAAAGATCAAACTTGCCCCAAGGATCTTGATACCGCCGATCAGCAGGAAGTGGTCTAATGATAACATCATCCCCTTTTCAACCCCAAGATGTTTATTAATAATAAACGAAAAGGGCCAAGAAAAGAACATCCAGATAATGACTTGACTTGAGACCAGGGCCAAGGAAAAGAATCCCACCAACTCCTGAGTTTGACCCCAAGATTAGGCCAGGATAATCCACCAATCCTAGGCTACTCTGGAAAGCTCCACTCCCCGTCCCCCTAGTAATTCTATACAAACCCGCCTTCTGCTCAATTCTCTGCTGCTTCTCACCCAAGCAGAGGCAGCCACCCACCCGTGTTTCTGCCAATAAAACGCGAGGTTTGTTGTGCGGTGTGTCTTGATGGTATTCCTTGGTTCGCAACTGCCAGGATATCTTTCACCTCAGAGCTGTAACATCTGCAATGGCTCCCCCTGGTGGACCTTCCTGGAATGTAGTGAGACCTGCCTTCCCAGTCCCAGCCTTCTCTGCCATCTCACCAACTTTTGGCCCTTGTGTTCTTCTGGCATCTTTCCAACTACTAGACCTGGTCAGCAGTTCCCAGAAAGCCACTTGGCTGGCAGCTTTTTTATTTTCTTCTGTGGAAAGAGGGACATGGGGAGCCCCACATCAGGAAGGAAGTCTCAGGTGTGTACCAGGTCAGCTTGAGCCAGCTTCCTAGCAGCTGCTTCCCCAGGTGACCTTGCCCCCTGCCCAGACAATAGTGAGCAGTGTCTGCAGACAATCTTGGTTGTCACAATTAGGGGAGGGAGTGGGCCGGCATCTAGTGGGGTGAGATCACCAGGGACACAAGCCAATCATGTACACTCAGCTCTCCACTACAGGAAGGTCCATCCCCACCAGATGGGCTGCAAACAAGCCTTGCCCCTGAGGGTGGAAACATGTAGACTCCGCCGGTCTCATCCCCTGTCTACAAGCCAGGGAGCAGCTGAGAAGCTTGTGCAAGGGGAAACCAAAGATTTCATGGGGCAGGGTGTGGAGGAGGATTGAATCCACCCCAAATCTGCATGGGCTGGGATTCTGCCTTGTCATGTTCAACGAGGGAACCTGGCTAAAGCCTGGGGGTGGCAATGGGCTCAACTGAGAAAGTGATCTAGATATCCTTGCTGCAGGATGCAAACGCCTGACCAGCTCCTGCCCAGGAAGCTGCAGAGAGAAGGATGAGATAAGGCCCCAGACCAGTCACAAGGTTGCCTGCTGAGCCAGGAACACCAGCAAAGGGATTTATGGAGTATGGAGTTAGAAATTGGATGGAAGCTTGCTGAGTGCAGAGAGAGAGAGAGAGAGAGAGAGAGAGAGAGAGAGAGAGAGAGCAGACTGTAATGATGGATCCTTCTCATCCATTTCCCCTTCTTTCCCCTCTGACCTAGAATACAGGCTAGAATACTGGCTGGTGCTTCAGGAACTTCAAGTAACATAGAGGAAGCTTATACTAGGACTAAAGAGAGGGAGAATGAGCTGGGTCCAGGTGACAGGGAGAAGCAGTCTCATCCTGGATGCCTATGTGCTGAATTAATTTTCATGAGAGAGGAGTAAATTCTTGCATGGCTTAATCCAGTTATTTAACTATTGTTTCTGAAATAAAAATTTATCCTATGTGAAGCAGCAGCCAGCATTCAATGATGGCCAGTTTTGTGCCTGGTGCTGTTCTGAGGACGTGGCTTTGTTTTTAAAAATCAATCTCATGCCAGGCAGTGGTGGAGCACACCTTTAATCCAGCACTCAGGAGCAGAGGCAGGTGGATCTCTGAGTTCGAGGCCAGCCTGGTCTACAGGGTGAGTTCTAGGGCAGTTCAGACTAATCAGAGAAACTCTATGTTGAAAAAAAAACTATGCCAATATTTTTGTAATATATAATTTAAGTACCTTATCTCTACTGGGGCCTTGAGATAGCAAGAGATTCATGTAGGATCACATAGATGTAGGGTCCAGGTTTTTACTATGATACCAATCTAGGTCGCTCAGAAACTAGAAGTCCTCCTGCATTCATCTTGTGACTCCTCTACTCTCTCTCTCTCTCTCTCTCGGTGGTGGTTTGAATAGGCATGACCCCCCATAGACTCATGTGTTTGAACACTTGGCTCATAAAGAGTGACACTATTAGGAAGTATGGTCTTATTACAGTAGGAGTGGCCTTGTTGGAGGAAGTGTGCCCCCTTGTTGGGGGCAGGCTCTGAGGTCTCCTATGCTCAAGCTATGTCCAGTGACACAGTTTCCTTTGGCTGCCTGTGGATCAAGATGCAGAACTCTCAGCACCACGTCTAGCATGCACACTGTCATGCTTCTAAACCTCTAAAACTGAGCCAGCCCCAATTAAATGTTTTCCTTTATAAGAGTTACCTTGGTGATGGTGTCTCTTCACAGCTATAAAATCCTAACTGAACCACATCTGAACTTTTTAACAAAGGCTGACTATATCTCAGCCACCATAGAAACCTTTTCTGGGAACTACCAGTTGTAGTCCAGTTGCAGACTGGTCAGTGCCTCCCTTAGGTCTGTGGTCCTCTGGGGCTGGGGGAAGCTGGTCTATTTTCCACAGAAAAGCAGAACTGTTGTCTAGGACAGAATGTGACAGAGGCCCTTGAAGTCAGCCAAGTGGGGAGCAATGAGGATCTTGTTCCAGGGCTCAGGACTTGAGTTACCTGACAGAGTGTGTGTAGCATCTATGTTTGCACTGTGTCCAGGAAGAAGGGCAAGGACCACTGTCGAACTGTGGTAGAGGCTAGGTTGTCTGTATGAGGTCTGGAACAGGGCACAGTTCTCTGAGAGCCTCATAGAACACAGAGGAGCTGAGGGCAGGCATAAGGAGTGGATGATCGACAGGCACAAGGTTCAATAGAGTTAGATTGGATGAATGGGTAGATAGATGATAGACAGATGGTGGAAGGTGGATGAATGGATGCAAGGATAAATGGATGGATGGATGATGGATGGATGGATGGATGAGTAGACCTAATTGATGAGTGAATGAATGGATAGATGGAGGAACGGAATACATAGACAGATGGATAGATGATGTCCTAGTTTGCTTTCTATTGATGTGATAAAGGCCACAACTAAAGACAACTTGGAAAGGAAAGGGATTATTTAGCTTACACATCCCCATCACAGTCTGTCATTGAGGAAAGTCAATGAGGGCAGAAACTCAAGACAGGAACCGGGAGGCGGGACTTCTCAGCCTTAAGACCTATGTGCTCAGTTCCTGATGTGGAGTGAGAAACTGGGTCCCCAGTGAGCTGTTACTTTTTTATTAACATTATGAGGCCAGCGAGGTGCCCTATCATCATATCCACTAGAGGAGCCATGCACTGGGGGTAACAGAAGAGCATCCAGAGTCTGCGGGGAAAGGAGGTGGGGTAGGTAAGGTTAGGCATCCCCATATCAGTTCTATATACAAAGCGCATGTCTACAGGCTGCCTGCCTGCTTTTCTATCTCTCTCTTCATCTAATAAGCCAATAACAAGGTAACATGTTTTCACTCCACATCAGGAACCGAGCATATAGGTCTTAAGGCTGATAAGTCCTCTGCCTGCTACCCTGTAAGGTCCATCAGGGCTGGGGCCATAGCCAGTCACGTGGGTACAGCAGCTGCAGCTTGTTCTAGTCCTGGGTTTGCTGCAGATAGACTGTGACCTGGGGCCAAAGGTTTAATTTCTCTGAGCGTCAGCTCTTCACCAAATGTTGGGCTTCCTCACTATACTCTCTGGTAGGGTAGGAGGGTGGGAGGGGGCATCAGGATCAAAAGGAGTCATGTGCTCTGGACATTGTATAGTGTTTGGAAAAATGAAGGATTTTATCACTCTGTCCTTATAAGTTATGAAACTGGAAAGATGGTGATACGGATGGAGATGACATCAGTGCTGTCAATCCCTGCATGCTGATTGCGTCATGACACTGGGACACCAGGCAGAACATATTGTACACACTGCTCCATCCTATCCCACAATGCCCCAAAGAGTCACAGTTATTATTTCTGCAAATGGAGATGGGAAAACAGGCTCCCTGAGGGGAATTTGTGCCTGCAGGCCCTAAGTCTTCCTCCTTGTCCCCTGATCTCAAGTTCCCAAGGCCTGAGGGTAGTATAGGATTTTCATTCAGCTCCAGTGAAAGTCCCCTGGAAAGCTGTGCTTTCTGGCCATCACTGGGCTGGCTGCCTCTCCCCAACGATCAGGGTGCAAAAGGGTGACCTTAGTTTTGGTACAGAGATTTTTCTTCTAATAGCCCAACAGATATAGGTTGAAGCCCAGCTTTACCTTTGTGTCCCTATCCAGGACCCTTTGAGAGAGGGCCCTCTCTACTCTGTGGGTGAGGGCTGCATACCAAATTGTAGAGAAATGGTCCTACCCAAGTGTGCTGTGGCACCACAGAGCAGGCATACCTGTGGGCTAGGGGCAGGGCCGAAATGAGTCCCAGGTGAGGGCGTGGGGAGCCTGTGCAGGGTGACTGGACTCGGAAGGAGAGTGGGACAGGAAAGGCCCCAGCACCAATCATATGTTCCCTGCACTCCTTGTGGGTCTGATGCACAATAGCAGAGTGAATTTCTGAGCCTGGATATTGACTTTTTGGGTGCCTGATGGAAGCTTTCCTCGTGAGCCCAATGGCCAGTCATTTCTGGAACCTCACACAGAAAGCTTCCTGTCACCAGGGATCATTACTGCCTTGGCCAGCCACACGAGCACCCGAGGAAGCCTGGCCTTGAGCTATTACTATACGCCTCACTGGGGACCAGACCCAAAGGAATGTTTTAACTCAGAAAGGCAGGAGCCTGGAGGGAGTGCAGGCAGACAGGTGGTGGTCATGGTGACACTGGGAGCCTCCAGTTAGCTCCTCTCACACCATGCCCTCTTAGGTGGGCATCTCTGGATAGCCCCAGCCCTGATCCTAGGGACATTTACCAGCCACTTCCTACCCCTCCTCGTCATACAGATTCAAAGGAGATGGCTCCTGGTTAGGATCTGCAGTTCTTGAGGGGTGTCCTTCGTTTGCTTCCTAGATACTGTGGGTCCTGGGGAAAATCCTCCATTCTTGTTCAATCTTAGGAGGCTGCCTCTGAAATGGGAAGCAGAGCCCTGGCCATCCCATCCTAGGCCCAGTTCCTTCCATGATGCTTTGGCCTGGAGGCTGCCATGACTCTCACCACCCTGCAAGGGCTACAGACTGCAAGGCTGGAAGATGCCCAGCTGGGCAGGCTGCCCTTCTTCGTGGGAGCAGAGGAGGGAAAGGCACCAGCAATCACCAAGATTAATTGGTGAACACCGGCTTGCTCCAAAATTGGAGAGGAAGTAGGTCACTCTTGGAGGCCCCAGTCAAAAGCAAGCACATGCCACTTCTGAGTCTGCACGTGTCACTAGACAATGGGGAGAAGCTTCCCAAAGCTGCTGGGAAGAAAGTTTGAGAGGCAGTCTAACTAGATGGAAGACAAAGTGTGAAGCACCCAGGAGGGAAGGCATCTGAGGCTAAGTTAAGGCATTCTTGCTTGCCACCTACCTTGAGTAAGCTACTTAAGTCAGTTTTAAAGTACTTAAAGATGCATAGCCAGACAAACACATAGATGATGGGTGGATAGAAAATGACAGACAGATGAAAGATAAGCCATAGGTTAAGGTGCATGAGAGACGGACTTGGTCCTTCAGTGGGGAGGTCTGCGAAGCCACAGCATGGAGAAGCACAAAGTAGTGTTGCCGTTCCTCTAGTTGGGTGTGGCTACAGGCATCTTGAGTCTCTGCAGCTGTGATGTCCCACACTAGGCCCTCATGAGATTGGGCATGTTTACATTTCCTTTGTGGGTGTGGGTGCTCATGAATATCCAGAGCCTCATGAAAGCCTCAAGAAGTCCCTTCCACCTTGAAATGACCTGAGTTAAGTCACTGATGGATGCAGATAGGGTGTCCTGCTGGTATAGCTGCCCGTAAGTCAACCCTGGGACTACCCACTGGTGTAGCTGCTTGATTCGCTGTTGTTCCTAATAAACTCACTGGCTCACCAAGCTAGCCTCTAATGGGACCCTTTCCTTGGTCTGTGGGTACCCTCCCTACCTGGACTGGCTCCAGAAAATGTCACATTAACACACAGATGGCAAGAACGTGTGGCCCTTTTTGCCACCTAGCACCAGGCTTCAGGCTAGGCTGTATCTAGGGACTCAACAGCATCTTAAGGACTGCCCTCTTGAATGTGCTTCTGTCTCTGTTCTATTTGTCCTTAGATGGTTCCCTCTGGGGCACAGCAAGATGCTCACCTGTGGCTCAGTGACTCTGGCCACCCAGATGATTGCCAGCGAGGTAAAAGTTTATCTCTCACTCCTGTTCTTAAAGAAGCCACTGGATTGTCCCTGTCTGACTCTGGTTGGGTTTTCCCCAATTGTTGAACTGACTGTGCTACAGGTACAGATGGCTGAAATGGTCTCACTGTTGGTAGAAGGCAGAGCTCTTGATGGTTCCCAGGAAACAGATAAGAGAGAGGACTCCATGTACTTTGTGGACAGTGCATGAGTGGGGACAGGTAGCTGATTAGGCAAAGCAGGTACCAACCAGAAACCAGAAGATGCTCAAGAGTTGTGACAAGAGTCCATCTGCTGCCCATGGCTGCTTGAGAGTGTTTTCTTGGGTCCCTGCTATCATTTTTTTGGGTCCTGTATCCAGATTCTCTGGTGGAATGGAAAAAATAAAATGAATATATGTTATAAAAGGAAACTCCCTAAACTGGCCCACACCACAGGTCATCCAACTATGGCCACCTGCAATCCGAAGAGGCTGAGAATCTGGTACCCACTCAGTCATGAGGCTGGACACCCCCTCTGCAGTCCCAGTCTGGTGCTGATGACCTGGACAATTCCTGGAGAGTCGCTGGTCTTTAATCCATGGTGGAACTGGAGGCTAAAGAGTACAGAGGCAGCAAGAATGTGACAAACACATTCACTGCAGAGATGCTAGGCTGGCAGCAGTGAACCAATTTCCCTGGGACCTCTAAGCTATCTGGGATGCAGCAGGAAGCTGCCATCCACTCTGGGACAGGACTTTCTCTCTCCAGTTAACCTCCTGGACCTGTCTTCTCAGACTTGACCAGAGATATGTCTTTTAGTCCATCCCAGATTCTGTCAAGTTGATAGTTGAGATGAACCACAGCTTCCTCCTCCTCCTCCTTCTTCTTCCTCTTCCTCTTCCTTTCCTTCTTCTTCTTCATCAGGGTTTTTCTGTGTAGCCTTTGTTGTCCTGAACTCGTTTTGTAGACCAGACTGTCCTCGAACTCACAGCAACCCACCTGCCTCTGCCTCCCTGAACGCTGGGATTAAAGGCATGCACCACCATGCTGGCTGGTTCTTTTTAATAGAGAGTTTTGAAGACCTTCTTAAGGGCTGACAGAGGGCTTTTGTCAGTCACATACTCCATGACTATTTTCTCATGGTTCATGGCTTGCCTTGTTTTCTTTAATAACTGTTTTATGTGTGTGGATGTTTGCTGAATGTATGTTCATGTAACCACATGTGTGCAGTACCCACAAAAGCCAGAGGAGGGTAACAGACCTCCTGGAACTAGAATTACAGATGGTTTTGAGTTGTCATATGAGACTGGGGACTAAAAACTCAGGTCCTCTGCAAGAGCAGCCAATGCTCTCAATCTCTGAACCCTCTCTCCTGCCCATTTTCTTAATGATGTCTTTTTACATGTTTTTAATTTTTAATAATTTCAGGTTTAAATTTTTTTGGTATGTCCCATCCAAGAAACATCTTGTATCTCATGGCTTTGAGAAGATTGACAGGTCAAGTTTGCACATTTAGGTCCATGCTGTGTTGAATTAGCTTTGAGGTAGAGTGTCATGTGTGGTGAGGTGGATTCTAGTTCTTCCAAGTGGACATCCGACAGAGCTCAGTGCACCCTGAGATCTGCTGCTGCAGCTGGGTAACCCTGAGCCTCTGCTTTCCAGCTTCTATCCACACTGGTATAGACTGAAATGGTTGGCCCCTCTGAAACACAGGGAGGGAGAAAGTTAGATTCCCACTATGAGGCATTAAGGGGTAGGGCTGTACCCATTCCTTAGTCCTGTCTGGTGTGCAGAAGGTTTCCTCACATGTCAGCACTCTAGGACTTCGGGCTGCGTGGTTTGGTGTGAAACCTGTAGAGGAATATCCCAGCTCCTGGCTTGGTCTGAATGTCCCTGGAGGCCCTTTGTCCATCTCACTTCTTTTAGGTAGCCACTCAACATAATCTGACCACAGTAAGCAGAACTACTGGTCCCAGGCCCTGGTCACATGGAGTGGGGTGCCAGGACAGAGTCTACCTTTAATGTCCTGTTGCTGAACCCAGGTGCCCAGGCATGTGGTGAGCAGTGCTGGACTGATTGCTCCTTTGTTCAGGTTCCCTGTAGTCCTCAGTGCAGCCAGGGCTTCCATAGCTAGATGCACCTTTTGTGGGGATTTCCATGGTGACAGTGACTGCCAGCACGGGAGGATCTGGAATCACATGGATTCACACCTCTGCATGAATCCATGAGTATGCTGTTAGATGGATTAACAGAGGGAGAAGACCTAGTCTCAGAGTGGACAGCTCCCAACGGGCAGTCCAGATGTTAGGTCAGGATGTAAAGCCACCGTCACTTTCTCCTGAGCAAGTGTGTCTTTCACTCCTGCAGCCTTCTTCTGCATCATAGCCTTCAGCTTCCTCAGCCTTCCAGAATGGACTCAATGCAGCCATTCTCTGGGAGGTCTGGGCCTTCAGCACCAGACTGGGACTCTTGAGGTGTCCAGCCTCAAAGACTGGGCAGCTACTAGGTTCTCAGCCACCCTAACATGCAGACACCTATGGGTGGACTGTGCCTATCTGTAAGCCTATCTATTCAATCCTTTTATAATGTATGTGCATTGTAAAGGTTCTGTTCTTTAGAGAAACCTGCCTAACAGGGGCCAACCAACCCGAGCCTTTAGACAAATTGGGAGCCCCTGGCCACATCTCCAGTGACTAGCTAAACACCATTGGCTGCCTACAGCAACATGCTGCTCTTTGATTCTGAAATAATATCTTGAGAGACTTACTTGGGAGCTTCAGGTGACAGAAATGAGACATTTTGGGTCTAGAGAGAAACTTCACGGTACTGTGACACCAGGAAATAAGCGATTCCACAGTCTTACAACACGTCTGTAATACAATTCTGGTATTTTGTATTTTATTCAATGTCCTTCCTTCCTTTCTTCCTTCCCTTTCTCCCTTCCTCCTCCCTCTTTTTTTCCAAAGAAGATTAATGTTTATTTTCTGTGTACAGGTGTTTTGCCTGCATATATTTATGTATATATGTATATGTGCATGCCTGGTGCCCACAGAGGCCAGAGAGGGCATCAGGTCACCTGGAAGCAGAGTTCCTGATGGGTAGAAGTCACCATGTGGGTATTAGGAACTGAGCCTGGATCCTCTGCAAGAGAAGCCAGTGCTCTTTAAAAGATGGCCATCTCTCCAGTCCCCGTTCAAAGATTTTTTTCTTGTAAAATTTGCTAAGTGCCTTTCTTCTAAGTCTTTGCTTATGTCTTTTACCTGAGGCTGGCCCTGTGGACCCTAGTGATTGCTGAAGTGTCTTGATCTTTCCTAGGGTACAGGGCATGGATGGGGGTGAAATGGTTGAGTCAAGTCATACACATACTGCGTTCAGAAGCTGGTGCTGTCTCAGACTTGAGGCCCTGGTTGTGGGTGAGTGATCAGGGCTGGAGACTTGGCTCCCTCCTGCTTTGAGAAGTGGACCATAAAAACAGAAAGGTCCCTGATTTTGCAGTTTGAAACTCTTAAAGTCATGAGCTAAGACAATAAGTCCCAGCCTGGGAGCTTCTCCTAAATGCTTCAAATTCATTGAGGAGAAAAACAACTGGCTAAATTGTCTTTAAAGACAGAGCAGCGATTTTTAGCAGCCTTGGGCTGGGTTGCTGAGGATGGCCTGAAGAATGGCCCTGTTTGGTATAGCAGGCATTTAGCTTTGGACAGAGGGAGGGTTGTGTCCTGGTTTGACACAAAGGCCCATAAAACTGTGAGAAGGAAGGAGACACTGTTTGGGGGATATTCTGGTAAGAACAAGTGAAATTAAATGTCTTTATGAGTGCTTAGTCAGAGCCAAGGTGAGCCTTTTGCTGAAGACTAACAACAAATATCTAAAAACCAGAGGTCCCCAGGTCTGTCATTCTGGTCTATGTCTCCTTGACGTTGGCCTTCCCTGAGAGACCTGGCTTTATTTGAGAATTCTTATAGAGTTAACACTGGCCAAATAAAGCCATGAGAAGGGAAATTGGTTCTCAAGTTCATGAGCCAGGGTATGCCAGGAGAATGTCCATCTTCCTTTGTGACATACATACCAAATGTTGGCTTTGGATGGCCGATTGAGAGGGAGCTACCCGGATGCTGACAGGTCTTGCTCTGACAATGGGGCGGGGGAGAATTTTAAACCATCTTGGAGTGTGTAGTAATGGGAAAAACCACTCAGGATGGGGAGAAGTGGAGGGGGCAGGAGGAGCCATTCTGGTAAGACCCAAGGAATGTAGTTGGCAGAGGTGGAGGAGGGCACATAGGCAGATGGCAAAGAGGAAAGGGGGCAGGTGTGTGCAGCAAGGCTGCAGGAAGTTGGAAACCATGGTTGCAAGAAGTTTGGTGTTCCCTGAAGAGATTCACAAACATGTTTATTTGGGACCAGAGCTGAGCCGACTAAAACAAATAGAGCACAGGGGAAAGGCTGTGACAGGGATGAGGTGATGTGCCGATGCCAATTAGAAGAGCTGCACACTGAGCGGGGACCGCCCCATGCCAGGGTCTTGCTCCTCCACCCAGTACAAAGTTCTCAGGCTTAGAAAGAACCAGCTGGAAGCAAATAGACGTGGGTGGGGTCGGGGTAGGGAGACGCGGGGAAAGGAGAATCTCAGAAGAAAGGCTACAAGGAAAACAGAGAAAGTAAACTTGATGGGTCTGGCTCCGGGGGAAACTGCACAGCATGGTGAAGCAAAACAAAACCATAAACCAGCTCTTTTAAGATTAATTAATTAATTTTACCTCCCAATCTCAGCGTTCCCTTCCTCCTCCCCTCCTACTCCCTCCCTCTCAACTCACCTCCTTGCCATCTTCCCTTCCTCCCTTTCTCCTCAAAAGAGGCTCAGAAAAAGGGTGGCCTCCCGTGGATATCAATCCATCTTGGCATATCAAGTTGTAGTAAGACTAGGCACATCTTCTCTTATTATGGCTAGACAAGACAGCCCAGTTAGGGGAAAGGATCCCAAGGCAGGCAAAACAGTCTGCGACAGCTCCTGCTCCTGCTGTTAGGAGTCTCACATGAGGACCAAGCTGCACCACAGTTACAAACGTGTTCAGGGCTTAGGTCTGTCCCATGCATGCTCTCTGTTCGCTGGTTCAGTCTCTGTGGGCCCCTATGTGTCCAGGTTAGTTGGTTCTGTATGTTTTCTTGTGATGTCCTTGACTGCTCTGGTTCATTCACTTCTTTGTCCCCTTCTTGCATGGATCTGCCTAATGTTTGGCTGTGGGTCTCTGCATCTGTTTCCATCAGTTGCCAGAGGAAAGCCTCTCAGATGACAGACTAGGTACCTGTCTTGAAGTTGAGCAGAATATCATTAATAGCGTCAGGGGTGGGATCACTCTCATGGCATCGGTCTCAAGCTGGGCCAGTCATTGGTTGAGTGTTCCCTTTATTTCTGCTCCATCCTTACCCCTGCACATCTTGTTGGCAGGACAAATTGTGGATCTAAGGTTTTGTGGCTGGGTTGGTGTCCCAGTCCCTTCATTGGAAGTCTTTTCTGGTTACAGGAGATGGCCATTTCAGGTTCCATATCTCCCATTGCTAGGAGTCTTAGGTATGGTCACCCTCATAGAGTCCTGGGAGTTTCTATTGTCCTAGATTTCTAGCTCAACCCAGGAAGGCTCCTCCCCCACCACTTCCATTTCTCTCTCCCCATATTCTCTCCCTTCATCCTCCCCACAGTTGATCCTTCTGCTCCCCTCCCCAACCAGTTCCTCCTCCATCTACCTCTCCCCCTGTCTATTCTATTTTCTCTACTCAGTGATATTCAAGTGTCCCCCCTTGGGCCCTCCTTGTTACTTAGCTTCTTTGGGTCTATGGATTGTAGCATAGTTATCCTGTATTTTCTGGCTATATCTCCTGTATATAGCCAGAAGTGAGGACATACCAAGTTTACCTTTCTGGGTTTGGGTTGCCTTGCTCAGGAGGATCTTTTCTAGTTCCATCCATTAGCTTACAAATTTCACGATGTTATTGTTTTTAATACATGAGTAATATTACATTGTGTAAATATACCACATTTTCTTCATCCATTTTTCTGTTGTGGGATGTCTAGGTGGTTTCCAGTTTCTGGCTATTATGAATAAAGCTGCTATTAACATAGCTGAGCAGGTGTTCTTGTGGTATGGTGGAGCATCTTTTGGTTATATGCCCAGGACTGGTATAGCTGGGTCTTGAGGTAGAATTATTTCCAGTTTTCTGAAAAACTGCCAAATTGATTTTCAAAGTGGTTGTACACTCCCACAAGCAATGGAGGAGGATTCCCCTTGCTCCACATCCTCAACAGCATGTGTTGTTGCTTGAGCTTTTGATCTTAGCCATTTTGATGGGTATAAGATGGAACCTCAGTCTCATTTTTATTTGCATTTCCCTGGTGACTAAAGATGTTGAACATTTCTTTAAGTGCTTCTGGTCATTAGAAATTCCTCCGTTGAGAAATTTCTGTCTAGATCTGTACCCCATTTTTAACTGTGTTATTTGGTTTGGTGATGTCTAGTTTCTTGAATTCTTTATATATTTTGGATATTAGCCCTCTGTCAAATGTAAGCCGCCATTTTGTCCTTTTGACATTGTCCTTTGCCTTACAGAAGCTTTTCAGTTCCATGAGGTCCCATTTATTAATTGTTGATCTTAGTGCTTGAGCTGTTGGTGTTCTGTTCAGGAAGTTGTCTCCTGTGGCAATGCATTCCCCCCACTCTCTACCAGATTTAGTGTGTCTGGCTTTATGTTAAGGTCTTTGATCCACTTGGACTTGATTTTTGTGCAGGATGATAGATATGGATCCATTTACATTCTTCTACATGCAGACATCCAGTTAGTCTAGACCATTTGTTGAAAATGCTTTTCCTCCCATTGTATAGTTTTGGCTTGTCAAAAAATAAGTGTACAAAGGTGTGTGGGTTTACTTCTAAGTCTTCAATTTGATTCCATTGATTAACTGATTAACCTGTCTGTTTTTATGCCAATGCCATGAGGTTTTTATTACTTTTGCTCTGTAGTTACAACTTGACATCAGGGATGGTGATACCTCTAGAAATTCTTTTATTGTATAGGATTGTTTTAGCTATCCTGGGTTTTTTGTTTTTCCATAGAAGCTGAATATTTTTCTTTCAGGGCCTGTAAAGAATTGTGTTGAGATTTTGATGGGAATTGCGTTGAATCTGTTGGGATTACAGGCATGGACAGTTTATACAGTCCTAGGCAAGCACTCTACCTGTTGAGCAACTTCTTCAGCCTCACCTCTTAAAAAAACAAAGGCAAGGCTCTGTTTCTCCCAGAACTGGAGGACGTTGGTGTGGAGGACATTTACTACCATGACTTCTGGTCTGTTGCCAAAATCTCAGACATTTGATCTTCCAGTGAAGTGTCTATGGGTTCCTATTTCTAGTGCATCCATTTGGCCTTGGTTACTGCAGCTTTCTAATAGTTTGGTGTGGCAGAACCGTTAAAGAGGTACATGAAGAATTTTACAGAAATTATGATCCCACAAAAGATTCTGAGGAAATAAGGAAGGCTAGTTGGTATCTTTTAGGTCGTGAAGTGATTTTAGGATGTAAACAATTCTTTGGATTGAGCTCCATAGAAGTTTGTCACTGGTCTGTGTTCCTGAACTATGAAACATGAATATGTAGGCCAAGGAGTAGTTTCTCTCAATAAAGAAGAGTTATATGGTCATAAAACAAAAAGCAAGCAAGCAAACAAACAAAAAAACCCCCAAAACAAAACAAAAAACCCAAAGGCAAAAACTAATTCCAAAACAAACAAACAAACAAGCAAGCTATATAAGAGAAAAGTAAACAAATCATCTAGAATGCAAACACTGGTTGTCAAAGTTGGGGGAGGGGTGTGCTATTGTTTTGAGAGATCAGGGAGATGATTCACAGTGAGCTGAAAAGTTGGCATTCTGTAGGAGTTAGATCACTGTAAAAGCAATATATTACCTAAAAACAGAGATAAGTAACTTTAAAGGTATAGAAGAGGGACTGGAGAAATGGCTCTGTGGGTAACAGCACATACTGACTTCAAGACCAGCATCAGGCTGTTGACAATGGCTTGTAACTGCAGCTCTGAGAGATCCGATGCCCCCATTTGGTCTCTGTAGGTACTGCACTCATGGGCACACAATCCCACACAGACATGCATGCACATATAATTAGACATAAAGTAAAATTTAAAATATTTTTTAAAAAACCCACTTTAAAGAATGGAAGAGGCTGGATTAGGGGTGGGGGGAGTGAGCTCTGCTATTGCATCTATCCTGATGAGCTCTGTAGTCCCATCTGACACACATATACACGTAGTCAAGTCCACTTTGATGGACAAGGCCCAGCAGATACAGGGTATTTGAGTATGACAAAGAAGTGAGTCAGGTGCTGGGGCGTCTGAAAAGGCCTTGGTCTCACACATGCCATTTGAATTCCAGTTTTCAAGAAAATGGCCTTACTAGAGCCAGCTTTGCAGCAGTGTTCTTTGACACCTGGCTCTGGTCTGAGGTCTACTGGACACAAACCCTCTCTATCCGAGACTAGCAACTGCAGCAGCTATGACAGCAGGCCCCATTGCTTGGGAGGAGGGTCAGACAGAGTTGATCCCTTTTTCAGTCAGCCCCTGTTCTTTGTGTCTGGCTTGTGTTCACCCTGGTCCCTCCTATCTCCTCCCACCCACATACACCTCCTCAATGCAGGAGGTTTGGCTTAGAAGGTGGCTCTGCAGTGACCAGCCTCCTTCCTGCTCAGCCTTGCAGTCTAGGGCAGAATTATCTGGGAAGAGGAATTGCCTCCATCCGTTAGGAGTGCTGGGTGCTGTGTCTACCAGACACAAGTCTGACTCTCAGCTCATGCCTGGCCTCTGCTCTCTCTGTGCAGCGGGAATGGAGCCCACTCTCTGGGTGTGCTGATAGAGAGGGCTGAGACATTAGCATGGAAAGCTCTAGAACCTGAGTGAGCCCTCTGCATTACTGCTTTCTCACTTGGTTTTTAAATGAAGAAAGAAAGAACGAAAGAAAAAATAAAGAGAGCGATGATTGCTCCTAGGTATGGTGGAGGAGAAAGTTTATTGCAGGCCAAAGGGAAAAGCATAATCAGAAGCAGGGACATCTGGGAGAGTCCAGAGTGAACAGGACAAGACTGGGCTGGGCCTTGTGAGGGAAAGGGAAGGGGAGAGGTTGGAGGAGCTGCTGACCAAGACGGGAAGCCTGGGCCAAGAGACTGGCATTGCCAAAATGTCTGCATTTTATAGGGGCAGAGGAGCTGGAAGGAAGAAAGCCTGGGCTGGAGAGTTCAGGATAGGATGTACCAGACAAGAGGGCCTGTGACAGGCAGAGACTGAGGGCTGCTAGGAGAACTTGGCAGCCAGCGTCACTTTGATATGTTAATAAGCACTTAAGCTAGACTTCAGTTCCAGTTTGAGACCTCACACTCTTCTCAGCATATTTTTCTCTCAGCTATCTCCGTTCCTACTGAGGAGGTCCTGGTTGTGATAGTGTGAGGCCTGTGTAACCCTATTTCTGAAAAACAAACTCCTTCTTAAGGGTAAATGACCTAGGTATACACTCCAGTTTCAAAAAGGAGAAAAGCCCACAAAAAAGTGCTCCAACCACTCACTTCTGGTAATATTTAACCATCACCCCTAGCAACGGCTAATCAGTGAATACCTGAAGTTTATCCAGGTGTTCTTTACAATAGGATGAGTAAAACAATTATGGTTTGGACCTCCAGACACCTGACATTTGCTAAATGTCAATCAATCATAGAACTACCAAGCTGGAATTCCCTGAACCTTGCTGTAACCCTAAATAAAAACCCCTCTCTCCCTGAGCTCAGGGCTCTACACTCGAGAACTGCTACATCGGTGATGGTGCGGGCCTGAGCTAGAGCTTGTAATAAGACCCTACTGTGTTTGCATCAGAATAGGCTCCTTGGTGGTCTTTGGAGTCTGCGAGTCTTGGGCATAATATCAGCTCATTCTCGAAGGTGAGTGTACAAAGGTCACACATTCATGAGCTCAAGCCTGGGCTGGGAACAAGGCAGCACTCTCCCCTTCATTTGGTGACTGAGGCAGCGAGAGAGTCTAGGCCTGCAAACTCAGGTTATGGCGAGCCCTGCTGTGCCTCCTAATAGCTGTCAGCCTTAGTGGCCGCCAGCAACCTCCCAGAAGGGTTGGCCAGGGCAGCACAGGGTGTGGAAGGTGGGAGATGCAGATGGAGGCACAGGAGGTGAAGGCAGGGGAAACCTAGCCAGGGCCCAGAAATTGCTGCATGTCTGGGGAGTAAGCACTGTATCCTGGGTTCAGGAAAAAAACCTACACACATAATACAATATAATGTATAAGGATAGGTATACACACACACACACACACTTCTATTCATGATGAAAGGCCACTGGGACCAGGATGGCCTGCAGCCCAGCTAAAAGTCTGCATTTTTTTCAGCAACTGCCTCTGCAGGGGCCCTGCACTGACCTGCTATGAACAGTAAAAAGAACCCTAGATGAGGGGGTGCTACAGGGTGGAGTTTCTGGGTAAGTAGCTACAAAGGATGGTCTGAGCCACCCAGCCTGTCTTCCTCATGCCTGCAAGGTATATATCCACTCTAGAGGTGACCAGCCATCAGGAAACAGCTGGGAGGAGCCTGAGAGCACTCTTAGGAAAGCTCCAAGGACCCTCATGTATGCTGGCCAACACCTGCAATCCAGCAGAAGTAGAGGATTCGAAATTGAAGGTCATCACTGCCACATAGTAAGTTTGAAGGCCAGGCTGGGCTACATTAGACTCCATTGTAAAGCGAGACAAAGCCAACCAAGCAACCCCTTCCCCCCGCCCCCCCCATACACACACACACCGCCACACACCATCCAAGAAATTACAGAATTTGATCCGGTGAGAGAGGTGCAAAGGAAGAAGCAGGAGTGGATTTGCATGAGATCCTTTCTGGTGACAGGCGGCCTTCTCCTGTGATTAGTGACCTTGTGACCTCTGCCATCCTCCTGTACCCTTCTCACTGCAGCACCGGGATTGTTTCTAACAAGCAATTGTGGGGGCCACATTTTGAGCCTCCGCCGTACCACCCCTGAGAGCTCCCAGCCCTTCTCTCTGAATGAGCGTGCTTCAGATTTGAATGCGAGCGGGGCTCACCAAGAACCTCGTACAAACCCAGATCTTCAATGCTCCCCCTTCGCATCCCTACTCTTCCCCCTCTGCATCCCTCGTCCTCCCCCCCACCAGCATCTTCCCTCCTCAGACTCCAAGTACTCCCTCACCAGATCTGAGTCTTCCCTCCCCACATTCTCAGTCCTTCAGTCTTCTCTCTCCACACCCTCATCCTCCCTGATAACTTTCTACCCTCAGAACCCACGGCTTTGGCCCCTGGGGGGTGAGGTGGGGGAACAAACCCCTTCTCACTGCACAGACTCTGACCCTAGTGCTAGTGACTCATAGATATTTCTGGAAGCCATTTCTCAGTTATTAGCAGGCTACCTGTTCCTCCCTCACCTCATTATCTCCTGTGTACTCTGTGGGTGCCCCAAGTGAGGAGAGGATGAAGCCTGCTTAGCAGATGAATGGAACAGTTCATTCCTGTTTCCTGGCTGAGAACAACTTTAGATGTCTCCTCTGGGGGTGGATGATCTGGAGCCTGGAACTCACGAAAAAGGGTTCCAAGATGCGGTGTGAGGGGAGAGCTAGGCTGGAGAGTGCTTTCTGTGCCTTTTGGTGTGGGTGGGATAGCCTAGGAGTAGGCTAGGGACAGGTAGGGTGGAAAGATTAGGATAGCAGCTTTGGGGCAGGATGTGGGATCCTGGCCACATCTATTAGTAGCCAACTGGGGCTGGGGCTTCCTCACAAGGCCCCTGTAATGTAACTCTTTGGTCAGATTTCCCATCTGCCCGTGCACTTTTTAAAAAGACCACGACTGGCCTGGCAAGGACCCCTGGAGATCTCCTCTGTCACTGTGGAAGCCCCAGCACATGGCTGAGTGCTGCTAACACCTCTTGAACAGACCGGAGGTCTCCTCTTCAGAATACCATTCCAGTTTAGCCAGCAACCGACAGCTCACGGCCTTCTCCTCAACCCAGTCCCTGGACATCCCGATCAGCCTTAGCAGGAGGCCATTTTTGGAACAAACATCTACATATTTTATGAAATCCTAAATAAAACAGCCATTTGGAGCGGAGGCTGTGAACAATGGCCACAATTAACCTAACACCCTGGGGTACAACTGTCCAGCGAGGCATTTCATTTAAGGCAGCTCAGCAACTTGAAGCTCCTGAGGAGCGTGGGGAAAGGATCTCAGGCCTAGAAGCTTGTGGATGGGAAGGCCATGGCCTGAGTCTCTGTGAGTCACCAGCCTGGGAAGCAGGCAGCACGTGCATGCAGAGTTTGGCTTACAGGCACTGGGGCCTGGTTTTCTTTATAGCTCTAAAATTCCTCTTGGCAGAGGCCCTCTTATGGTTGAGGTCTGAGTCAGACATTCCCGGGTTCTTGGTGGTACACACACATGAGAAAGAAAGCCTTAATATGTTGCTATGGGGAGTAGACAGGCAGCATGATGCAGGTGGGAGTTCTAGGTTGCCAATAGGTTGCCAGGCACATAGTTAGGAGAGGGAGGTGTGCACAGTGCAAGTCAAGTGGACTCTTGGGTTCATAAACTGTCCCCTGTGCTAGCTGGCCTCACTCTCTGCCCCTTCCCAGGTCAGGGTGCTCTGAATGGCATTATTTGGGAAGCTGTCTCCTTCCACTCTTTCTGGGCAATGCATTAGAACCAAGAAGAAACTCCAGTATTTTCGGGGGAGGGGGAGCTGGAATGGTAAGCTTGTTAAGTGAATGCCTTTCCTCTTGGAAAATTACTTGGCTGCAGTAGGGTATATGACGGGCCAGGCTGGTGTGAGCTCCAGCAGGGACAGCGAACCCGCTCTTCAGTACAGGCAAATGACCCATAATGATCCAGGTAGGTGTTTGCACTTCTTGCCTGCCAGAATCTGCGTGGTTGAGGAGACATGAGGATGCTTTTGATTTTCCTATTGAGACACTGGATGTTCCGGAACGTGGCTGTATGAGTGTTTCTGACAGCTATAGAAATGGTTCGTCTGCTACAGAATGGTCCATCTAAAACTCTGGAGCAGGTGCAACAGGCACTCATGGATGCCTGCTGAAGACAACCCACTCAGAGCCAACAGAGCTCCCAAAGAGAAGCAAACCCATCCAGGAGGTGGATGCCATTGTGTAGCTACTTGCTTCAAACCTTCTCTCCTGGACAGAAGGGAGTGAGGCTCATGACACAAGGAATGTTCGAGACTCACAAGGCCTTGTGCCGATTTTAAAAGCAATTAAGAACTGTTGGGGAGAAGGCACTCTTTGGTGGAACTCCAGTTGTCACCCAGGGGTGTGTGTTTTGGTGATATCTTTGAGTGGCCCATGCTCCTGTAAACTCTCACACGTGACCCTGTGAGTAAGCCCAGGCAACCTGCTAGTTCAACAAACTGAAAATGGCAGAATCCTTTCTTTGGTCTGTCCTGAATCCCTGTCTGGGCCAATAGACATTTGTTCACATCACCCAGGAACAACCATACAATAGTTTCCCCAAGCAGGCCTGGGACCAGAGGGCTAAATGAGGCCAGTGAACAATGACAGAAACCCAGTGTTCTTTAATACAAGCATGTCCCGATGCCACACAGGACAGACTCAGGAAACAAATTCTGTTGCATGTCTGAGAAGTCTGCGTAGCTGTTCCTTTTGTATTTTATATGTCAGCCCTTCCCACAGAAAAAATCCTGTATGTAAAATTTGTCTCTGTTGTTCCTGCCTTAGGATTATAGACCTGTGATACCACCTCTAGTTTTTGCAAAATCAGTTAAAAATTTATTTTTATGTGCTTGTGTGTGTAGTGTGTGTGTGTGTGTACGCCATGTGAGTGTAGTGTCTGCAGAGACCAGAAAAGGGAACTGGCATTGGTCCTGATCTGGTCTCTCAACACCATCCCCCCCACCCCCAGGCCACATGACAAATAAGCCTGCTATCTCTTCTTTGTTCTCCTCTTAACCAATTAGAGCCATCCCAACCCTCTCGGGGTCACTCCTCCCTTTCTCCCTTTCTTGTGCTAGAGCCCTCAAAACAGCCATGTGCAGGTCAGCCATTGCTGTCTCTGTCTGATCCAGAGGCAGCCCGCCTTTGTCCTGCCGAATAATAAAATCTCCCCTGTGCTGAGAATCTGAGATCCTGGTGTGTTCTGTACCGTATCCACGGTCACCTCATTTGAATCCCCTGGAACTGGAGTTACAGGCAGCTCCAAGTTGTCCAACGCGTGCACTGGTAACTGAACCCAGGTCCTTTCCAAGAGTAGCAAGGCTTCTCAGCTGCTGAGCCCATCTCTCCAGCCTCTTCTGCAGTATCTTAAACAAGCAGGGGGCTCTACACTCTCTCTCTCTCTCTCTCTCTCTCTCTCTCTCTCTCTCTCTCTCTCTCTCTCTGTGTCGGAGGCAAATTCAGGTAATTCTCAGATTCCATCCACCTTGGTTTTTTTCTTTTTTTCTTTCCCTCCTTTTTATTTATTCTTCTCCCACATATTACATCCTGACTGCAGTTTCCCCTTTCTCTCTTTCCCCCAGTCTTTCCCTACCACTTCTCTTCTCCCCTAGATCCACTCCCCCTACCCCTCCCTTTAGAAAAGAGCAACCAAATACAGCATTACAATAAGACCAGCACATAGTCTAGCATCGAGTTTGGACGAGGCAACCCAGTAGGAAGAAAAGGGTTCCGAAAGCAGGCAAAAGAGTCAGAGACAGCCCCTGCTCTCACCGAACACCAAGCTACACAAATATAGCATACATACAGAGGACCTAGGTCGGACCCGTACAGGCTCCCTGATCTCTTGTGAGCCCACTTGAGTCCTGGTCAGCCGACTCTGTGTGCCATGGTCTTGTGGTGACTACTCTGGCCCCTCCAATCCTCCCTTACCCTTCTCCACAGGACTCTCTAAGCTCTGCCTAACTTGGACTGTGGGACTCTGCTCCTGCTTCTATCAGTTACCGGATGAAGTCTCTCTGATGACGATTGCGTTTCTGCCTTGTTTTCTGAGAGTGTCTGGGTTGGGAGCTCAGTGTAGACTGGCTGGCTGGCCCTGCCTGCCTCTGCCTCCCCAGTTCGAGAATCATAGGCTGCAGCCCTTGTGACTGGTTTTTCATGTGGGTGCTGGGTATCAAATTGTTACCCTCATGTTGGCATGCCACCTCTTACCCCCTCGACAGAAAGGAGATTCATGCCAGTAAGTACTTCAACCTGCTGCTGTTTCCCAGGGGCACCTGCTTGCTGCCCATATGTTCCCACAGCACCTCCATAGGTGCTCACCCTGTGAAGTTCACTCCTCAGTCCTCAGCAGAAGATAGGATAGATAAGGACCCTTGTCCTTTTCAAAGAAGACTGTGGTAGGCAGACATGGCGAGAATCACCCAGACAACACCTGCAGCTCATTATCCATATTTCTTTAGTCTGAAGCAAGGGGAAAAGAGAGTCCACGTGATAGTGTGATAGTATGGTTTCACTATCTGCAGCCCTGCACGGTGATTCATGGCTGCAAACCTAGCATTCAGGAAGCTGAGGGAGGAGGATGGCTGAAAGTTCAGGCCAGCTGACCAACATAGTGTGTTCCAGACCAGCCTAGACTATCATGGGAGACTTTCTCAGAAAAATCCCAAATGGGGCCCAACCTAAAGCTCCCCCAACCAGATGCTCCCCCTCTGCAAACTAGTTCTATGGTGGGCTTCAAGCCAGTTTCTTCCTCAGTGTAGTTCCAGAGCCCAGTGGCAGGCTCCTGACCATTGAGAACACCTGCCTCAGATGGCAGCATCTGACATCAGTGATGACAAATTCTGAAGTCTGGCATAGGGATGCTCCTGGTAACAGGACCTTTCTCATGTCAGAGTCTCCCAGGACTCTGATGATGACACAGATAAGCCAGCAGCCATACGTCCCCAACCTGCTAGGACGATCCCGCCTTACACCTGTTGCTTGGGTGCTGTTTTTATTTATTTATGTGGCAGGGCTGTGGGATGGAACTGAGGGCCTCACACATGCCGGACAAGAGGAGACCCACACTCAGCTGTAACTATCGACAGGTTCACCCTTTTTCCCCAAACCATGTAAAAATGGTCACACTGTAGAGGAGAAGATAGTGGCCAATAAAAGAGGCTCTGTCAGGTGGGGCTATTTCTGCACCGTGTACCTGCACATGGCCTTGCTCAGCATGTTCTGTCTTGTTTATGTGTCCAGTTGCTTCCTTTGCAGATGCGATCTTGAGAACCGTCCTAGCCTCAGGCTTCTACCATCCCACCCTCCTAGCAGTCTTCTGGAACTCTGTCTAGGTTGGGGAAACTGTTCGGTGGGGTTCCTCACACAGCCCTGCTTCCTGCTCAAGCCCACTACATTGTTAGAATGGCCAGTCTCATTATTGTCCCAGAGCTGTCCTCCTTCGTCTCCAAATGGTAAGAGAATAGCCACATTGCAGCCCAGAGGTTTCTGGGAACAGTCTTCCAAGCTTCAGGCTCTGTTGAGATTGCCATATCTTCTTGGTTAAAATCAACCTCCCTCCCTGAGGCCTTGGTGGCTGTCTCAAGGGTGATCCAAGGTCTCTTCAATCACTATGCCATTCTCAGGGGGCAGCTGCAAAGTGGGTTTGTCCCTCTTCTGCCTCAGCTTCCTGCAGTCCATTAGGCCAGAGCTGTGCCTTGGCCACATAGGGGTGCAAAGTCCTCCAAGCCTAAGGCCTTGGCTCAGAAGGACTTTCAGAGTGGCAACATAGCTTCACACTGGAGGAGGACAGCTGGCTGAAGCCAGGGCCCAGCAGAGCCTCCCAACATCTGTCCACATGCAGGCTAGCTGGTCTATGTCTGTAGCTGGTGAACTTTAGGCCAGCTGCCACAGGCCAGGACTGCCCCGCTCTAAGATGAGAGCACAGTTGGAGTCTGGGCTTACAACCGCTTTTTCCAGTAGCACCAGGATGTGAAGGGAGGCAGGGTCAGAGGAATGGACCCAGGGTCTATGTCTAGGAGCAGCCACAGGAAGGCCGCTTGCCTCACAGCCCACAGTTCTGCAGTATTCACCCACAAGAGCTGGTAGCGGCATAGTCCCTGGGTGAAGTGATCAGGGAGATGGCCCAGGAGACCATCCTTCTCTGTCTTGACCTTAGCTTTCAGACTGGTAACAGCTCTCAGACACCTCTCACTCCAGAGGGAACCCAGAACCAAATCTGACCATCCTATCTGGGCACGTTGATGGTTTGTTCCCTCATAGATGTGTGGAGAGGGTCATAGGGCCCTCACACCTCTTGTATGCGATTCTCCTCTAATTGCCAAAATACATACACTGGGGAAGTCAAGGGGCCAGTCCTCCATTTATGCAGCCGTGGAGAAGCCATCATCCCTGGTGGGTAAAAGCTTTCCAGGTGTGGTCTGTTGATGGGGGAGCGCCCACCCTCCTGTAAGTAACCCTTCCCTTATGCCCTGCAAGGACACAAGAAACTCATGCTCCCCAGATTGAACTTTGGCCGAATTGTGCCTCGGTTTGTCCTTAGGACCGTAGGAGAAGGAGTAGATGTTGTGTAATCTCCCCCTAAAAAGGGATTTTAGCAACAGTAGGTTACAGCACAGTGGAATACTCTCTGTTATAGGCCTTGGATGCTACCTGCTGGCGTTCTTAGCTTTGGGGTTGGTAGAAATGTGGGGCCGGCTAAGGAGACATTCGAAAAGTTTTGATAATCACAAGGTTGGACAGTGGGTGATGAACAGCTTTCAAAGGGACTAAAAATATCTCAAGATAATTTGGCTCTGGTCGGCAACATTCTAACGTCAGCTTCAGCCATTGGGCCTCTAGAATCTTCAACTCGACAGAAGCTTTTCCTTTTTTTCTGGTAATTTTGATTTACACTGGTTGCTGGTTGGGCTATATTGAAGGGGTTGGATCTGTCCACTCTGCAGGGATATTTCCAAGGCTCCTTGTCCCTGGTGTGGGGAATAACAGTGTCAGACCTGATGCCTTTCCCTGCAAGAGGAACAGAGGAACGGGTCATTGGACCTGGGGAACCTGGAATGCTGCAGAAGGCTGGCTAATGGACAGGAGGTGCAGCGAGCAGAAGAGGACCCCTGTGGTGCCCGGGTCCAGTTCCTGGACTCAGCATGTGGCACTGTCCCTACTGCCCACCCCTGCCAGGAGTCCAAATCCATCCTGCTGGGAAGGCTTTCAGCAGACATCAGCGGAGGGGTTATTTCACAAATGGGGGGAAATGAGGCGACTCCTTCAGGACACAGGGCCCAGCCCCAGGTCTGACACCACTCCCATCCCTGACCCCTATCCTCAGGCCCCTTTGGAACCATGGCCTTTTATATACAGCATACAGGGGCCAGTCATTGCGTCAGAGGCCATATGCCTCATGACCTTTTTTTTTTCTTTTGAGGCAGTTCTCATGTAGCCCAGACTAGTCTCTAACTCCATAGAGCCAAAGATGGCCTTGAACTCTCCATCTTTATGCCTCTACCTGTTAGAATTACAGGTGTGCATCACCATAATTGGCTTATGTGGTGGTGGGCACAGAACCTCGGGTTTTGTGTGGGCTAGGCCAGCACTTTGTGAACTGAGCTCCACTCTGTGACCTTAATCTCTTACACCAGGATAGAAGGACCAGGAGGTGTCATGCTATACTCTGAGGGTGCCAAGACTCAAGACAGGAGAATCACCCAGAGTCCTAACCGAGCCTCCCCTGGGTTGCTAAGGTAACTCTCCATTGCCCCTCCCATCTTTTAAGTCTGGACTAGACAGGGATATATACGGTGACTAAGGTGAACCAGCATACTGGGCCAGCCTCCAGGCCCTGCTACCAAATTCCTGAAGTATTCTGTCAGCAGTGAAGGCACAGACACATAGTTCCATGTCGTCACCCTCAGCAGCCTGCAGAGTCCCTAGGTTTTTAAGAACCTCAACTCAGGCCCAAAGCAGGATTTGTAGCTTAGACACTGAAGAGAATTTTGTGACTAGCCACTACGAAGCAACCCTGGTTTTATTAAAGCTATTTAAATACAGGCCTGAGCATGAGGGACGGGGGAGGTGCTGGGGAAGACACAAAGCAGAGGGCAGGAACAGGGAGGTGGCTGGTTACACTTTCATGCACACACAGGAAGGAGAGACAAGGCAGGGGTATGTGTGAAGCTAGAAACCCTCAAGTCACACTCCCACAGTAACATACTTCCTCCTGGAAGGCCCCATCTCCCAGAGGTTCTATGACCTTCCCAAACAAGGCCATCAACTGGGCACCAAGTGATCAAGTACATGGAGTCTATGGGGGACATTTATTCAAATGCTACACCAAGAGTGAGTCCAGGATCCTTAAGACAGAGCTGCTGTGATGTCCTAGCATTAGCCACACAAACACACTCTTGAGTAGGTTGCTAAGGACCCCGCCCCTCTCTCCTGATAAGCAGGATTGTGATGGGGCTCTGAGGATGCCCTGATGGGTCAAACCTGATAAGGCGAATCTAGGGGCACCTAGGGCTTCCCAGGGGCTTAGGGCATGCCACTTCCTGCCAATGGGGTTTCTGGGATCAAAGCTGGGAGGGCAAGGCCTGGGCAGTTATTATGAAGAATTCTTGCTTTGCTGTTGAGGGGCTTCAGCCAGCCTCTGGGGTAAGGATTTCTCTCCCTTCTCATGTCCCGTAGTTTCTTTGCATCCTGCCTCATTCCCTTCCAGGCGGCAAGGGGTGATGTTCTCAGCCCAATGCTGCTGTGGAGTGCAGTGCCGGGTGCCACACTGCCGAGTTCCCCAACAGGAAATTGCCTCACCTTTCACTTTGCCTTTCAGAGGCTGGTCAAATGCAGCCTGCCTCCTGGGCCTGGGCCAGTTCCTGGAAATTCCAGGCTTCAGTTTCCCCACCTTTAACATCGTTTGTTGGGTCCTACATAAGAAACAAAACAACTGCCCCTCCCCGCCTGAACCTCCAGGTTCCATGTTTGCACATTCAGGCACACATAGTTCTGAACGCTGCAGACCCTTCATGTCCATCAGCAGCTGCTTCCTGATTACCATAGGGAGGATTTAGGAAACAGGAGCATTCGTCTATGTTAACATCAGGGCGTCTTATACAAAAGACTCAAGCGCTTCTGGATTCTGACATCTGCCCTAGAACCCAGCTCAGTGGCTTGAGCTCTTCAGGGTTATACAGTCGCCGGGGAAACAGACCAAATAAGCAGAAAATTACTCTTAGGTTTAATATTGGGTGGGTTGTCCCTCATGAGCTCCCAGCTGTTTGGATAGACAGTTAGCTCAAGGGGTTAAGAGCTGATTGCGCCTCCCAGAGAGGATGACTTCTCCCTGTGGTTCTGACCCCAACTGGGGCCGGGAGTAAGTGGCCCTGGGAGGACAGGCCTGCCGATGGAGGTCCTAGAGCAGGTATCAGTCCACCTCACTGGCCAGCTCCCAGCCCGGGTGGGACTTCCACCTGCTGCCCGGCAGGAGCCAACACTCCAGGTAACAACGGGGGAGAGGCATGTTCCTCATGAAAGGAGGAAGAGCGGGCACCCAGGGAACGTTCCAGGAGCCCGTTATCTACTGTGCAGTGAATGAGTCTGAGGGCCCCTCTCATCACAGCTTCCTCAAAGTACCTAGAACTCAAAGCTTTCTAAGAAACATGTCCCTGCCTACTGCTTGTTCTGTCTGTAAATGCACCTGGCCTTTGCCACGGATATTATTTTCAGATGCAATGGTCCTTCGGCCAGTTATGGGTGCTCTGAAGTTAGATTTCTCACCAGTGTTCCCAGGGCTTAAAAACACTTCATTATGAAGTCAAGTGCGTGCGAAGTACAAGTGGGCTTATAGGGAGTAGGCTTGTCTTAGTTAGGGTTTTATTTCTGGGAAGAGACACCATGACCATGGCAACCCTCATAAAGGAAAACATTTAATTGGGGCTGGCTTACAGTTTCAGAGGTTTAGTCCATTTTCACCATGGTGGGAAGCATGGCAGCGTCCAGGCAGACATGTGAATCACTAAGGAATTTCTATGCCTGTCACAGCTCCCAAGTAATGACACAGAGACTTATTATATTTATTATTAGCTTATGGCACTAAGCTGGGCAGATACTGGCCTGGCCTCCATCCTTCGTAGTCTCATCGTGGCACCTGCCTTTTCATCCATGTCTAGCTGGCGACTTCTGTCTCTCTCTTCCTAGTTCCCACCTGAGACCCCCCCCCCTCTATCTCTGCCCGGATTAATACCCCCTCCTAATCTGCCTCAGTTTTACTGGCTATGAGATTTTTATTTAAAACAATCAGAAGGTGATAGAGAACAATGTTTACAAAACATTGAGACAGGAGGTGACAGTGTCAAAGCCCAGCATAATCGGATCTGCACCATCCCAGAAATCAGCACTTGAGTAATGAATAAGGACAATCTACACAATACACAGAAAGCAGCGCTCCAACAGACATGGTGCTAGAGAAGGAGGCAAGAGTTCTACATTTAACCCAAATGCAGCAGAGACTGTGCCACACTGGGCATGCTTGAGGAGGCCTCAAAGCCCACCCCCACAGTGACACGCTTCCTCCAACAAGGTCATACCCCCTAATAGTGCCACTCCCTAAGGGCCAGGCATTCAAAAGCTAGAGAGTCTGGGTAGGGCGTGGCACGCCCATTCAAACCACCACAAGGCCCCCTGGTCACAGGTTCCTGCCTTGGAGACTCTATTCTCCTCTTATCCCCCTTCTTTTCCCTGCTTCCCCTCCTCCGCATCCTCTTCACCCTTTCCCTTTTTCCTCTTCTTCCTTTTCCTCCTTCCCCTCCGTTTTTCTTTGCTCCCCCGTTCCTCTGCTTTTCCTCTTCACTTTCCTTCTCCTCCTTGTTCTTTTCATCTCCCCCTTCTACTTCCTCCTTCTTTTCACCTTTCTTACCCAATCTTCCTTTTCATCTTTCTTTTTTCTCTTCCTCCTTTTTCTCTTTTCTTCCTCCTCCTCTTTCTCTCTCTCCTCCTTCACAACATCCTTTTCCTCCCAGTCTTTTAAAATCATCGTTGTCTTTCTCCTCACCCTCTTCTCATCAAGGTCTTCTTATGTAGGTGGCACGTTCTTGCACTTGGTCTAGTCTCTGTTGCTGAGAGTAGCTAAGACTGAGTAATTCATTAAGAACAGGAGGTTAGGGAGGAGGTGAGGGAGGGAGGGTGGGGTTGGGAGGGGGCTACCGCTGGGATACTAAGTAAATAACCTGTGATAAATATAAAAAATAAAAATTATTTAAAAAAAAAAGAACAGGAGGTTAACATCTTTGTGGCTCAATTGGTCAGCCTGTTTGGCTGTTAACCAAAAAGTTGCTGGTTCAAACCCACCCAGGGGTGGGTGACTCTAAAATACTCATAGAAAGAATAGGAGCTTAATTAGCTCATGGCAATCAGGCTGGGAATCCAGCAGTGTAGAACTGGTGTCTGCTTCCTTTTCTCACATAACACATCACAGCAGGGCACAGGGCGCTGTGTGGCAGGACACAGCAAGTGTGCCAGCTCAGTCTCTCTCCCTTGTCTTAAGAAGCCAATGATGCCACCAAAGTCCCCACCCACATGATCTCATCTACCCTAATCACCCCCCCCCCCAATGCCACATATCCAATTGCTATCAACATGTGACTTGGAGAATGAAACTTAGGACACATGAACTTTGTGGGGGTCACATTTGAGCCACAACATATCGCAGCCCATGGAACTGACCCTTTGGAACTGACTCCCTGGAATTCATGGCTGGGAACTGACCCTTTGATTGCACTCTCTTCTCATGGGGCCTTTGCTCTCTGAGGACCGGCTTTACCCTGGCTCTCTGGCCTCTGGTCGTGGCTCTAGCATCCCAGCACTCAGCTCTTAGGACATGAGCTCCAGCTGTGCTCAGTGGTAGCTTTCTTTATTATGACCCGGAGTACAAGAGAGAATAAGGTAACCTCTGCCAGGGTACCAGTACTGTCACTGACATAAGGACTAGTAGGGTGTTAGTTTCTTTCTTGCCACTGTGAGAAAATACCTGACAGAAATTGTATAAGAGGGGGATTGATTTCAGCTCATGGCCTCAGGAGCTTCCAGTCCATTGTGGCAGGAAAAGCACCTAAGAGTGTTCCTGACCTAGTTTCTTTCACTTCTGTTGCTGTGATAAAATATCCCAACAAAACCAAGAATGGATTTGTTCATCTCATAATTCCAGCTTAAGGTCCATCAGTGGGAGGAACTTAAAGCAAATAGTTACATCTACAGTCTTGGGCAGAGAGAGAATAAAAGCACATATGCTCAGCTTACTTTCTCTACTCTCATACAGTTCTAGGGTCCCTCTGCCTAGGGAAGGATGCTGCCCACCATGGGCTGAGTCTTCTCACGTCAACAATCAAGACAATTCACCACAGACATGCCCATGGGCCAACCTGATCTAGATAATTCCTCAGTGATTCTAGACTATGCCAACTTGGCAATTAAAACCAACCACCACAGGCTCCGAGGTAGCAGTGGCAGGAGTGTATTCCCATTGTGACATTGCGATGGCCCATCAGGAAGTCAAGCTCAGGCTGTAACCAGAAATGTGTATAACCTTCCAAGGTCTACCACTAATGAGGCACCTCTGCCAGGTTAGGACAATATTCCAAGGGGGCCACAACATTGCCAAACAATGCCACCATCTGGCACCAAGTATTCAAATACATGAGCCTCTGGGTGACTTTCTTATCTAAACCACAGCAGGGAGACATGGGCAACTGAGACAATGCATGCTCACATGACATTTCCTGACTATATGTGACATTCACCTGGCCGAGCTGATGGTGTCTATCTGTAATCAGCATCTCTCCCTTAACTCAGGGTGGGGTCAGAAGCCACTGGGTACTCATGGGAAGCTGCTTGGAGAGGACATAAGAAGAGGTGGGAGAGAACAGCCAAGGTGCTGCTGCAAAGACGGAGGTGGAGGGCTCAGAGATGACTCGATAGAGGATGCAGAGTGGCTTAATTCTCCATTCTGTGCCCTACAAAGCAAGGGGAACCCCAGAGCCTTCCCACAACAGCAGCAAGGGCCTGGAAGAGTCAGGGAGCTAATGGATGGGACAGGATCTCATGGGTCACTAAGATATGCTGTCCCCTCCTGGGATACAACTCAGATCTACTGACCATGATGAGATACAGATCAAAACAGAAGAAAACCAACAGGGGATGGTGGCTCATACCTGTAATCCCAGTACTTGGGAGGCTGAGCCAGGATTTTCATGAGTATGAGGACAGCTAAACTATACAATGAGTTTGAGACCAACCTGGGCTTCATAGCAAGACCTTTGTCACACCCTAAACAAAAAGAAACAAAACCCCAAACTGCTCCAACACAAATGATTTCTTCTTTTATCCTGTCAAGGGTCTGACAAAGTAAGCCGTGCTCAGAACAAAGACACTCTTTAAAGCATTCAAATAGGACAGAGCAAGTGGACCTGTAAGTTATGGAACTTGGAGAGATTTCTCCAAGCCACGGAGGAATGCTGCTAATGAGCTTGCTCCTCATGACTTGCTCAGCCTGTAATATACAACCTAGAACCACCTGCCCACAGTGGCACTGCCCATCACAAATTAGACTCTTCTCTGTCGATTATCAATCAAGAAAACACCCTAAAGACATGCCAGTCTGGTGGAGGCAGTTGCTCGGTTGATGTTCCCTTTCCCCAGGCATCTCTGGTTTGTGTCAAATTGACAAAAGCTAACGGACACAGTTAGTTTGGGTGGTCCTGCCACCAAGAGGGACTGTATAGGGGAACTGGGGATGGATATCTCCCCTCAGGTGACACTTGGGTCTGCAGCCTGGTGTTGGGGCTCTGTGAGTGTCCAGCTGTGGGTCAGACGAGGGTGCTAGGGAAGGGGAGGAAAAAGAGCCGGAAGAGCCATTGACAGCTGCCTTTTCCTGCTTGGAACTATCCCTTGCAGGCTTCTGGAGCTACACACATTGCACAAAAGAGCTAATTAAACTCAGAGGCAAATGTGTTGTCCAGCATCGATTGCCTAATTGCACAGAAGTCACCCACATCAGACACATCCAATCTGAGCTGCGCTTGCACGAAAGCCAATTAAAATCCAGCCACCTCCAGGTCACCAATTTGTCGACACCCTGTCTCCGTGGTGAGTTTGCACATTAGACTGGTGATTTCTTCCAGCGCTTTGCAGAGGAGAAGGAAGAAGCTAGCTTCTGGGAGATAGTGGGGCCAATGATATCCCAGGAATCATCAATGTAAAGAACAACAGGATGGCCTAAGCCACCTCACTACGTCCTCCTGTATGATCCAGTGGGGCCACTAGGACTTCTAATTGCGCGGCCCAGTGTTAGCTCAGACTCTCAGAAGGACACCAAGCCTAAAGGGGTTCAGAAGAGTACCAGACATTCCACACAGCCCTGCTCACCGTGTCCCATCACTAGAGGACAGTGCAGTCCGTGTGGGAGGTGGCAGGGTGGGAGGGAGCGGAGGCAGAGAGGGTGAATGACTTTCTAAGGTCAGGCAGAAAGAGATGGCTTCTGACCTCAGGGCCCATGCTCCTTGTGACACCAGCACTTCTGTCCTGGGAGAACAAAATGTCCTGTGCCTCCCAGCATGCCTGCAACCAGTTCTCCAGAGCCATCTCTCTGACTGCCTGAATGACCACAGTCAGCCATCTTGTCTGGGACAATCTTCAAGCAAGAGATTCTGGAGATTCTTGCTTAGGGAACAAATATTAACATCTTCCACCATGAAGAACGGCACCTCCACTCATGACTTCTTTTTAACCCAATTAGTTTTACAGGACTCCCCGTATTTAGGTTTATAAAATGCATATGCAAATCAAATATTCACACATGACAAATCTCATGGAAATTTATTTTAAAACAATTCTTTGGAATACATGTAGTTTAGTGTTTGTTAAAGATAAGAGCAAATGTGCATACTAATGAGATAAATGAGATTGTTTACATTTACATAGAGGATTAAGTCTTGATGAAGGTTTGATACTGCCAGACACAGAAACATCAGTGTATTTTTTCAGAGTTGATCCATATTTTGATTTTATACTTGCCAGGCCTGAGAATGTTGCTTCAAATAAATACACAGTAAAAGGAATAGTAGAAATAGTTTCAGAAATTGTTGGAAATTCTACCCTAATCCTGAGCCTCAATCAATTTAATGATTTTTATGGAACTGTTTTAGTCGGGGTTTGTATTGCTGTGATGAATCACCTGGGCGTTGTTAGACTGTCAAAGAGCAGCTGTAGAGAGTTGAAGGCAAAAAAGCTTGGAATGACCTTAGGCAGGACCATGTTTATTGATGGCAAGGGACCATCTTTGTCACTCGTGTGTGGGGATGGCCAAAAATACCATAGGGGAAGATGGGATGTGGTCCCTCATTAAGGACTGAAAGGACTTCTATAGTCCACAAGGGAAGCTGGAAACTGTAGTCTTCCAGTAGGAAACTATCATTCCTAAGTCTTGAGAGGATATAAAAAATGCAAGACAGGGGCAGTATCTGCTGAGAAAGGTCTTTGTCGAAGGAAGCTGTTCTGGGTCCATTGAAGAGGAGGTCTTCTGGTCATGAAGTCTTAACTTGATTGGCTGTGATAGATCAGAGGACTGCCATCCTGCATTCCTAAAGAGACTTGGGAAATGATTCTTAAAGGGCTGAAAGGAGCTGGTTTGCTTACAGAGTAAAGCAGAGGTTTTTCTGGAAATGTTGAGGGAGAGGCAAGAACAGAGGTGGGAGAGATGGGGTGGGTTCAGTGAGAAGAAGTAGGCATTGAGTCGATTCAGGGTGACAGTGACTGGTCCCATTGCCAGGACAGTTGCATCAAAACGAGCTAGGAGAAGTATCAGGTCGCCACTGAGCATCAAAGGAAGGAAACAGGGGGAAATGGAGGACTAATGTAAAGAATTGTATCTGGCTTGGAGCGAAATGGACAAAGTTCCTTTTCAGCCAGAGTTTCTCACAGCATCTAAAAGGCCTTTTTGCAGAATTCATCAGGAACAAATGGAGCTGTTACAGGTGAGAGCTATTGAGAAAGCTTTCACGGAGCCTTTTTTGGAGTGGGGGTAATGCTCAGTAAGTAAAACACTTAAAACACAGAGTAAAAACATGGGCATGCAGATAATAAGGAAGGAAAATGATCAAGGGGTGGGGCAGAGTTGGAGGAAACCAGAAGGAATTTTTGTCTGGTCCCTGTCTTTAGAGCCCATTTCAAACCATTTAGGAGTTGTTGCCCTGAGGAGGGCAACATATCCCAACCTTAGCCTAAGTCAGATCTCGTCCTTTTTCACTGTGGAACACTGCAGCAGGAAAGGAGTTGAGCTGGTCCTGAAGGATGTGAAGCTGATCTGAGCTGGTGAGATAGAGAGGTTAACTGATACAAAGGAGACCAGACCAGCTGTCCCAGTTCTGAGTCCCCCAGACGATGTCCAATGTCAGGAAGAGGGATGAGTTGGATGGCTGATAGCCCATTTGTCTCTTTTCAGAGGTCACCCAAACTGCTTTTAGGGTTTTGGGGTTCCAATATCTTCATAACTGCTTTAAGTTGGTGATGGGGCAGCAGTCAGAATATCTCAGAAGAGAATCACCTAAAGGGCCGTGATAAAATGCAATAGTTGGCGAAGATCCAGAACATCAGCCAGGAGCTAACAACTGTATGACTCAGTGGAGAACTTCAAGCAAAAAAAGTTACATTAAGAAAACTTTTACATCAAGGTGAATATGAGTTAAATGCAACTGTACAACTGGTTGGACCATGTACCAGAGTTCTGTGGCAGGATGGGTAACTGTAATCAGCTGTTTGTTACATCAGACTCCTGCATAAGGAAGGAGAACCTGAAAGTCTTGTAAAAGAAGCCAGTTAAAGTCAGCATCCAAAGAATGAATCTGAACAGAAAGTGTCTAAGTGAAATTCCTTGCTTTTACATATGATGAACTTTGTGTATCTGTTTCAGATATTAACAGTACTGACTATTATTTAATGAGCAAAAACAAAGTACCTCAAGTAATGCAACATTTCTGGTTAGAAACAATTTGATAAGTGAAATTTAAAAATTGGGATTATGCTGGGAAGTGACGGCACATGCCTTTAATCCCAGCACCCAGGAGTCAGAGGCAGTGAATCTCTGAGTTCAAGGCCAGCCTGGGATACGGAATGACAGTCAGAGCTACACAGAGAAACCCTATCTCAAAAAACCAAAATCGAAGGAGATCCAAGATGGCTGCCACGAGAGAACACTGTGTCTGAGGAGTAGGAGAGCAGAAACAACGCAGGGACCAGGAGGCTGAACTCTGGGACCTAAAACGCCAGCATTGTGAGTGCCAGGTGGGCGGAACTCCTACGGTGAGAAAATCAAGTGGGAAAACCCTAGGGACACCCAGTTATTACCTGGAAAAATTTCCCGGTGACCAGCGGCGCACAGCTCTGATCTGAACGAGCAGCCGCGCTGGGTGCCCGCACCCGCCATTATAGACTGGATCGCACAGTCTCTCGGGCAGTCTGAGGAGGAACCGGGTGCCGTTTTCACTGAACCGCACACTGCGAGCTCACACTGCACCCGGGTTCTGCTTCAACCCGCGGGTGTGCTGCAGACTCAGACCGATCACCGGAACCACCCCAAACTGAGTGGATTGGGGGACCATTTTGACCAGTCCGCACACTGCAGGGGCGCCAGCCGAACGCTTCCACCAGCAAAAACTCAGTCAGTGTGTGAGTCCGCTGGCGGATCTGGGAGGAACCCGAGTTCTGTATCAACCCACGGCTGAGAGGATCCTGGGACCATCTTGACCAGACCTCACACTGAGGGTGAAAGCTGCACGCATCCGCCAGCAAAAACCCCAGTTTGGGTGTCTGTCCACGGGCCAGACAGAGAAGGCCTCTG